>CAHIKZ030000454.1:762500-940000 GCA_903632075.3 Acanthosepion pharaonis
GAAAGCTGACCGTCTAAGAAAAGTCTTCACCAGTTTCTTCAAAGACCACGGTTTGGGTATTGTCACCACCAGCAATGTTAAAATAATTAATATCCTGGATGTAACATTTGACCTATCTAAGGGTCTTCACAAACCATATGCCAAAGAGTTATAAAACCATAGATACATCAGCAAACAATCCAAACACCATCCTAGAATACTGAATAATTTCCATAAGTCGGGTCCAATTTACACTCTCCACCAACTCTAGCTATAAAGACATAATTCACAAGCAGAAATAGAAGCATGGGAATATAGTAGCCATTAAATTAACTTCGAATTCTTTGCCAATAACAATAATGACGCCAACGAACCAATTCATATTCGTCATTGAGGGTTGAGATTAATCTGTGGTTTATTCAACGCTATTCAATATTGAAATTGAAACACAGAATATATTGCACACAAAATGAATTATTAAAACTTATGTAAGATTCTGACAATGCTGTTGGATGTGTTTATATGTAATGTGTAAATATCTATCAAGTTTTGAGGAAACGCTAAGCAATGAATCAAATAAAAAAGGTAATGATATGTATCCAATTATATGAAATTCAAAGTCAGTAAATCCTTTATGAAAAAGACAATATTTATAAATATAAATGACAGTAGGAAAACTGTAATAGCTGCCGACGCGTTTCGTCCAGTGTGGACTTTCTCAAGGCAAAAAACAAAATGAATCTATTTAAACAAATTAACTAATAATAACAAATCAAAATTTCCTTAGCAACTGGAAGAATTTATTTCTATGTATGACTAGTGCATTAGCTAAATTGTTTTTTGTGAGGTCTCTTTTGTGCTCATAAATGTGTTTTTCTTACATTTCTACTTGTTTCTGCAATATATTGGGAAGAACAGTTTTGGCAATTTATTTTAATAAATGCCTGCTTCAGAAATATTATTGCTATTACTATTTGAGAATCTGAGTATATCCATAATGATTTTGGAAGTGTTTGTGTCTACTTTAAGATTATTTAGATGGGATCGGTTATTCTGGATAGTGTACGTGACTGAGTTGGTCGGTAGTATTATGCATCTGTCTTCATGTAATTTATTATTGCCGATTATATTATTAGTTTTGTTTCGGTTGTATATTTTGTATGACTTCCTTCTTTCGTTGTGGATGAAATGATATGGGTATTGTAGGATTTTGAATGTGTTTTCTATGTATCAGTTTCTACTCAAACAAACTCTTCTAAAATTAAATCGGGAATTATTATAGGTACCTATCTAAGAGCTTTAAGAATCTGCAATCCCCAATATTTACTTAAAGAAGAGACATGCATAGAAATAAATTCAACCACAATTTTGATTTTAAAAATGCTACACTCATAAAAAAAGAAAAGAACTCACTCAGACAATAATAACAATATTTCCACACGTGATATTAATTGACATAACTTTCAGTTAACAGTTTAAATAGCGTTTTCTAAATTCTTCTAGTTGCTAAAGACATTTTGTTTTTGTTATTATTAATTACTTTGTTTAAATAAATGCCTTTCGTTTTTTTTTTTTTTTTTTTTCCTTGAGAAAGTCCACATTCGAACGAAACGCGACGGCAACTATTATATTTTTTTCCAATTGGCATTTATGTTTATAAATCTCTCTCTCTCTCTCTCTCTCTCTCTCTCTCTATATATATATATATATATATATATATATATATATATATATATATATTAAACATTTTGATAGACAATATCAACAAGCTCTTTCTATCGAATATTTCTAGGAAGCTTTTCAAATTTCTGTATAAGTTTTTTTATAAAACCGGTAAACTTTTCTAAAGATTATTTTTTTCTGTTTTATTTCGTGTGTACTTAAAAATGTACATTAGGTCGATTCGTTTTAAAGATTAACTTTACAAATTGCGAATAAGCATTGTAACAGAATTCCCCACCTTCTCTAAAAAATGGATTATTCCTAATTTGGAAAAGCTGATCAGTAAAATTTCAAGAAATAACTTTTTCCAGGTATTAGACTTAACAGGCACACACACTCACTCACTCACGCACACACACACACACACACACACACACACACACATATATATATATATATATATGTATATGTATATATATGTAAAAATATATATATATATACACATATATATGTATATATACACAAGTAGATATATATGTGGCATGTTTATATATATGTATATATTCATATATACACACATTAATATACGCATATATATGCATATATATACATAGTGAGAGAGATATCTATTTCTATATATACATACATATGGGTCTTTATATATACATTTGTATTTCCGCACACACACACATATGTGTGTGTGTGTCCTTCTTACCTCGTTTTGTTTAATCTCTTTTGATATACTTCAAAATTCAAAGAATGCAGCGAATTCATAATAATTACTTGTAAACAACAGGCGGCTATTTTCTAAAATTTTAAATTTCCTTCTGTGTAACAATATTTTTATTTCCCTCTTTTAGAACAATTTCACAGAATTTTGTGTTTTCGAAATCAACACCAACATTTCAAGAGAAACATGCTAATTCCCTCACTCTCGACGCGAGACCTCCTAAACTCCTTCATGGCAGCTGTTGGAGATTTGTTTACTACAAGACCAGAAGGAAAAGAAACAAGAAAAACTTCGGCATTCATCTCATGAAATTTCACTGAAAAGGAATTGGAATCCAATCAATACGTTTTAAACGCGTGCAGGTGGAAAATAAACAATGACAATAAAAGAGTTCGGCTGGAGAGTTTCGAAATCTTGGCTAAAGAAATGAAGAATTTGTTTGCCTCTGAAGAATTGCTTCAATGGATTTGGCATTCAATATTTTTATTTGCTATTCTTCAACCCGCTGTTTCGTATTGTGCACTAATGGCTTTCGGCCTAACAGCACTTTCGCCTTGTGCCAACTATGACAAGTTTAATAAGTACACAAACACGCACACACACACTTATATATAAAAATATAAACAGGCCGATGTGGGTCTATATAAAGGAACTCACTCTCTTTCACTCCCTCTCCCAATATATATATATATATATATATATATATATATATATATATATATAGGAAGATTTGTTCCAGTACATCGTTTCCTCCATGTGCCTATGTAAAAGAAACTATATATATATATATATATATATATATATATATATATATATATATATATATATATTATTTTTTTTTTAAATTCATAACATAAACATGTTATAAAATCACTACAAAATAGCCATTTTTGTTTCAACACGCCTGGTGTCTTATCAAGTGATGATGTTAAATGCAAAATAAAGTGTTTTAAAAGTTTCAAATTAATTAACGATCCTTCGCAAAGGGAAAACGCTGTTACGAAAGATAGAATAACCAATCAAAATAAAAATATAGGAAAATTCAAAAAGCTTGAAAACGGAGTCATAGCTATTCAAATCTTTAAAATACGGGTAATATTAAAAAATAATTTATTCTAACCAACAATTACTAAATTCTATGTTAAAATTTGAATTATTGGTTATTGGAATTCATTCCGTATATACCTATTATATATATATATATATATATATATATATATATATATATATATATATATATAAATTACGATAAACGTGCAATCAATTTACAAATACATGAATTATTCACACAAAAAATAATGCAAATGTTAATGATTTAAATGGCGAGACATCCATCATCGCAAACAATTCAAATAATATACAAAAACCTCCGTATCCGTTATGAATGAAATGATCCTTGCTTATATAAATTTCTGCCGTATTAGTTTATATAAACAAGGATCATTTCATTCATAACTTTTGCATTAGTTTTTGTGTGAATAATTCATGTATATATATATATATATATATATATGTGTGTGTATGTGTGTATATATATATATATATATATATATATACATATATATATATATGTGTGTGTGTGTGTGTGTGTGTGTGTGTGTGTGTGTGTGTGTGTGTGTGTGTGTGTGTGTGTGTATATGAACGCGTGGCAGAGTGCTTTGAACGTTCGCTTTCTCACCATGTTCGATTTCTCAGGAAGGCGGTTAACTGATTTCATCGGACTGGTCGATCGCAGCATGCGGCACCTTTGGAAAGCGACTGAAAAGCATACCAGTGCTTGTGAGTGGAATTGGGTAGACGGAAATCTGTAGGCTGTCCATAGCTGTGCTAGCACGAAGCCAGAATTCATGGCTTGAGCGTGCTTGCCTTGTTCAAATTGTTGATCACGCTAAAACACACACACTCCCAGAAACTGTAACTAAGGGCTGCTCATCCTCGTTGCAGTATAAACCACAGTGGGTGTTGAGCAAACACAAATGTGCCTGAGCGAGCCTCTGCAATAGGGATTGGCTAGCCACCCTAGTTGATGGATATCCTCGAATACGCGTGGCCAGCTATATATATATATATATATATATATATATATATATATATATATATATATATATAAAAGTGAACATAAGTCAACACTTAGAGGCGACAGTCTGTTTCATGCTAGATGCGATCGTCGGTGGCCTGACGATTGCATATAGCATGAAACAGAATGTTGCCTCTAAGTGTTGACTCTATGTTCACTTTTATATTTATTCACACGCTCTATCTCTGATATTGAGCACTTTATACCATAAATATAGCACACCTTAAAACTATATTTCTTTATATATATATAATAATAATAATCGACTCTCCCGTCGAGATTCAACGTATGAGGGTCAAGCAGATCAGTCTCCAGGAAACCGACAGCCCGACACCGGCACATGAGAATTGATTATAGTGGTGAAGGCCTCGTGCAGGACCATCCACACTTTTTGAAGGGACGAATACAGAAATCTGGTGCACTGAATGCCACAAAGTTCCCAAACGACCCTCCGCAGGTTTTTAAATTCAGAGTTGTCCTTTTCCTAGACCTGTTGCCATCCAAGGCTATAGAACCCAGTCTGTCCTGCTATTTTACCCATAGCTGGAGGGAGAGGAATATATAATATATAATGTATTGGCAGCAGATCATTATTTGAACATATATTATTATGTAATAATATTATTGTACAGTTCGAATATTTGATTTAATTTCTGGTGAAAATAAGACAATATCTTATATTAGAACCAACTTAAAAGATATCCGAATGTTGGTCAATTCTCCTCTTTATTTTCACCTGAAAAGTGAAGCATTCGAACAATAGAACGTCTCATGATCAATGATCTTTAAGTTATTGAATGATTTTTTCAATTATATGATGATAGTCATCAAATAAATACTTATTATTCTTTCCAAGGCATTTCATTGTAGACGTTAGCCTTTGAAATATAACATTAATGTCTGCAAGGAAAAATTAACCATCGACCAAATGTTATTTTCATGATTGATGAATGTCATAATATATACAATATTTATATAATGTGATGACGAGTTTTCTTAAATATCATCATCGCATGTCTAGATAAGAGTTGTCCCCTGTCTTTATGTAAATAGGGACTTTTTTAAAAAAACTTTTCAGAAAGTGATGAGGGTAAATTTGCATTGTTTGATTACAATCAGGTCAGACGTTTTAAAGAAAAAGAGAAGCCATAGGCCCTAGGAACATAAACCTATCGTAACCCATAGATTTAGTAACCGTAAACTTTGTTTGTGGGGGGATTTATTGTAGAAATCTCTTGACCGTTTGATTGAAATCATCAAAATAATGAAAAGACAAGAAACGCACAGCAATTAAAGCAATATCCTGTGGGATCATTAAAAATAATGGACACCTTTATATATTAAAGGAATATCTCAGAAGAACCATGAAACAAAAGTTTACCGTTATATGATAAAGGAATATCTGTAATTTCATACCAACTAGCATTTTGGAAGATTAGATTTCACATTCCACCATTTATAATGACCATAGACATAAACGTATTCCTGTATCACATTGATTTGGTCACATAAAAAAATGTTTCACATTGACCTGCAATTAATCCAGACTTGAACTCTGTAGAATATTTAAGACGAGATCTTTAAGTTAAGTTTAATCCTTGATAACATTTAAATTTAATATATTTTCAGCATTTTGTTTTTTTAAGAATTGAAAAGTACGGATTCCAAACTTCTACGCAAGCTGGAAAATGCAGGAAAAACTAAAGAGAACTTTTTGTGTGATTTTAATAAAACTATTCTAAATGAATTATAAAACATATCCGTCGTAAAAGTAGATTTTCTAATGTTTGGACTTGATAAATTACTTTGGATGTTTTTAGGTTTAATATTTTGAACGCTTTGCTCTCCAAATATCATCAGGTGATCAATCACTGAAGAACTCAAAATATTAAAGATATTCAATTACATAAGATATGACATTCGGAACTATTTCGTGACTTATCCTTGATATCTGAATGGTAATATAAAATAAAATCTCCCATGTTCTGGATTTCTTTCTTAGAAACATCTGAAAATTTCGAAACACGTAATGTGGAATATAGTTTTAATTTTGTCATTCAACACCAACTTTTTTCTAGGAACGATTGTTTGCACCTCACTTTACACTTTTCCAGCCTATTTTACAAGCAATAGCTTTTATATAAAAAGCATTGAGTTCTTATTAAATATCAAGGTTAGCATCAGACGGAAAGCGAAAAATGGTAAGATGATTAGAAGAGAGCAGTTGATTTTTGCTGGTGTTAAAATTAACGATGCATTTCGTTCACCAACAGAGTGGAGGTCATTTCCGTGTCTTTATCGAACCAATAAGACCTAAAATTAAGACAGAAATAAATAGTTCGGCATAGATACCATGTCGAGAATGGATGACAACGGGAAGGTTGTTAAAAAATTAGGAACAGCGTCAATCCGATTATAGATCCCGGGGAACGGCTTAACGGTATTCCTATAAAAAGATCTAGAATAGTGGTCGTTCAAGACCTCCGTCATTTTTACGTTTTACATAAGAAAGATTATATCAAATCAAATATTAAGCCTGAAACGCCATAACCTTTCAAATTTTGAAGTAATAAACATGCCAAACCCTGAAAAAACCTTTGTGATATCAGGAGTAACAACCCGAATTCCACCATTGTAAATGTATAGCTTGACAGAGTCTTACAACAGTTTCCGTTAACAGATCAACATTAGACCTAGAAAAGCGAAATCCATACTGTTTGACTTATAAAATATTCTGCGAGGTAAGATTCTTAAAGATTTCAGAGTTGATTAGAGCCCCAAGTATTTGACCGAGAAAATAGTTGAAAATAGTTTTTCAGTTCAAAATCCGAATAATTAAAAAATAGATTTTTCCAAACAGATCCAAACCGTGTGATCAATTTTTTCGACTATAATGAGCTCTTCACTAAAAAGAGCTCGTTATATATAAGATGCGGTTATGCCTCTAAATCAGACAGGGTTTTAAATCTGTAGACCCGGGGTCGGCAACTCATTCGACCCCGCGGGCCGGATCGTGTTATAAGGACGGGTCGCGGGCCGGACGAAGGCCATTAATGAAAAATTAAGGAAAATTACATATGTAGACCCCTGTCAATTTAAATATTTAAAACCATAATGAAAATAAACATTGAGAAATCAGAAAAACAAAAGAAAATCTAAAATTCAAAAAACACCAAACAAAAATTACTTTTCCTCAAGGAACGTCAAAATACTTCAAAGTGAAAAAAATCAACCGAAGTGAAATGGATGAAATTATGACGTGTAGGCTTGAAACTGTTATTGAAACTTGTTCCACAAACGAACCACACACACACACACACGCCCACACATATACACACACACACACACATCAATCAAAAACGAAGCACATATACCCATACATACGAGTACAAATAGTTGCAAACATATACACTTACGTACGTACGTATGATTAACTGTCTTTAAATTTCTGCTCCATGTCAGTCCCTCCCTGGCCTCTTTCACTTTATCATTCCTTTCGCTTCTGCTATCTTTTAATCTAGCCAAGGGTCATAACAAATATGTATCCATTATTTGACATTAAACGTAGGCAACGCAACTTGGTAAAATAAGTCTCATGAAAGATAACTGGCAGATAGTCTAATTCGAAAGCCTCGTCTCTCATGTTAAAAATAGAGTCATTGGTAATCAGGCTCGCGGGCCGGTCAAAATGCCTTCTCGGGCCGGATCCGACCCGCGGGCCGTAGGTTGCCGACCTTTGCTGTAGACTATCAACATCAGCAGATCACTTGAGAAAGAACCTATAATCTACAGATGCCAATGGTGCATTTTCGATTTGCCACATGGAGCTGTCTTCAATTGGATAACATTATCACGTGACACAGATTGTCACGTGTCTCGGTGTACGTTTAGTTGCGAATAGAATAAAGGACATAGCAGAAACTATTTTTCGCTGAACATAAAGATTGTTCAAATTGGTTATTGATCAAATTGACTTTTTGTCCAATAAGGCGCTTGTTATGTTTTAGTAATTGATTTCATACATGCTTGATTTGAAATTATCTGCTTCCTTTCTAGCAGTTCATTAAACTCGGATAATTTCTCTTTGGGAAAATTAATTATATCCGAGGTACAACAAACAGACACGAAGAATTTGAAAAAATGCGCGGGTGAGAAATATAGTATGAAGGCTTGCCATTATCTTTTGTGCGTAATACTTCCTAAGGATAACTTCTTAAGTAGAATTTTATCAATCTGAGTAACATGAAAAAGTAAACAAAATAGAATAGGCGACGTGAAATTCTAATAAAACTGGGTTGCATGTCTTGAAGACCGTCAACCTCATGATCTAAACTTGTACATCTGCTCCAGTACCAATATATGGCACCAGTTGAAAATCTACATTCAGTCGAAAGGCAGGATTTCAAATACCAGCTTGATGATCAGAACCAGAAATGGCGGAAATGTAAAATTGTAACAGATTCTTTAATTTTAATTGTCTATCCCTGCATGAAGTAAGTTGTATAAAACCGTTTCACTCTTAATCACTGATTTCGTAAATCACTGACAACACCGAAAATCAATATGTCCTGGTTTGTGTTGCAGTTTTTGTGCATGTCGTATACTAGTGAGCTAGCCTAAATGAGCTGACTCATTTTATAGTTCACCAATAGAAGAGTTAACCAATCAGAAATATTCATTGCAGCCATTTTTTCTCCCAAACTGTCTGCACTGCCAACCTGATATCGAAGACTTAAAGAACTACTTAGCAACCGCTACTTTATCTGAATCTTCACTGCCGACCTCTGATATTGAACAGACTATTGACTTCACTGGGTTCCATATTCAGAGACTGCGGCAAACATGGTCAACAGTTTGTTCTCATGTATACATATCTATAAACATTTCAAGTTCTGACTAATTTTGTTTTCAAGCTACCTTCATCGTTCTATGAGTTAAATAACAAGACAAACTCGGATTTCTTATGTTGGTAAGACAATGAATATAATACAAGGACGACTCTACATTCAAAACTATGCTGAAGAAGACAGGGCTACCGTAACCTACACTAGACATACCCACTGTAGCTACGGCTGCAATACATGTGCTGCCGACAAAGACCCTAATAGCATACAGAATCCATGATGGAAACATACGTACGATAAATCCTCCTTTATAAATTATACATTGTGTAATAACAATAGAAATATTACAATATATTTTAATAAAATTCTTTCACACCATATATGTTAGTAATCTCAACGCAAGTCTCTTTACATATTTACTCATTTGGAAACATTTTCATTTTAATCTAAAAGAAATGAATTTTATATGGCCTCTACATGACAATAAAAGCTCTTTGGGATTCTTGTGAAGTAAAAATTATTAATTGTTTGTTTCTGGTGTTGAGCGAGGGTAATTGAAAACATTCAAACTATTGTACGTAAAACCAAACAATGAGAAAAGTTCATGTTAGGGCAGAATGATCCTGCTGACATGCAAAATTGCTTTTCCGATGATTCAGAGTTAAGGAAATATTTTCATGTTCTTTCTCTGTTCGTCAATGTTTTGTAGTTAACCTCTTCAATAAACCTAAACTTCATTACATGATCCGACATCCGGCCATATAATCTAATGAATGTCATTAGTGTATTTATTTTGTATCGTTGCCCGTTTGCTTGTTTTCTACTGGTCATTTTCATTCACCACATTTTCTTTTATTATGGCTGGCTTCAAATATTTTGCCGTTACTATTTGGGCCGTTGAATTAGATATTAGATAGTGATTTTCCTTAAGTGGTTATTTATTTGATGATTCCTCTATTGCCATTGTGACATGAATATGACAAAGTATATTCACAAGGGAAAAAATTCAGGACAAATTATGTCCGTGGCTTTTTGGGGGACATCAGTATGAACATAAGTATCCCTAAACAGAAAGCGAGGGGTTTACGGCCATATAACGTTGAAACATTGGTTCCCGTACGATCAACGAAGTTGAGCAACATTAAGCCTGGTCACTAACTTGATGTGTGGCCGCTTGAGAATACCAAGTGAAGTGACCTTGTATATGTGCTTGGTGTAATGGATAAAGGCTCGGAATTATGACTCTGCCTCTTCTCCCCTAACTAAGGGTTAATTAGTAAGACTAGTATCACTAAAGTAGTATTGTCTCCTAAAATAAAGTACAACATATTTAAGTTTCTGCATTGCAGTGGACTATGATAAGTTCTTAGCCACCATTAATTACAGCAATTTTGGCTTGTGTAATAACGTATTTTGTTTTCAGACAATACCGTTTTAGTATCAAGCTACTCTAAAATATGAACGATATTTGACTTATATTTTGCAATGAAAGTTCGAGTAAGTAAGAAAATTGGTGAATTTCAACCAGGGCAAATAATAGGAGACAGGTTTATCATGGTTGGATAAATCGGAATGAGACTTGGAACACCGAATGTCTGCAGGTAACTATGAAACATGGAGGGATTGAAGTAATGGTATGGGACGCTGTCTAGTTTGGATAGAAATCTGAGCTGATTCTTGTTGATAAGAGGTTTAATGGTTCAAAATACTGTCAAATATTAGAGAAAGGACTACTCCCACTATGTGAAACCAATCAGATTGACAAGAAAGTCTACCTTTATGAAGAAGATGGAACGGCATGTCATGCGAGTAGAGTAGCAATGGCCTGGAAGAAATCGCAAGGAATCAAGTCATTGCTATGTGTATCTTAAAATCGCGATACAATCCAATAGAGCACGTTTGGGAGCACCTTCACCGAAAACTTCGAGAGCGTGCAACTAAAATCACGTCAGTGGCAACCCTTAAAGAAACATTGCTAAAGGATCGGCAAAAAATGGATCAGACGATTGTTGATAACTTGATCAAATCCGTGAAAAATCGAATACAAGCACTGAAACTAGCAAATGGAGGACCTACTCTATACTAGTGCCAAATACTGTTTATATATGTTGGGTAGGGATTACGTAATTAAATATTGAAATTGGATTTAGTTTATTTCTCCTGACTAAAAAAAATTTTTTCTTCAGCCACTGAAAAGTAACCATAGAGTGTGATATTCCAAGTAAATGATAACCTTGTCCAATACATGTCTTTCAAATTCGATTGCTGCTTTAACAATAAGCGAGTGTTTATTCATTATTAAATACTCGATTTCGAACTGAATCGTTTATTTCGTCTACCGTGGTAGTTTGTTCTACTTCCAGGTGCCATGCCTCTTCCTGATTTCTCAGTCTTATTTTGATACCTTTAATTCATCCTTCTTGTTTCTAGACAGTTTGGTTACAGACAAACAGGAAAACGATGTGCAAATTATATTCAGCTGGCTTTCTAATGGAGAGAAAAACTGAGTAATATAATCAAAAGCAAGGAGACTGACGTTCAGGAATAAAGTTTTACATCCTCCAATTGACCTTGGGAGAATTTAATTGAAATAGGAGAGAACAAGAAATCAGACATGCCAACATTGAGGTTCGTCACGACTCTTCTATCATGAGACTTGGGAAAAGCACAAGACAGCTTTATGTAACACTTTGATAGACCGGATTTGCAGTAAAACAGCCAAGAATTTAAATCAAGGATCAGATAACTACAAAATGCAAATATAAACGCAGAGATAAAACACATATACGGATAATGCAAGAATAAATCCAAAGAAATATCAGAAGAAGAAAAAAATGTGATATTGTGAAGAATGGAATCACCAGCATCCTATGACCAAAGGATAAAAATAAGTTATCTGATGACTAACGGATAGTAAATAGTAAATGGGGTGATAAGAAGTAGATATGAAACTGTCATGTTGTGCTGTCTTCCCTCTAAATGTCTATCATGGACTCTTTCACCGACTATAAGATTAGTAGGAGAGAAGGTCTTGAGTGAACAGTCTCATAGACTCTCAAATTCTCTGCCTCGGCAGAGAGGAACTCAGACAAAGTTTCGTCCGGGGTGGGAGACAGTATATTTTTGGCCGAGCCTACAGGCCCGGAGAAACGCACGTTAAACTCGGCCTTGTGGCACATACATTCCTTGTGGGGGGACTGTTAAATATAACATTCTCATAGACAGTTCAACTCTCGAACTCTCTGCCTTGAGCGGAGAGAAACGCGGACGAGGCTTTGACGAAGTGCAAGGTTGTTACGGTTTTTTTTGGGTCTATCCCGTATAGAACTAGTGAGCGAGTCAAAATGACTTATTTCCCTTTATAGTCGACCAATGGAAGGTTGACCAATCGGAAGCCACCCAACACTGTATCCGTCGTGTATAAAGGCGGCCATATTTGTTTTACCAGAGGCAACTTGTCCGGCGAACAGGACAGCCGGAAGAACTACGCTCTGCTAGCTTGCTACGATATCCACTGCGAACCTGCACTACGATTTCCTACCGTCTCCGAAATATTCACTGCCAACCTCTGGATTCTATACTCGAGGACGACCGTCATGAAAATGTCTAACAAAGGTTTCGTCCGGAGAGGTAAACAGTCCCTGAACCCGTTTAGGCGGGTTCAAAGGGAATATTTTTGACCGAACCTAAGGGTTCGGAAAACCCACGGTAAACTCGGCCTTGTGCCTCATATTTTCTCGTAGGGAGGTGACTGTTAAATATTAAGAGTCTCATAGATTGTTCGTAACTGTCAAACTCTCTACCTCGGCCGATAGGAACCCGGACGAGGCTTTTCTGAAGGGCAAAGTTTGGTACGGGGATTTAGACAGACCCTGAACACATTTATATGGGTTCTAAGGAAATATTTTTGGGCGAGCCTACGGGCTAGGAGAACCCACGGTAAACTCGGCCTTCTGCCACAAACATCCCTCGTGATGGGGCTGTTAAATATAACAACCGAATAGATTGTTCATCTGTCGAACAGAGAGAAACGCGGACGAGGATTTGCTAAGGGGCAAAGTTTGGTCCGGGAAGGTAGACAGGTTCTGAACCCGTTTATGCGGGTTCTAAGGGAATATTTTTGGCCGAGCCTATGGGCTCCAGGAACCCATAGTAAATTTGGCCTTGTGCCACATACATCCCTGGTGGCGGTGAGGGGGGGCTGCTAAATATAACAGTCGAATAGATTGGAGAACAGTCGAACAAATTGTTCATCTGTCAAACTCTCTGTCTCGAGCAGGAGGAAGCCAGACGAGGCTTTGCCGAAGGGCAAAGTTTCGGCCGAGGAGGTAGATGGGCCCTGAACCCGCTTATGCGGGTTCAAAGGGAATATTTTTGGCCGCGCCTACGGTCAGGGAGAAACCCACGGTAAACTCAGCCTTGTGCCACATACATCCCTCGTAAGGGGGGCTGTAAAATATTAACAGTCTCATAGATTTGTTCGAATGGAAATAATATAGAAAAAAAACTTGAATGCAGTTTTAGCTATGTGTGAATGATTCTCGTTCGGGAGTGAGCGGGGTGTGTAATATGAGATTCTTGAAACATAGAAATAAAGATCTAACTAGACCAAAAAAATGAATAAGATCATTGTGACATGTTTCTCTAGAGCGATCTAAAGAACTAGAAGTTTTAAGTAAAGAATGCAGTTTTTTGGAATTAAGTAAGAATGTTTGAATTAATTGAGAAAAAAACTAGCACGGGCACCACATGGCTGGATTTTTTTGGATTGAAATGGAGGAACAAAGAAAGGAAATTCAGTTGGAAGAACATCGCAAAACCAGACAGAACTGACAAAATCTCCAAAGGGAAGGGAACTGTAAGTGCAGGGGAAGAGAATAACAGTTTGGATAGAAAGACAGAAGATGGTGCTTGGGATGAATGCGATAATAACATTGGAATTATCGAGGAAAATATGAGAACAAATTGGATTTTTTAAGCTTTTCACCTTAAGCAAGGCGGGAGTGTCACTAGAACGCAAGGGTTACAGAGAGTGGGAGCAAGAGAAAACAGACGTGATTGAGGACAGGATAAAGAGAAAGACGTGGAATTAGATCATAGCATCAGAAGGTGTCGATTGACATTATATTTGAATATCGGAAGATTATAACTATCAGAAAAGCAAGTAAGCGGAAGGGAGTTCCACAAACGGGAAGTGCAAGATATGAAGCTATTGGTGTTGAAGAGACGGCTAGCTTTAACCGTTTCGAGAGTGAAATGGTGGGACTGAGATGCTAATCTAGTAACACGATTAAGTTCAGACAGTTTTTGAAACCAGCGAAAATAGCTCGTCGGAGCAGTTACCGTGAAAATACTGATAGAAAAGACAGAGGGAAGCCACGGCACTTCTGTGAGAAAGTGATTGTAGGCAAGATGCCAGACCAGGACAAACCACATTGCATATCTGTCTCTAGATTTTGCTGAGGACCTTTAGACAAACAACAGAGGCTCAAGACCATATATGGCAGCAGTATTCCATGCAAGAGCGAATGGTTGATTTATAGATTTGAAGGATTGACTCAGGCGAGAAAAACTTTCTGTCGCGACAGATGAAGCTATTGATTCAATGTATTTGTTCCATCTTAGATCAGTGGACAGCATGAGACCAAGCAGGGACAGAGAGGCGCGCTCCTGGAGTTGAGCATGAGACATTCTAATGGGAGTCAGCGAAGGTTCAATGTGGTGCGCAGGGATTAGGTGAAGGCAGACATAAACATTGAGAGAATGAAGCACGAGGAATTATCAAAACAGGAAATGAAAGAAAGTCATTCATTTGCGTAGCTGAAAAACTGATAGAAAGATGCAGGAAAACATCTTTGGTGGAAAAAACGACTTACTAACCAAATAAAAACAACTAAAAGAAAGATATTTCGCAGCTCAAATCATTGCAGAAGAATCCAATCAAATGTAAATAATTCAAAAGAAATACTACGGTCAAAGCGTTTCAAAATAGAAGATGATAGAAAGCAGTAATTGAAGAACTGAATTGATTTGTTTTTTTACGGTCCATCAACCCTTTGATGGATATTTAAAGCCAGAAATATTTCTAGGTTGTAAGATCTAGTTGCTGGGGGAGATGAGGTGGATATATACATTCACTAAGGGCATTTATTTAAGTATAACGAACTCGACTTTAATTAGAACTGTGCTCCCCAATTAAACAATTCCAAGTTTTTATCCATTACACCACCCACACATCCAAGTTTACAGCACCTGGTATTCCATATCTATATACTGATTAGGCTCGACGTTGCTGAACTTGGGTGATCGTGCGAGAATAGGTCTTTCAATATAATATGGCTGCATGAAGAGCTTCATTAAACTGATACAAGATCAAAATAGAGCATTAAAAAACCGGAACTTTGAAAACAATCAGAAGTGAATTTTCAAACACTTAGAAGGTATCGAATATGATAAGGATGCGATGTAGGACTCTTAATCATCAAGAGACTTTTGAAACGGATTTGGGAGAATGACGTCAAACACAATGATGAGGTCAGTTGGGTTAAGAAAGTTGAGAGAGAGTTTTAAAACGCCACCAACACACATGTTGATCTTAATGTCATAACTGGAAACTTAAGAAAACAGAAACTACCTGCTTCAAGACTGATAGGTTAAAATATCAAGTCCTTACGTCCTGGAATTTTAGCAATTCTGAATAGCGGTCTTATCTTTGATGATATACCTACCTGGTTTACAAAAGTAATGAAATATCATTATTAAAGAAATCAAAATCTAAAAGAATTGTATTTATCAAGTGCAGACCCGTGTCATGTTTTCAGTTATGGAACACTTTACCAGAATAATCTCAAAAGAAATCTGTCAAGGCAAAAAGACTGTTGCTGGGATAAGAGAATGATCGCAGAAAATGATCAGTGGTTACAAAAGATCTATTGTTAATTGATTGTGCTATGAACTGGGTCGATTATCAGAAAGCATTTGATGTGGACCACAACTCTTGGATTTGGCTATGGACTCGGTCGATTATCAGAAAGCAGTTGATGTGGACCACAACTCTTGAATTTGGCGATGGACTCGGTCCATTATTAGAACGCATTTGATGTGGACCACAAGGGATTTGGCTATGGACTCGGTCGATTATTAGAACGCATTTGATGTGGACCACAGCTCTTGGATTTGGCTATGGACTCGGTCGATTATCAGAAAGCATTTGATGTGGACCACAACTCTTGGATTTGGCTATGGACTCGGTCGATTATTAGAACGCATTTGATGTGGACCACAACACTTGGATTTGGCTATGGACTCGGTCGATTCTCAGAAAGCATTTGATGTGCACCACGACTCTTGGATTTGGCTATGGACTCGGTCGATTATTATAACGCATTTGATGTGGGCCACAACTCTTGGATTTGGCAATGGACTCGGTCGATTATTAGAACGCATTTCATGTGGACCACAGCTCTTGGATTTGGCTAGGGACTCGGTCGATTATTAGAACGCATTTGATGTGGACCACAGCTCTTGGATTTGGCTATGGACTCGGTCGATTATTAGAACGAATTTGATTTGGACCACAACACTTGGATTTGGCTATGGACTCGGTCGATTATCAGAAAGCATATGATGTGGACCACAGCTCTTGGATTTGGCTATGGACACGGTCGATTATTAGAACGCATTTGATTTGGACCACAGATCTTAGATTTGGCTATGGACTCGGTCGATTATCAGAAAGCATTTGATGTGGACCACAACTCTTGGATTTGACTATGGTCTCGTTCGATTATCAGAAAGCATTTGATGTGGACCACAAGGGATTTGGCTATAAACTCGGTCGATTATTAGAACGCATTTGATGTGGACCACAGCTCTTGGATTTGGCTATGGACTCGGTCGATTATCAGAAAGCATTTGATGTGGACCACAACTCTTGGATTTGGCTATGGACTCGGTCGATTATCAGAACGCATTTGATGATTTGGAACCACAACATTTCTTGGATTTGGCTATGGACTCGGTCGATTATTAGAACGCATTTGATGTTGACCACAACTCTTGGATTTGGCTATGGACTCGGTCGATTATTAGAACGCATTTGATGTGGACCACAACACTTGGATTTGGCTATGGCGGTCCATTGGCATTTGGCTATGGACACGGTCGATTATGGACACGGTCGATTATCAGAAAGCATTTGATGTGGACCACAGCTCTTGGATTTGGCTATGGACACGGTCGATTATTAGAACTCATTTTATTTGGACCACAGATCTTGGATTTGTCTATGGACATGGTCGATTATCAGAAAGAATTTGATGTGGACCACAACTCTTGGATTTGTCTATGGTCTCGGTCGATTATCAGAAAGCATTTGATGTGGACCACAACACTTGGATTTGGCTATGGTCTCGGTCAATTATCAGAAAGCATTTGATGTGGACCACAACTCTTGGATTTGGCTATGGACTCGGTCGATTATCAGAAAGCATTTGATGTGGACCACAACTCTTGGATTTGGCTATGGACTCGGTCGATTATTAGAACGCATTTGATGTGGACCACAACTCTTGGATTTGGCTATGGACTCGGTCGATTATTAGAACGCATTTGATGTGGACAACACTTGGATTTGGCTATGGACTCGGTCGATTATCAGAAAGCATTTGATGTGGACCACAACTCTTGGATTTGGCTATGGACTCGGTCGATTATCAGAAAGCATTTGATATGGACCACAACTCTTGGATTTGCCTATGGACTCGGTCGATTATCAGAAAGCATTTGATGTGGACCACAACTCTTGGATTTGCCTATGGACTCGGTCGATTATCAGAAAGCATTTGATGTGGACCACAACTCTTGGATTTGGCTATGGTCTCGGTCAATTATCAGAAAGCATTTGATGTGGACCACAACTCTTGGATTTGGCTATGGTCTCGGTCGATTATCAGAAAGCATTTGATGTGGACCACAACACTTGGATTTGGCTATGGACTCGGTCGATTATCAGAAAGCATTTGATGTGGATCACAGCTCTTGGATTTTAATGTCTTCATATCTTCAGAGCCAGTGATCATATTGAACTATCCCTAAAGAATAGGATGAAGAATTTGGGGATCGAGTTGACAGACGGAAGAGAAATCCTCGTAAAATTGGAACCGTAACTGAAAATTTTCCAATGGGATGGTCTGTCCACTATTTTCTTTGTTATGACCTTCATTTCCATGCTATTTATCATTTTCAATCCCCACCAAAAACAAAGCAATAAAACTACTACTACACAAGATGTTAACGTGTGTGAGCTAATATGACGAAAAAGGAGCAAACACAGAAAGAACAGTAATTAAGAAGACAGAAGGTAACAATTGAAAGTGCATTTAAATTTTTGAATATCAAATTTGACTGCATTGTAGGAAACTGGAATAAAGTCCCACAAACGAGAAGTGCGAGAAAATAATTTGTCAACATAGAAATTCCGTTTTGATGTCAGCAATTCAACAATATTAGACATTATCGCCATTCTAGCTTGCCTTTTTATTTCACATAATTTGTGTTGTAATTAACACTTACATGGCCAACATAACATTCGGTATTAAGAATGAAAAGTAAAATATAAATTCGGTAATAATCATGAAAATAAGAATAGAATAACTTATTAATTATGAAAATGTGTTGTTTATTGTAAAAATATAAATCAAAAATAAAAAATGCCATAGTAATTATGAAAATGCGTTGTTTCTTGTGAAAAAAAAATGCCGTATTAATTATGAAAATGTATTGTTTATTGTGAAAATAAAAATAGAAAATAAAAAATGCCGTATTAAATAATGAAAATGTGTTGTTTATTGTGAAAATAAAAAAAAAAGAAATGCCGTATTAATTATGAAAATAAAATAAAAATGCAGTATTAATGATGAAATAATTAATTATAAACTTTAAAATCAATTAGTAATAATTATAGTTTTTAAAAAGTCCTGTTTTATAAAATGTATTAATCATAGGTTTCTACCTATATGCCATTATATATCGAATGTCCCCAAAATGGATTGATTCGGTTTAATCAATATTCAACGTTGACTTAAGTTCATTCATGGAATTACTTTTTAAAATATTGCTTATGAAAAATAAATTCTTTTATTAATATTCGATTACCGATATATTTATTTGTAGAATGACGATGCAGCTTTATCGAAATCCTAGATTGACTTAACGAAACTCTTTTTCTCCTCGAGCAAAGTAAACAATCTCCCTAAATCAATTCTTGAACGTCTTTGAAGTATCTTATTTTTTTTTCTCAAATATTTTTCCAACCAATGTTACTGCCTTCATCATTTCTTCTCAAATATTCCTTTCTCTTTCTCCAGCGTTGATCTCTCCCTTAAACACAATGTGAAAATAATCATTTCATTCCCTAATTGATCATCGATTTTTTCACGCCTCTGGAGTGTCTATATTTGATTGATTAAAAAACGTGTTTCAATCAATAACCGAACACTAAACTGTTGGTTTCGATCGATTGCCGAAAACGTTTCTAAAATCCTTTTACTTTTTAACCTTCTAATAAATACGGTTATTTAAACCTCAAACGATAAAGACGTCTATTAATAATAAAGGTTTTCATTTAGTTAATGATAAACACATTTTTATAAGCATTTCGGCGTATTAATATCAGGTGTACTGGATATTCATATTTAAAATATTTATTTTAATGGCACATTCGTTACAAGGATATTTGTGAATCACGGTTAATTCAACTCAACAGAAAGACCGAACGTTTGGCTTTCAGTTTTCATAATTCAGACGAGATTTCTTGATAATGAAATAACAAATGTGCTTTTTACTGGTCAAGTTATTATCTCTGATGATATTTTACCGTGTTGGTAAACGCTAATATTGTTCTAGAAAGATTCGTGATTCGGTAATGATTAACAAAGCCATTATGGGTGATCATTGGCCGATACTACGATCAGCACTGTGAGGCCTATTTAAAATTGGACATGAAATAACCCCTCAAGTGTTAACAGGATATATAACCAATCAATCTCGTGGAATTTGGGGATAACCATTCTAAACATCCAGGCACTTCTAGGGGAAACATGCATTTTTCTCGATGTATTTTGTAGATGAGGAATCATTTCCTCTATTGTTGTTATTATAGTGATTTCTTCCATTTTGCGCTGACATCGTCTTTGTCAGAGTTACAAATCTTTATCTAATATAAAATCCAGTTTTTTGTTGTTCTAGTGTCTCTCTTAGTTTCCTCTGAAGACAAATTATAACCGAGCCTTTTGGTCAATCGACAGATGTTTATTAATCTCATTCTGCTGTAGATGTCACTGTAGGTAACATGTACATCTTCAATCGACCCATACGTGTCTCTTTTAATGAAAATAAAATGTTGGTTGCTTGATTTTGTTTAGGTGCATATCACCCGCTATTGGTTACTTAATGCCGAAATCTAAATATTTTGTGACATAATTTTATAGCTTCAATTACAGATAAAATGTATTGTTGGTTTTTTTTCATATAAAATGTATCGTTAGATATTTTCTTATAAATAGGTATTGATGGCAATATTTTTTATATATAAAAAATTATTGCTGGAACATTTTGTACTTTTTTGTTTGAGACTTCATTATTTGTCCATAGCTGGGACCCTAACAGGTGCTACCACTGCGGGCAAGGTTGGACCTGGGAATAGTCACAATTCAAATGTGGTTGCACTCTCCTCAAAACCTCCAGTATCCGTCCTACAGGTGGATGTAGTTTATCGTCATACCCAGTACGAGAATAAAAATTACATAACATTTTCGAACTAGCCTAGATATGGATTGATATTACGACTGCAGGGTAGCTATTTGCATTTAAAATGGTGGTAAATCGTTAAACCTAATCTGATATACCACCTCTTTCACTCAACTAGAGGAGATCGTTTTATATGTCCTGTAGTGCCGTTATAAACTAAGCTTAAATAAACCCTACAAGAAGCTAGAAATATGGTACACCCAGTAAGCATCGAACTCAGCAATAACAGTCAACCAGATTAATTTGATAATCTTTATCTCAGATTGAGTAGTTATCCCAGCCATGTATTTAGGTGAAGGCGGACAACAGAAACATTAAGAATATGCAAACAAAGACAAAGGTAATAGAGCAAGTCTGTATTATATCAAAACATACATTGTTGAAATTTCTTCAGACTTTTCTTTTACGATTTGTTTTTTTTTTTTTTTTTACGGTATATCAACCTCAATGCCAACAAGAGTTTTATTGCTGGCAAAATTTTTTCAAAAATGTATTGCTGGATTTTTTTCTAATGTGTAGCTGTTTTTTTTTGGTTTTTTTTTTGTTTTTTTTCAAAAATATATAGCTGGTAATTTCTTTTTCAAAAATCTATTCCTGGTTATATGTATTTTTCAAAAATGTATTGCTGGTAATAATGTATTACTGGTAATAATTTTTCTTCAAAAATTTATTGTTGTTATTAATTTCTTACAAAGTATTTCTGGTATTAAAACCTATTTTTACACTTTCATAGTGTTTTGAGCCCAGTTTGGGGATTAACTATTTACCCATAGCTGGGACCCTAACAAGTGCTACTACTGCCGGTCAGGGTGGAACTAGGAACACCAACAATTAAAACATGGTTCCACGTTACTCAAAATCACCTGATCACATACCTTGCTGTTGGACGCAGTTTATCGTTTTATCCAGGACCGCTTTTTTTAGGTGCGTTGTTAAAACTATTTCTTGTTATTTTCCCGTATTTTTCAATATAAGACTCAAACGTATAAAAGACATAGTTTCTCTTAAAGCAAGAATTTTGTATAAACTTCATATATAGTAGCACTGAAAAACCCTGTTAAATTACACTGTTATCCTAAGCTGCAACCACTTAGCTAAGTCGCAGTAGTTACTTTTCCCCGTGGGTTACACGCTGACTAACAAGGAACATTAGCTGTTGAACTTATCAAAACGTTTATGATACCTAACGAGCAGAGATTACTTTTTTCGTTGTACGGAAGATAGGCCTGATTTGATAAGATCAGAAAACAAGTCCACTTCCTGCTTCCTTTGTTAACGATATCCACCGCCAGATAACTGTAAATATAACAAGACAATCTTTTCTGGCCTTTAGTTGCTTGAAGTTTTTTTTTCTATCTATCTCAGGGTCTCGGTCAGTGCTGGTAACCATGACAACACATGTTTTCAAATCATCACTGTGTACCTGACCTGGAATAAATTGATGGGGGGAAAAATCTCGTGTAATTAGATGTCTGCGTGGCACATCTGTGATTCAATTTTTTTCTATTTTTTTTTTCATTCAGTGATGGCCTGCCGAAGCAGCAGCTGCTCAGCTCAGCAATTCATTTAGAAGAAGAGAAGAAAAGACGCGGTTTTATTTAGAGTCACAGATAAAGCATTTTCTTTGGAACAAATTTATCTACCTTGTGCCTGTTTTTTTTTTTCAGTATTTTTTTTTTCGCCCTTAACCCCGGAAGCAGTCGTTGGGCCGCCGACGTGCTGAACATCAGCCATTCTCCTCTATTTTGTTGCGGTTGCGTCACAGAGTCTGGGTCTCAGCGAATGGTCTCTTGGTGTGCTTATCATGTGACATGTCGTGGGCTTTTTAACCTAGCGAAGTCCATCCCTCTCCAGGTTAGTCCACAACTAAATTCTTCCAACTAGGTGGCGGGCCTTGATCACGAACACATGGCCGTTCATCTGAGGAATGTTTCCGCCCTGGCTGCTGTCCTGCGTCGAGGATGTCCTTCGACCAGTGGTGTTGTGTTAACACCCCCCACGTGATTTTAGCCCGTCAGTTGAAATAGTTTACCGGGAATGGCAACTTGAAGCCATCATGTTAGAGATTTAGGAGATGGTTGAGTACAAGTAATGCCAGTCTACCCACAGTTCAGAAAATTCCCTGACCAAATATAGTAGATAAGATTAGAAAGATAATCATGTAGAACGTTATTACTGCAGTGACTAAAATTCTTGATGGGTTCAGTCTTGGTGCCTGGTGCCAGATGAAGTTTTAGTATTTTTATAAGCTAGCATGTTTTCCAAAATGTTATCATTACAACGACTTAATCTATGAATATTTAACAATATTTTCCAGTTATTTCACGAAGACTGTCTTTCCACATTCTTGCACAGAAAACATCTTTATTTAACTGTTATTATAAAAATGGCGCTTACTTAGGGTTGTAAGTCAGACGAAAATAATCATAGTGACCTCCTTTGCAGTCGTCTTTTCATCTATGTGACGCGTCTCTTCAGGACATGCGGAAGCATGGCTCGCCACATTTTCCTTCCTTTTAGGGCTTTTAGTAATGGTTGTCTTTTTACTATGTCTCCTATTCCCTGTTATTCCAACAATTTACACAAGCTTCTTCTTCTTCTTCTTCTTCTTCTTCTTCTTTTATCTTCTTCTTCTTCTTCTTCTTCTTCTTCTTCTATATTCTCCGTCTACTCAGGACTTGGGTGATCATAGCTCTCCACAATTTCCTGTCCTTTTCTGTCAGCCATTTACACACGCTCGTTCTTCTTCTTCTTCTTCTTCTTCTTCTTCTTCTTCTTCTTCTTCTTCTATGTGCCATGTTCCTTCAGGACGTGGATGATCATGACTCTCCATAATTTCCTGTCCTTTGTAGCTCTTAATAAATTATGTATTTTCGTTATCTCTCCTAATCCCGGTTCTGTCAACCATTTACACATGCTATGTTATGCGCTGCTTTCCTCTCACATTTTCTTACTTTCAATGTCTTTTGAGTGTAAAACGCTTCCAGTTTTCTTTCTTCATTACGTGCCTTAACATTTTCAATTACCGCTTTCTGATTCTTTGTATATGTGTCACTTTTGCTACTATTTCCCCAAAACCTTCCTCATTACTCACATGTTCAGTCTATGGGATTCTTAACACCCTCCTTGAGAACCACACTTTGGTTACTTCTTCTTCATCGGTGAGATTTTCCAGCATTTACTGCTATATAGAAGGACCCAACTACATAAATATCTAGTGCTCTTTTTCTTGTTTCTAACGAAATTTTCCCTGTTTTTAAGACTTTGCTTAGATTTTAGACGGCATCTTTCCCTATTTCAATACGCCTATAAATTTAAGTGATGTATTAGGTTGGTGCATAAATAATGACATAAGAATGTCGTTTTTTGACGTTAAAAAATACGTCAAAAAACGACATTATTACGTCATTATTTTTGCACCAAACTAATATTTT
The DNA here is from genome assembly GCA_903632075.3 of Acanthosepion pharaonis. Classification (NCBI taxonomy): domain Eukaryota; kingdom Metazoa; phylum Mollusca; class Cephalopoda; order Sepiida; family Sepiidae; genus Acanthosepion; species Acanthosepion pharaonis. Next base: position 787,035 of record CAHIKZ030000454.1, read on the forward strand.
CCATCATCTGTTAAAATACTCGTTGTTTATATAATTCTTGATAAAGGTGTCTCCAATTTGTAGTTCCCATCTTGTGCTGCTCATTTTTTCTTTTACTGACAACGGAACACCATTCTGTAACCGTCCTTGCAATGGCAACATTATATGTTAGATAAGTTTTAAAAAAGTCCAAGATAATAGTAATAATATTATCAACCATGTTCTAATGAGGAACCATTTGGCCTTCATTAACCAAATGGTCAGTGCTACTCGAGTTACGATTTGCTTAAGTCCTTGGTTATCAGGTTGAAATCAAATTGCAGTACCTTTTCTCCTCATCTCTAATTGCAATAAAAAAATATTAGCCGTTTATTAATAAGGAAACATTAGGCTTTCACTGACCGAATAATCAGTGATTCTCTCAGTTGATATATTCTTTCAATTAAGATATTTTGTTTTTTGGAAAAATAAGTTTCTCACAGTCCACTAACTTTTATCGTTTTTAATTACTGATGAGGACTTTCTTGCTAAACTTTTGTTAGTCATCATCATCATCATCATCATCGCCATCATTATCATCACCATTACCACCATCATCATCACCATCATCATCATCATCATTGCCATCATCACGACCGCCATCATCATCATCCACTTGACTTCTGTAATTGTAGGTGGGGTCCGAATGCAGAAGACGCACTGAATATCCTGCACAACAGTCTATCAACGGCAGCTATCAGCAAATCTGTTATAGTCATACTTGTCTATTGTTTGACATTGTCCAGTCAGTTCTTTTGTTCGAAGTAGTGTAGAACGTTAAAATCAAGATTATGACATTTTCTCTTCGTGTTACATGTGCAATTCTTTTTAGTTGTTACTGCGGGTGAAATTCTTCTCGTGATGTGGTTTCTGTTATTTGATACAGTTAATTATTAATGATCCTGTATCTCCAGTCCACGAGATTCGAAGGATTATCTTATCTCAGACCTACAGGATTTATTCACGCGAATTCATTTTTAATTATATGTTTTAAAAAGAGGTTATATACAGTTGACATTTTATAAATTTCTGCGTTGTGTACAGTTCGTAGAATTCATTTGATTGTCTTAATCTAACGATGCTATTAAAAAATACAACACCGGTTACTTGGTTATTATGATTTATGAATATTTAGTTTCGTTCGAAATCATTTAAGAATAAGTTCCTATAATATACTTCCTCTCATCTTTTTACAAGGATTTCATCGTTCGATCAGTGTGTATACGGTGGAGTAATGGGTAACGACTCGGACTGAGGAATGGGAGAGTTGAAACAATTGCATTCACTTACGTGCTTATATATATTATGTATCCTCTACGTCTACCCGCCAGCTATGGATAAATAGCACGACAGACCGAGATCTGAAGCCTTGGATGGCAACTGGTCTACCAAAGAAAGAAATAGCAACCTATTGCGGGAAAAGATCTACCTCGTCAGTCATGTATCGAAAGATATATGATCGTCTAAACGTGCATCACGCCTGGCACATTACTGACTGAATTACAATCAACACTTGGCTTTTCCGCTATCTTTTACGTTATTTTGAAACATCAAAACTACAAACAATATATCTTAAAAAAAAAAAACATATCATTACCCTGAAATTATAAAATTATGTACAAATTATTTATATTTTGGTATTACATGACCTATTGAGGTGGTATACGCCACCAAACAAATTCAACCAACCAATCAATGGCTTTGTCCTTGAAGCAGCATCACTTGGATTTTCTTCATTGATTTTTATCGCTTTTTCGTTTTATTACACTAGTCCTCCGCCAGGATACATTGTGTATTCTCTATTCGCTTGTCAAATTTACTTTGCACATTCTACTATTATTTTTTCTTCGGGCAAACATTTCATTTTTTTACTTAAATTTCTATAGTATTATTGTTCTTATACTATAATTATTCTATCGTGAAATTTCTTTTACGATTTTTACGGGTATTATTCCTTCTTCTGCAAATATTTTGGTCTTTACTTAAATTTCTATAGCATTATTGTTCTTATACTATAATTATTCTATCGTGAACTTTCTTTTACGATTTTTACGGGTATTATTCCTTCTTCTGCAAACATTTCGGTCTTGACTTAAATTTCTATAGCATTATTGTTCTTATACGATAATTATTCCATCGTGAACTTTCTATTACAGTTTCTACTTCACATTGTTTTTTCCTTTAACAGACGGGTTCTGCTATTAAGTGACAACAAGTCTCATAACACTAATACCGTTCTCAGTATTCAAATTGATTGTGTTGTTGCTATTTTCAAGATGGGTTTGATATTTTCCCAGGTATTCACTTATTTAAATCACCTCAGATCTATTCCAGCTTCTCTAATAATAGAGAAAATAACTGGTTATAGTAGTACTAGTAGTATTTCAACCCGCATTGGTCGGATAATGTAAACTCAAATATAGATCCTCGTGAGCGGTCCGTCTTTGCTTCCGGCAACGCAATCTTAAAACATCCGAGAGATAGGAGAGCAACGCCTCCCTCAAACAAAATTATTTTCCGGTGGGAAATATCCATGGACATTGATAAAAGCCAACAGGCCAGCCACGCATATGTAATCTGGACAGAACCGAATGATCCAACTCTTGCTGATGGGAAAGCCGAGAATGTTAACCCTGCATCCTGCTGGCTTTTTGGCAGTATTGCGTGGTTTAATGAATATCATGAGTAACAAGGGTTGTCATTAAAGGGGAGGAGGTTCAAAGTACCAACTGACAGAAAGTCAAGCATATATTTGGATTGAAGAGAGAAATTGAAGTTGAGAAAGCGTACAAATAACTTCGAGTAGTCAATAGTAACTTTAGAAAGTTTGATCCGCTCTTCAGAGAAACAATTGATTATTAATGTCGATGTTTGAATTAAGGTCTTAAACACATGACTGATAACAACAACAACAATAATCCGATCAAGAAGACCGAGACTGATAGGTTGGGTGGGGAGAAGTTGTATCATAGTGTGAATGTTGGTATACTTATCAGTAGACCCCGCCTCCTGGATGGAAAAGTAACTCTAGTATTAATAAAATCCTTTTTTCTTAATTTTGTCATTGGCATTCGAATATTATTATTTTAATTACCATTTACTAATAGTTACAATTGTATTACTATTAACGCTTGTTTTTTTTTTATATTTTCCTTTCATCGCGATCAAGTAAGAAATTCTTTTCTCAATATACTTGTGATATTATTATTATTATTATTATTATTATTATAATTATTATTTATCTGGCGTTTACACATTTCTTTCCGGGTCCCGAACAGGGACATAAGGTTAGAGATGGCATCATGATACCTTCCACTGACAAAAAAAAAAAAAAAAAAAAATTACATAGATAAAGCCCTTCGTAAAGTGTGGGCTGTACATGTCAGAACATTTTTGTTTCTCCTCGAGGCATGGGCTTCCAGGAATCCCTTCAATTAGCCTACTGCTATATTTTCCAACAAGTCCTAGGGCTCCAACTACAACAGGGATTGTTGATGTTCCCATATGCCACATTTTCGAGATTTCTATTTCAAGGTCCTTGTATTTTGACAACTTTTTGAATATCTCCAAAGATACATTGCAGTCAGCAGGGACTGTCACATCAATAAGGAGGCACTTATTATTATTATTATTATTATTATTATTATTTTGTTTCCTTTGATTTCTGTACTATACTAATTTTTTCTGGGTCCCAACCAGAAACCTAATGTCAGAAATGTTATCATGGCATTTTCCACTAAGACTTTTTCGAGGAAAAAAATAAGATCACACATAATTTATATAGATAAGGTGTTGGCTTTACTTGTGAGTATATTCTTTTGTAATTCGTTAAAGGATAGACTAAAAGGAATCCCTTCAATGTGTCTGTTGGATCCATTTCCAATCAACCCGAGGTCTCCAACATCAACTGAAGTTATTGATGTCCTCAGGTGCCACATTTTTTTGAGATTTTCATTTCAAGATCCATGTATTTTGTTAGTTTTTGAAGATCTTCAAGATATATTACAATCTCCAGTTATTTTTTATTTCTGTGGTCTTTTGATCACGATGTCTGGGCGATTAGCTTTGATTGTTCTGCCTCTGTGTATTGTGAAGTCCAATAACCCGGGTCTGTGTAGTATTCATAATAATTCCTTGCAATTTTCTTTCCAGAAAAGTTGCAGATTTTCCAATGCAGATATTGCTTTTATTATTATTATTATTATTATTATTATTATTATTATTATTATTATTATTAAGAGTTGGCTTTTTCTTTTTTTTTTTTTTTTTTGGAAAAAAGTGAAAAAGCCAACTCTTAACAATATTAATATTTTTATTTTATTTTATTAATATTTTAGTGAAAAAGCCAACTCTTAACAATATTAACTATGAACAAAGCCACAATGTGCTAACCGTATTTGGAAACTAAAACATCACTACCACACTGAACATACATAGAACACACACTCTACTAAGCTGATAATTGAACCATCCTTGATAATGGCTAAAAGGTATAGCCGAAAGCGCTCGGAAACACAGAACATTCGGACAGTTCTTACACACTCTTTGTCCAGAAAAAAATCTCTTGTCAGAACACAAGAAAAAATTAAATAAAAAGCTCAACAGTAGTACCTTGTCGGTCGTTTTTAATGAAACATGCATAAAGGAAGGATTGCTGCCTAATTATATATATATATATATATATATATATATATATATATATATATATATATATATATATATATATATATCCCATGTCATTACCAGGTCATGTACGCAAAATTAAGTTTACCAAATTAAAAATAATTACTTAACTGAAATATATCCCCTCATGTATGCTCAAAGGTCTTTTAATAACCTACATATTCTATTTTTTCTTTTTAATTTCCATTTTACTCTAGGTGTTTTATGGGTTTCTTTTAAGTGCCAGAAATATTTCGACGAGTGAAAACGAGTAGCCGATCATTATAATAGCAACAACAACTTCCAAGAATTTTGACCCTTCATAATGTTGTCGATGATGACATAACAGTCTACCCTTTGTAGATCTTGGTAAGTTTTGTCTTTTTTGCTATCACCCCTAAACCATGTTCTGCCATCCATACAAAATGAGATTAATCGAGAAATATTTGGGATTCAATCAAGGGGGAGGAAAAAAAGGGAAAATGATGTGAAGAAGAAAATAAGAAAATGGACAAAGGTTTTACAAGAGCGGATTGAAATGGCATAATAATTCTGCTACATTAAAACTCATTCACGCCATTCGACATATTTTTGTTTTATACAGAGAGAAATAATCAATACACGACATTTTTTATAAATCTATAAAAAACACGTGATTTTTATTTAATTCTCAACATCATTAACGCATTTTATGGTTTTTTTTAAAATTCTTTTATGATATAAACAGTAAATGAATGTTTTAAAAGCAGCATGCAGACGTAATATGTTTGTATATCACTTGTTCCATTTTCATATATAAATGTTATATTTGTATCATTTAGGCGGTCAACAAAATGTTTAAGATGTGTGAAAGTGAATGACAAGATACAGGAAAAGTTAATAGAATGGCATAATATGATCGATAATCTTTATCCTTTTGGATGTTGATTTGATCCAATTATCCTGAATTTGGTGTGCAAATCAACATTATAATTACAAACAAGTTAGTGTCCAAAAAGTGAGGACGTTAAGAATCTTTATTACTAAAGAGAAAAAAATGCGTTCGTTGATGTGAACATTCCTTCAGAAAGTATGTAAATTTGAATAAATTACAGAATTAACAACAAATGGCATAAGAAGATTCGAGAACTTGAAATAATCAGGAAAACTATTAAAATATCTTGTGAACTGAAAAAGAATATAGAATATTCAAAAATAGAGATTGTTATTGATATTAGCAAGAATGCTTTCATTTGATACCAGCATAAAAACATTACGTATTTTTTGCTTGAATTTTTTACAATAACAAATTTTGGGGGAAAACTGACAGTTCCCAACCAAACAGTGAATATCATATGACCACTGTTAAGAAAATACCAATGACATCTCATTTTATATATATATATATATATATATATATATATATATATATATATATAATATAAAATATACGAAAAAAAACGGAAAAAACAAACAAAAATCCTAACATGCAATTATGCTGTTTTAATGTTAATATAATGTCAACGTCGGATGTTTCGGTCTAATAGACCATCTTCAGGACATATTCATAAAACATAATTAACGTAGACCATATTCAATTCAACATGAAAAAGACGATGGACATAAAAGCAAGACCAATCCAAACAGATAACTGAAATCTTTTATAAGATCAGCGTTTCATTTAAATATGATCATATGATATCGTCACGTGGGCGATGTTGTGAAAACCTATTCCTAAAATTTAAGTATTTTGAATGAAAAACGAAAAGAATTTTATTTTGAACTAAAACTTATATGTACGTTTGTCGAGCATTAATCTTGCTAGAAAAGCGGAAATATTAAAGAAGCCAGGTCTGTTAGACCGAAATGTCCGACGTTGACATTATATTAACATTAAAACAGCATATTAGGATTTTTGTTTGTTTTTTCCGTATATTTTCTTCGTGCTGTCGGATCTATATTTATATATTTGCTTACACACACACACACATATATATATATATATATATATATATATATATATATATATTGGGCACCGCAACGCGGTGTAATGGTTAGTAAGCTTGTCTCGCAAGAACAAATACGATTGAATAGTGAATTCGATATTTATTGGTTGCTCCATACTTTCGGCCTTGTACCACATCTAAGCTACGCTTGGAAAATCACTATATATATGTAGGTGTGTGCGTGGCTGCGTATAAATTTTCTCTCTTTTGTCATATGTCTTTATACATGTGTATGTGTGCGTTTGTGTGGGTGTATTTCTATAATATTTTTTTCTGCTATATAAAAGACATTATCAATTCAATCAATTCAGTCGACTGTGAATGGATGAACATCACTTCTGCTTTCTGGATCAAACCAAACACAACGTGAACAGAAAGCAGGATTAAACCAGTGGACTTGTCGAATAATCTACGGATGCTCAGGGGACCTACGGCCACTCCCTTAGACACCTCAACCCAAAGAGTAAGACAAACGTGATAGATCGTTAAAAAAACCCACTATATCAAAATCTATTTACAGATGTTCACAGTGAGAGAGAATTATAAAATATGAATATATTAAAATCTTCCGAAGTATTAAACTATTGAAGTAATCTGATTCCTTTAAGTGGTCTGCAAGAAATAGACAGTGAAATTATTGACAAGTTCTCGCAATGAAGTCTTGCTATCATTTGCAGTCCAGTGAGAACTGCGAGATTTACGATTTTCCAAATAAGATCAATATGTGAAACGACGTGACCAAATTGCATAATTAGAAAGAGAGAACATTTCCAAACAAATAGGAGTATAGGGTTTTCTCTATCACCTGGTTTACACTCCTCCTTATTCGGACAAGAGTAGAGGTTTATCTATTGCTTACCTTTTAGCATCAGGTTACCGCATCCTTCTAAAATCTCATTCTCTTATATTCCTAATATCTCCTTGGGTATTATCGCCTTATTTGGAGAGAAATGATTACAAAACGTATTTCTCCGTAAGCTATTATCATTATTATTATTATTATTATTATTATAATTATTATTATTGCCTTGTTGAGGGACGTTGGTGATCATGGCTCTCCACAATTTCCTGTCATTCTTAGCTCATAATAAGTTGTCTTTTTTATTACTCTTAAATCTTGCTCCGTAATCCATTAATTAAAGCTCGTTAAGGAGGTTATGGTTTGTTTTCCTCTGTCTCTCTTGCTTTCAATCTGTCCGATGAGTATCAAATTTTCCAAGCCCTCTTTCCTCATTATAGACCCTAGATATTTCAGCCGTCTCTTCCTGATGTTCAGTATAAGTGTCCTGTCTATTTCCATTTTACCTAAAATATTAATAAAAATGTTGGCCATTCTCACTTTACTGATATTCAGAAACTATTATTATATAAATATAATAAAATATAAAGATTAAAATTAGCGTATATTTATATTTGCATGGGTGAATTACTTTCATGATACTTCCCGTAGCATATTGCTGTAAAATGCATTCATTTTAGACAACAAATATTACTACTTCAACACTTACTTGTCAATGCACTTAACCAAATGATTCTCCATAAATCAAACGGTAAACTTTTCAGATTCCAATTCGAGAAACATCAGCGTCAGGCTTCCGACTGACTGGGCCACCCACGTACGTGTCTCCCTACTAAGCTCTCTTATGTCCAACATGAAGTCAATGAAGACAAAATGACATTCATCGCTTTTGGTACAGTCCGGAAAGCCAAAACGTTGTAAACATTTCCAATTAATCTCCCAAAATTTCCGGTTTGCTTTTTGCCACCTGCTACATCGAATTTGACATCATCGATTTCTCGCAGGCTGAAACCGGTATTTCACTTGTAAAAAGAGATTACCAGTTATGACAACATTAGCAAAGGAAAGAGAAGATGAACATGAATGAATACTTACAAGAATTATAGAAAGCTGGCACAACACAATACCAATAAGAAGTTAAAGATAGTGTTGTACCAATAAAAGTTTCTCGTTATATTGTAATACTAATACAAACTTCATATTGTCACGTTTTTCATACAAAAAGCAAGCCACATACATTTAATAATCCGACCTGTACTATAGAATACATAGAAATATATTTACTATAGAAATGTAAAACATTATCCATATCTGTCTATATTTCTGAGATGATGTATTGTAAATATTTACACTATTTGCATCATTCTGATTGTTGTCCACGTCTTTAGTGTTATATTCGCGACGTTTCGGCAGTTGTAAGCTCCGGCCTTCTTCAGAATATGTCTATATTTCTGATATGATGTTTTTAACTATTTACACTATTTACATCGTTTTGACTGTTGTCCTCGTCTTTATTGTTATATTCACGACGTTTCGGCAGTTGTAAGCTCCGGCCTTCTTCAGACTTTGTCTATATTTCTGAGATGATGCATTGTAACTATTTACATCGTTCTGACTGATGTCCTCGTCTTTATTGCTATATTCCCGACGTTTCGGCAGTTGTAAGCTCCGGCCTTCTTAAGGTGATATACGTTGGAATTTCGAACCGAACTCGGAGCGTATAGTAGCCGAAACGTCGTGAATAGGGCAATAAACATGAAACGAAACGCCGTGAATATGGCAATAAATATGGTGCCAACTGTCCAAATAATGTAAATAGTGAATAAATAGTTACATTACTATGCTGCCATGGCTGTTCTCTCAGTAAGGCTATTTGATTTGAATATGTTTTGTCAATAAATTTCACACTATATCTCAAATGGTATTTATCTATAAGATCCATCGCTAAATATGCTGGAAAAATGGTCGATTCCTTTTATCACTCCAGAAAGTAACTGATTTGTGCTCTTTTTGACAAAAAAGAACTGGCCAAAAATGGGGCATTGCTGTCATATCGGAAATGGAGCTTCACAATCTTCCCTTTTCAGATTTGAATTCAAAACGTGCGTGATTACCCTACAACCACTTCTGCCACGTACGAAAATCTCAAGGCGATCGGCAGTCTGTCGCTATTTCCATGGAAATGCTCTGAGAAGTTACATCTCTTTGGTTTGGTTTGGTTTCTTTTACCAACTTTTATAGGTTATTTAATGCCAACAAGATATTTATTGTTGGCAATATTTTTTTTGGAAAAGGTATTTTTGATATATTTTTTTTTTTGAAAAAGTACTTTTGGCAATATTTTTTTCCAAAAAGTATTGCGGGTAATAACGTATTGCGAGTAATATTTTTTTCTTCACAAATTTATTGCTGGTAATATTTGTTTACAAAAATGTTTTGCTGGTATTAAAACTTATTTTTACACGTTTTGACCCCAATTTGGAGGTTAACTATTTGCCCATAGCTTTTATCCTGTTGATCAGAGGCCTTGCTGTTGAATGTAGTTCATCGTCTTACCCAAAACATGGATGTAGATTATCTTCATACCCAGGACGTTACATCTCTTTATTACATCATTTTAGACCATTAGGGCAAGGACACACTAGGACAGCTTCGAATTATCCATATTCTATTTGTTTTCCATTTGTATAAAGAATGTTTCACTTAGACATCTTTTTTCCAGGGAGAACACCAACTTTATAAAAGTCCAAAGAGAGAATGCTTCCCTAATCATTACAAACTGAATTGTTTCAAGTATACAGGGTCAACAGTCATCTATCATGTATATGTTTATAATGTGTATTTAGTGCTTCCTCTTTAGTACATACAACATCACTCACTAAATTTGTAGCTCTTCACTTTCAGTAGCATTTGAGCCATGCTGTGGGTGGACATATAGTAAAAAAATATATTGCAAAACCCTCTTCAAGGAACCCGTTACCTGACTGGAACCTACTTTCACTTCTGCAACAACCGCGTCATCTGCATAGAACCGCTTCTAGGATAAATAGGATTTAAAAGGCGAATGCAATAAAGAATCCGAAGGTGCCCAGTGAGAACTTTGTAGTAGATGTAGTTAAGTATTCCAAAACATCTATGTTGTCCTCGGTATGGCCATAAGCTACATTCGCGTCCTGGGAAAGACGATAAACTACATCCAACAGCAAGGCCTCTGAGCAGTAGGTTTTGAGGAGCGTGGAACCAGCTCTAAATTGCTGGTGTTCTCATGTTCAACCTGACCCGGGGTGGTAGCACGTGTTAGGGCCCCAGCTATTGGCAAATAGTTAACCCCAAAATTGAGGTAAAAACACTATGAAAGTGTAAAAATACGTTTTCATACCAGAATTACTTTGTAAAAAATTACTACCAGCAATAGTTTTTTGAATAAAAATACGTAAATATTACAATTGTAAGAACAAACTTTGCTCTAATTAAAAAAACAAATTCAATATACTTTTGAAAAAACAATATTACCCGCAATACATTTTGTAAAATAATATTACCAGCTATACATTTTTGAGGAAAAAATATTAGAAATATATTTTTGACAAAACAAAATATTAGCAGTAATAAAAATTTTGTCGGCATTAAATAACCCATTAAGGGTGATATGCCGTAAAACAAAATAAGCCAAACCAATCAAATCCAAAGAATACATATTCTATTCATACGAATCTATCTTAAAAATGTTATCGGCATTAAATAACCCATTGACGTTCATATGCCGTAAAACAAATCAAACCAAACCAAAACAGCTATGAAGCTATTTTTTTATCAAGTTCACTGCGATGTGGTGGTGTTGTGAATCGCAACAAAATTACTTTTCCCGATACTGAGCTTCTTGTGAAAAATAATTAGGAATAGATCAATTTTGATATGTATATCAAAAAGCATTTGTCACCTAACATCAGAATTTTAACGGACACAATACTGTGTTTTTTTTTATTGTATATAAACGAGGATGCCATACACTAGAGATAAGTCTTACATATTCGGACACCCCTATGTGGACGGACAAATTTATATCTAAAATTTGTTTCCATCTAATTAAATTACAGCAAGTCTCCGGTGTATTTTTGCGGACATTTGCCCTTCAAATGACACTTCAAACCTTTATGACTGTCCACTGATTTATGGTGACAGTCGGTTTTTCTGGACGTCATTTACGCATGCGTTCAATATTAAAACTATTCTGGCTGTTACAGGTAGTACTGCATACCCACTCCCGGAAGTATCCAGGACTACTGGATAACCCCCGGAAATATCAAGGAAGTAGTGCATACTCCCAGAAGTATCCAGAAAGTACAGCTTACCTCCCATAAATATCCAGGAAGTATTACATATCCCTCCCCAGAAGTATCAAGGAAGTACTGGGCGCCTCTCCGTAACTATTAAGGAAGTAATGCATATCCCGGAAGTATCCCGGAAATACTGCATACTCCCCGAATTATGTTGAAGTATTGCATAACCCTTTGAAATATCTGGAATACTTCATACTCCCCGGAAGTATCGATGAAGTACTGTATGACACCCGGAAGTATTCAGGAAGAACTCCATACCCCCGGAAGCATCAAGGAAATATTGCATAATCCCAGTATCCAGGAAATATTGTACAACCCCCGAAAGTATCCAGGAAGTACTGCATACCCATTCCCGGAAGAATCATGAAGTATCTAGGAAATAATGCATACTCTTTCCGCCGGAAGTATCCAGGAAATATTGCATACTCTTCCCTCCAGGAGTATCCAGGAAGGAGTGCATACGCACTCACCTCGGTTGTTTTGTACAGTTTTCACAATTATTTTGTTCCAATTTCTATTCGTAGCCTGTTTCGGCGGACATCTCACGAATATTGTTCTTTTGTGTGCATTTTTTTTTAATTCAAGGTAATTATTCTGGTGATCTTTCCTCTTTAGTAACCCATCTATACGAATTTAAGTACAGTGAGAAACTGGCAGGTAAGACTCATACGTTTACAGTTAAAACTGCTACATGTAACCGTAAGTTCTATGCTAACCTTTCCTTCTTTCTCACTACTCGCTTTTCTGGCCTCTTGCTTTAAAGTCAACTTTGATTCCCAAACATTTAAATGCAGTGTCAATATTTATCTTATGCTTTCTTATTTTTCTGTTCTCTTATTGTACGGTCTTATTAATGTTTCTATTTTTCGCATATTATTTAACATTCAGTGACCCCTTGATATTTACTGGCTTTATTGTCTTCGTTGGGATTAGATAATTAAAAAAAATATTTATACACGATCAAAAACATGCATTGCTTTACGGTCTAAAACTTCGACGTTGGTGAGTTTTAAAATGAAAACCAAATGAAAAGCAGATTTCATAGTTAAAGGGTTTTTTGTTCTTGGTTCAGTCGATAAATCATTACATATAAACTAATTTTGTTTTTCTCTTTCCTTTACCATCATTATATTGTTTTTCCTTTTTATTTCTCTTACATTTTCATCTCTCTCTCTCTCTCTCTCTCTCTCTCTCTTTTATATATATATATATATATATATATATATATATATATATATATATATATATAAGTTACGAAGAACTTGGTAAACCGAATGGGTAATTCAAGGATGATGAAATCCTGAGAGCTCAATGTGAATCCAGAAAAGAGTTATTGGAAAATGGCTTAAATTTTGCTAAAACTATACAGAGATTACTGACGAGGAAATAAAAATCATAATGGATTCCAGACAATCTGTACTGAGACTTAATGACACTACTTGGTTTAAAAAGAACAAAGACAATTTCGATGTCCCAATGGGAGCATTTGATTCTGCTCTAATAGCGGACCTAATAGGGATATATATATTAGATATTCTGAGCAGATTCCTTAACCCGCAAAATGTAGGGCTTTACAGGGATGATGGTCTCATTATTATACCTAACTCTAATGGACCTCTAACATCCCAACTCCAGAAGAAAATAATTAAGGCATTCAAATATATAGGATGTAAAATAGAAATATCATCGAACCTGAAAATAGTAAACTTTCTAGACGTAACATTTGATCTCGAAAATAACACTTATAAACCCTTCCAAAAGGAGAATCAATCGCCCATATACATTAATATCGACTCAAACCACCCCATGGCAATTATAAAACAGATCCCTAACACTGTAAATACTAGAATAAATAAAATATCCTCTAAAGAAAATATCTTTTGTCAAAATAAATCAAAATACAATCAAGCCCTATTAAAAAGCAAATTCAAACAAACACTCACTTATATAGATAAATCTATTAACAACACATCTTCTAAATCTAAAAATAGAAAAAGGAAAATTATATGGTTCAACCCACCTTTCTTAAACTTATAGATAAACATTTTAAAAAAAGATATTCAATAAAATTAATTTAAAAATTAGCTATTCTTGCATGAACAACATAGAAAAAATTATTAGCTCCCACAATAGCAACATTTTAAATAAATTTCATAATCAACTACAAAAAGATCCTAATACGAGCCAAAAGACCAAATCTACCTGTAATTGCAGGGAAGGATCTGTTTGTCCAGTAGAGGGAATATGTTTGTCCGAAAACGTGATATACGAGGCTACAATTTTCCCCAAGGAAGATATCAAACAGAAGATCTACATAGGGATATCGGCGGGAAATTGGAAGCAACGGTTTTATAACCATCGCCAATCCTTCACATATAAATCAAAGAAACATCAAACTGCACTTTCTAAGCATTATTGGGAATTGATGGAAAACAAATTAACCTCACAAGTAAAATGGAGAATCATCTCGAGAGCTAGGACTCCGATAAACTTCAGAGACCGATGCAATTTGTGCATTAGAGATAAAATCTTAATAATAAAGCATAAGGATCCGGACATACTCCTGAACAAGCATAACGAGTTGATTTGTAAATGCAGACATAAAAACCACATCAACTTAACGAAGTATGTTTAGAAACAACTATTTAAAAAGAGAAAATATTAATTTTGTTTTTTTGAAATGAATGTATGCATACATGGATATTATGCTTGTTGATATATACACATATGAACATTTATATGGGAATTTATCTATTTATATATATATATATATATTTATATATATATATATATATATATATATATATATGAAAGTTTTGGATAAGGGTGCCTATGTGGATATATGTACTCTTTTAATTGTGGGCACATGTGTATGGAGGTATGTGTGTATAAGTATAGGTATATATATATGCATATGTGTGAGTATAAATATATAAGTATGGGGTATGTTTAAGTACTAACGTTATTTTTGTGCTAGATATCATTGTATATATATATATATATATATATATGTGTGTGTGTGTGTGTGTGTGTGTGTGTGTGTATTTTGCATATGTGTGGATGTATGTGTACAGGTGTGTGTTTTTGAATGTGTATAGGTGTATGTGTATGTATTTTGTGTGTGTATGTACGGATATATATATGTATACATATATTTATATATGTGTAGTAATTTGAATATTAATCTACTTGTAATCTGTATATGTACGTAGATGTATATACATTGGAATTAATATTTGTAATATATTTGTGAATAGATGTATAACATTGTAATATAAATACTTATGCATGTGTGGATAGTTATGGGTAGAATTCTTTTTATATGCTTTTTTTGTATATAATCGTGTGTAGGTATGTAGGTATTTATGTATATATGTGTGTGTATGTGTATATATGGTTGTATATGTATATAAGGGTGTATATATGTATATGAGTATACCTATATGTATATATGTATATGTAGATGGATGCATAATTAGATAGATAGATTATATATATATATATATATATATATATATATATATATATATATATATATGTGTGTGTGTGTCTATACGTGTATGGAATATTTTTAAATGTAAGTACTTGGGGCATTTCTCTTTTAATGTTCTATAATTAAATTTTGAGAGTGTATTTTTATCTTCTTAAGGGAGTTTCATCTTAAAATTGATAATTTTAAATATAACACTCTTTAACTATTAATAGTATTAACGAAATCCCTTTTTTATTGAAGCCCTTCAGAAGTCACCTAAAGTTAAACTTTAACTATAAAATCAAACTAAAATCTAAATAAATTTCAAAAGTTAAAATATAGGTAATGATTGAGAAATGTATGTGTGTATATGTAATTTATGTATGAAGATGGATGAATATTTGTGTATATTGTTGCACGTGTGTCTATGTGTGTATTTGCACATGTAAATGGACGTATATATATATATATGTGGATTTGTATGAATATGTTTTTGTGAGATACATATAAGAAGAAAACAATATCTTTAATATTACCCTCAAATATTATTAAATAATGAAACCTAAACCTTAATAAAGTTTACCCATATAATAATAAAGAAAAATTGCATTCATAAATTAGATTTAAAGTAAAACTAGTATAGATGTTATTGTTACCAATATTTTTTTTTTTACAATAGTATGAAAGTACAATTGGTAGGGTAAATAAACTATTACAATTTTAAATATTTCTTTAATATGTTCTCGAAAAATGTGCTAATAAAAATAGTAGTTAACTTATATTAAATCCCTAATGTGCTAATAAAAATAGTAGTTAACTTATATTAAATCCCTAAACTATTTACTTAAACTAAATGTTTAAATTGATAACATTCATCATTTTTTAGACATCTAAATTTCTATCAAGCATTGAAATCTATCTTTCACATAATTTTGTTAAAACAAAATTACAGCCTTTTCGATTCACTTCCCTCTCCCCCTCTCTCTTTGCCGTAACACTCATTTAGATATATCTGTATTACTGTTGTCTATCTCCTTTTCATTTTTCCTTTTCTTTTCCCCCCACTACCCTCCCATTCCTATATATCATTTCCCTTAAGTTAACCATCTAAATAGGTCACGATTAGGTCACGCCGCCTACCCCAATATAAAACATGCTTAAGAGAAATATGAAATTTACCCCTCCCTATACTCTACCTTGTCTCGTTAACTACAACTATCACCCTCCCTGTTAAATTACAAAAATTACACTACCCATCAATTTCTAATCCCATTTTCCCTCTCATTTCCTTGTTGGAAGTGTTACCTGATGATCCGGAGTCCTTCAAAAAGGATTTTGGTGAAATAAATTATTGTAATGGTACCTTAAAGTGGTTTTGTTTTTTCATTTTTTTATATATATATATATATATATATATATATATATATATATATATATATATATATATATATATCATCTTTCTCCATTTTTATATTGCTATTTTTTCATTTTTTCTCTTTCTCTGTTTTTTTGTGATGTCAACGACCACTCGTCTGACACTTTTTTGTAATAACCCCTGTCACTTTTTTAATGTTCATTGTAGCAGAGACTTTGTAATCGCAGATGCATCTATAGCACGCCGTTGAACAATGCTTGTGTCAGACTCCTTCGAATAAAACTCGCACTAATAGCACTTGCTCGATAATACTCGGGCGAACAGTAATCCGTATTGTGATCCGAGTAGAGGAATAGTGTAGCGAATAGAGTAGAGAATAGCGTTCCATATAGTAATAAAGGATAGACTATGAATGGAGATCATTCAGACGTCACGCGTTTCATCTATGGTTAGGTGGTCTATTTAATTCAATAATAGGATCGCCTGTGTTTTGATCACTGGCGATCTATGTTCAAACTCAGGTGTCGGCAGCGACAAGTTATTCCTATATAACACGCTCTTTCACTGTCTCAGTTTAAATTCTCTCTATCTAACCGTCTCCATCTCTCTAGATTTTTTCCATTCGTTCTTTTTTCTATTCGCCTCTCTTTCTAACCTCTGGGCTTATTAAAATATCTAAATTCATTTCTCTTTCAGCTCTTATATTTAACAGGACAAATATAAACTATTTTTATGATGAGTATAATTATGTTTGAAATTCTTTTGAAATGATAATATTGGTATATTTATCATATCTGTAGATTTGCGAGAATTAATTTATTCATCATGGAATGACGACGGTACCAATGACATCAATAATAATAATAATAATAAATTTACTTGTAGTTGTTATAGTTGCATCATATTCTTCAGTAATCATTTTTCTGCCAAACGGAGATGTCATCTCTGAGACGATTAGCCGACTTAACACGATACCAGCCTTACTTCTCCAAATGACGATCTTATTATTAAAGTCAATAGATAATTTCAAAGACGCGAAGTCAGAGCGTTCGATATCTCAATTCCAACTATCAATGATGGAAGAAAAAAAAACGAATCATTTATCTCAAAATATCGACAGATTGGTGCCTGCAAAACTTCTCGAGTGATTTCGTGCCAAGTAAAATGCAGAAATAAAAACACCCTAAATATTCGAGCGCGCCTCTTATTTTTTTATTTATTTATTTTTTTTTTTTTTTGATCTTGGAATAAAATATGTCCAGTGATCATTTGCGGAGGCCACAGAGAAATTTGTTAATGAGCGCACCAATACTTCAGACAGACGGCCGTTCATATTTAGCACAGTTCAAATGCTAGTCGTTTCGAAGCCTTTCCGATGGCATCTGATGGTTGGATACGCGCGTAATTTCATGTATAAATACTTCATCTTGCCTGGGGGATGTTGACTACGACTCGACAATGTCTTTCATCTCGACAAGTAACTTCAGGGAGCATAAATTAAGCACGCTCGTACGCACGCAGAAATACATATATATAAATATATATATATATATATATATATATATATATATATATATATATATATGAGCATAAAAATGTTCATGCATATGAATATATTAGCGTTTCGGAAATATCAAGATCGTTAAATTATCTATGATGAAATAAATAAAATTTGTCCTTATATTAACACACACACACACACACACATATATATATATATATATAGCCATCAACAGATAGACTGTTTCGCAGCTCCATAGTGTGGCTAGACGGCGGATTGTTTCAAGCCATGATCGAAAACCGAATGAGTTGACAGAGGGTGCATGGAATTTTAACGTTTTTCTTTATACTAAATATGCCAGCGAGAGCGTGTAAGTATGGGAGTGTGGGACGAGAGAAGGTGGGAGAATAAAACTTAACAGAGAGGGTTCTTTTTATAGAGGTGAGTGAAAGGGGGAATTATGAATGTTGTCGGATGTCTAATTCATTAAAGATACATTTCGTGGTGACATACACACACCATACACGATCTAATGTTAAAAATCAGAATAACCTCTATAAAAAAAACCCTCTCTGTTAAGTTTTAATCTCCCACCTTCTCTCGTCTGTTACCCCTCCCTTTAACTCTAACATCCGTCCCACACTCTCATACTTACACTCTTTCTAAATTCTATTTTTATTTCCGGAGTTGTTTTTTTCTTCTTTCTTTTTGAATTTGTAGGTCTGATGAATTGGATCGTATTTACGATTTAAATGGAATAAATTATGACCATGGAATATTAGTGTTTAAGTCTTTTTATTATATCCTTACTCTGTCCTGGACATTGAGTTCTACCTGGATTCTATCCTCTCGGAAGTTTTTATTAAAAAAATATACATGTATGTGTACGCACCTACGTATATATATTTATATATTTTACATATGTATGTGTATATTTACCACTAATATTATATATATATATATATATATATATATATATATATATATATATATATGTGTGTGTGTGTGTGTGTGTGTGTGTGTGTGTGTTTACATATTTCTTGAGTCATTGTGGGTGAAAAATTATTTTAGACACTCCAACCTCTCAGGTTGGGTGTAGTTAGGCTGTCGCTGTTTTATCGCTTGCTCCAATGAATATTTCACGGATGAACTATAATACTTGGTTCTGCCACGTCTAACCGTAACGGCTAAGACCGGACATGCCACTTACATTGTATTAAACCACCCACTTTCCTTCCGTTTTCCAACGGTAAGAAGTAATTTTCCACCCGCACAGCTTCTATCCGTGACGATGGCAACCCACTCCCAAGAGGATGTTTCCCCGATTAGTACAATCTTAACCTTTTCAATATTAGGGTTAAACGTTATCTTCCCTTGTTCTCCCTATAACCTGCCTTTTAATGAAAACACCTACCACGAGTAGCCCCAGGCCTTTACAGGACGAACATGACTGCAAAAAAAATATATATATATATATATATATATATATATATATATATATATATATATATTCAGTGTTTAAATAAGCACTGTCTATCTATCTCTTTCTCTCTCTGTCTCTCTCTATATATATATATATATATATATATATATATATATATATATATATATATATATATATATTTCAGGATTTCTCTTCTTTCTGTTTTTATTTTTATATGTAAAATTTATACAGGTAAAATATATTTATATATATACTTCTATGCTCTATATATGTGCTATATATAAAATGTTTATATATATATATATATATATATATATATATATATATATATATATATATATATATCAGTATGTAATTTTGTGTTATTTTGAAACTATTTAAATATCTGAATATGTACATGAATATATATGCATATATATATATATATGTGTGTGTGTGTGTGTGTGTGTGTGTGTGTGTGCGTGTAGACATGTATATCTCCGTGCGTATGTATATTTTCCAATATGTGTTTATGTGTGGTTTTAAAAATCCCTGTAAATATTTCTCATATACTATTTTCACACACGTATGCACACACGGATCAACACATTCTCTTTCTTTTCCTCTCTCTCGCACACGCATAGACATTTTTCACACTTTGAAGCACACGCTTTCCCCACGTTCTTCCGCGTGCGCCCGCGCCCACACACCTCCACACATGCCCGCCACATACACGCACACACGGTCCTTCTCTTTCTCACTTTCACAAATACACATTCTTTCTCTGCACATGTAAATACATTAATCTAATTTTCTAATAATTGCCTTTATTAATTTAAATCAGTTTAAATGTAGCCGAAGATCACTTTGCCCGGATCACAATAGGAACTCCACTCAGGCTCGATTTTGTAGATTGAGGCCTTTATACGGTCTCTCTCTAACTTCAATCTAATAAACACTGTGACGATACAGGGAATCTATCTCTAGTTACTTTGTAGATGATATGTTAGATTAAACAAATAATAAAGCATTTAAACTAGTTCTCTGTGATATTATGGACTGTGTGTTTATCTCGTATTCCTTTGATATTGAGTTCTATAATAAATCTCCATATATGTAGCCTTGTGTAAGACTTCTTCCTTTATATGTGTTGTGGTATGATCCACCTAATTTGCATAGTGGAGTACCGACCATATAAATATGGTTGGTACCGGGAAGAGAGGGAGGAATCAAGAGATTCAACAAGAGACTGTGCCCGACTGCGACTAAGTCAACACATTCTCCAGGAACGGTCTTCCCAAGAATATACAAAAGACTATATGTACATATTGTGTGCCTTTCTTGTTTCAATACATTTTGTTCTAAGTACATTTTGTGTTGTATTATTATTCCATGCATTAGTCAAGTTTCAACAATATGCAATCTCAATTAAGGTTGTGGGCGTTCATGGCTCTTCACTACTACCTTTCTCCTATTGAGCTTAGTAACGATTCAGTCTCATTTATGGAATCGATTTTCTCAAAATCATTAACTATGTTAATCTTGTTTCAATTGCTTCCAATATCCACTGAGTGTTAAATTTCCTAGACTCTCTTTCTTCATAATGTGGCTGAAAGTTTTCAATGGCTTCTATCTGATTTTTAACTCCCTAATAAGTTTCTATTTTACTCAAAGTTTCTTCAATGATCACATGATGTAGTAATGTTATTCGAACCATCTGTCAATAATGCCTTATCTATCAATTCATTATCATGGTTGAGAAGATTGTCCAATATTCACTGCCATAGGAGATTATACATAACATAATAGTTTGGCTTTATGTAATATCTCTTAAAAATTTGATTAGATTCTGAAAGACATACTTCGGTATATTTTGATTCGTGTCCGTCTTTTTACAGGATCTCTTTCATTTGTTATTACACTACACAAATAGTTGATATCCCCTTTCCTTAAACAAATTATTGACACAATTGATGTCCATTTTGTCAAGTTGGACATCAATTTTACACAGCTGATATCCATTTGTTGGGCTTGATGTCAATTTTTCCCGGCCGATGCCCATTACCCAGTTGATGTCCATTTTGTCCGCTTAATATCCATTTTGACCTGTTGATATGCATTTTGCCCGCTTTGTATCCATTTTGTGTGGTTGATGTACATTTTTCGCGGTTGATGACCGGATGCTCAGTTTATGTCCATTCTGTCCGCTTCATGTTCATTTTGCCTAGTTGATATGCCTTTTGCCTAGTTGATATGCATTTTGCCCGGTTGATGTCTATTTTGCCCGGTTGATGTCTATTTTGCCCAGTTGATGTAATTTTGCCCGGTTGATGCCCGTTTGCTCAGGTTATGTCGTTTCTGCCCGCTTCATGTTCATTTTGCCTAGTTGATATGCATTGTGCCTAGTTGATATGCATTTTGCCCGGTTGATGTTATATTACCCGCTTGACTTCTATTTTTTCAGGTTGATGTCTATTTTGCCCCGTTGATATTCCTTTTTTCCCGGTTGATGTCCAATTTTTCCTGCTTGATTTCCATTTTGCCAGTTGATGTTCGGTTTTTCCTGGTTTATTTCCATTTTGCTCAGTTGATGTCCATTTTGCCTGGTTGATGTCTATTTTACCGGGTTGATATGCGTTTAGCCTGGTTGATGTCTGTTTTACTGGGTTGATGTCCATTTTACCGGGTTGATATGCATTTAGCCTGGTTGATGTCTGTTTTACTGGGTTGATCTCCATTTTACCGGGTTGATATGCATTTTGCCTGGTTGATGTCTATTTTACTGGGTTGATGTCCATTTTACCGGGTTGATATGAATTTTGCCTGGTTTATGTCCAGTTTCTACTGGTATATTTCCCTTTCTACCCAGGCGATGACCAATTTTTTTTTGGTTTATTTCCATTTTGCCCGGTTGATATCCAGGTGTCCGTTGATATTTTCGCTTTTTGCTGTGAAAAGAATAGTATTCTTTGTTATGGTCCAGGTTAGGACCAAGGAAGAACAACACGAACACAAGAGTAGAAATAACGAAGGTATATTACATGAAATAATAATACAAGATGTGGATGGTGTTAGTATGATTGTCAGTCTGGTTTGGAGTGAACTACTATCGGCTTGTCTTGATTCGACCCTCTCTCTTGAGAGGCTTAGTATACATAGTGTTAGGAAGAGTTCATTCTGTGGTTATAGGTAATGACCCATGACACTAAGTGAATACATTTTACAATTTTACAAGGCCTGCAGAATGATTTGGTCATAACAAGTACTCGAAGGAGAGTGTGCTTTGTTAGACCAATAATTGGAACATAAGATTAGTACACATGCACATATTTAGGCGCGTTGTGAGTGTGATAATAAACTACGGCCTCAAATCAGGAGACTGGAGGTTTTGAGGATTTTTTTTTTATTGCTGTTGTTCCCAACTTAAACTTGAGCCAGGATGGTAGCACCTTTTAGTGTCGTAGTTATGAGGGAGAGGTGACTCCTCCCCAATCAAAAATCAGCAGTACATTTTCATGAAAAAAATGACCACCAACACATTTTATAGCAAAATGACATTCAATGCAACACTAAAAAATATATACATTTTTTTTTTGTAAAATTGTCAACGATATATTTCGTTGTATGCCAGGTGATTGGAATTTCGAATTGGACCGGGGTTGATTGTTCTAGTCCCATGTACAACAACCGAGACGTTGTGAATATGTCAACAATGTAAATAGAATAAATAATTAAAATACCTCATCTCAGAGATATAGCCAAATAATAACTTTTTATACATATTATATATCTAAAAAAAAACATAGGTTTACCCTGAAAGTATAAAATTATGTACACAATATCTGTAGTTGAAAGCATAATATTGTATTCAAACTGCTTAGATTTCGGAATTCGATAACCTATAAATGTGTTGACACGCTGCTAAACAAAATCTACCAACTAACATAAGAATGCATCTACCTGTATAAGTTTTTTTCGTCTGTACATATTACTATTACATATACCTAGATATCTACACAGTGTAATATTTATATACCTTTTCGAATAAGTCTCAAGAAAATATTCAAAAATATTGATTGAAAATTATAGACAAAAACTTCAAAAGTATCAATCGATAGTTATTACGACAAATAACTATCGAGTGATACTTTTGTTTTGAAATATTCAAAATATTCGAAACGATCTCCGTGATCAGCTCGTTACCCATTACTAGGATACCACGCCATACATTCTAGCTAATCTTACGTACAGAAGAAGCTCATTAAGTGATTAAAGGTTCCATTAGTTTTATAAATTAAACGTGAAAATAAGGTTTACTCAAAGGTTAGTGCAAGGAAAAAGGGTTTGAATTTTGTAGTCAGTCACTATTTTTTTAAATAAGACCGGTAAAATTATTCGCTAATATATTTTATAGATATTGTCGAAATTTTTTGGAAAATAATGAAAATATTTCATTTAAAACTATGGCATTTATTTAG
Organism: Acanthosepion pharaonis; assembly: GCA_903632075.3. Taxonomy (NCBI): domain Eukaryota; kingdom Metazoa; phylum Mollusca; class Cephalopoda; order Sepiida; family Sepiidae; genus Acanthosepion; species Acanthosepion pharaonis. The sequence goes on from CAHIKZ030000454.1 coordinate 811,088, forward strand.
TTATTGTGTCTAAAATAAAATACACGATGCATGAAAATTTAGTCACAAGTCTGAATAGTTGGTATTCATAAAGAAAAAGAAAAAAAAATATTACTTGTTTTTTGATCAATGCTTTGAGTCTGGAATGTATTGAATTTAGATGGATTTTAAAATTGTCTTTATTCCTTTTATCAAGTGATATGCGGTGTTTATTTTCTTTTTAGCAATAACTATTTTGATAACATTACACAGATTCTTTACGAATTGTATGGTAACCTACATCCGCGTCCGGGGTAAGACGATAAACTACGTCCAAGAGCAAGGTCTCTGATCATGAAAACCACCTTTTAATTGCTAGTGTTCGCAGGTCAACCCTGACCCGAGCTGGTAATAATTGTTAGGATCCCAGCTATGGGCAAATAGTTAACACCGTAACTGGGGTCAAAAACACTATGAAAGTGTAGAAATAGATATTAACACCAGAAATACTTTGTAAAAAGTTATTACAAGCAATAACTCTTTTTGAAAATACCAGCAATAAATCTTTTGAAAATACATTATTACAAGCAATATATTTTAGGAAAAAAAATATTACCAGCAATATTGTTTGAAAATAATATATTACCAGATATAGATTTCTTGAAGAAAAAATACTACTAGCAATACATGTTTAAAAAAAAAAAATATTAGCAAAAACAAAAATTTTTCGGCATTAAATAAGATATTGAAACCAAACAGATTCTATATTAGAATGACGCCTGGCGAGATGAGCGGCCGTTTAATCAATTTCTCGATACGAGAAACCTAAAACCACTTTTTTCACTCGTGTAGCGGTATGGCATACAACGCTTTTCTGCTTAAAAATGTTAGTACACTACTATCATACATGGCCAAAGAACTGCCCTAGGTACCATCTATAGACTTCCAAACATTTAGGTGCCTTTTACACGATTCCAAGACTTTAAATTACCATACTTACCTCTGCGTAGATGACTGTCTCTGATCAATAAGCACATGCTTGGATACAGTCGCGCATACACACACACATGCACGTATATATGTATATATGAATACACAGAGTCGGATAAATAGGCATCAGTTCATCTTTATTGTGTGTAATAAGTGCATGAAAGTAGAACAAGCTTTTAAAGACATGGTTGTATGTCAAACAGTCGTTCCGCTCTCGGCAGATTCAGCGTTTTTCGAAAACTCATTGAGACAAGGAAATCGTTGCAATTACCAGAAAACAATTTTCAAATAACGAGCTTCAAAGAGATAGACGGATCTGCGCATAGATAAAAAGAAAGTCTTCGTTTGCGCATAAAAGGGCGGGTAACTGATAATCTACAGATTCTAATAACCAATAAAAGTTGTGCGACTCACTTTGAGAATTCGACTTTTCTTCATCAAGTTGGTTGGTTGGTTGATTTTGTTTAGCGGCATATCAACATCTCTATGGGTCATTTAATGCTGAAATCTAAATATTTTGATTGGCTTGTTTTGGTTTGGTTTGGTTGATTTTGTTTAGCAGCATATCAACATCTCTATGGGCTATTTAATGCTGAAATCTAAATATTTTGAACACAATTTTATGGCTTCAACTAAATATATTTTTAACACAATTGTATGTCCTCAACTACAGATAACATGAATCGTTGGCCATTTTGTGATAAAATGTATTGTAGGTATTTTTGTTATAAAATTGTATTGGTGCTCTTTTTGCTTTAAAATTGTATTGTTGGTAATTTTTGTATAAAAATGTATTTCTTTAAGTTTTTCTATAAAAAAATATTTTTTATACTTTCATAATGTTTAGTTTTTGTTTAGGGTTTCAACCATTTGCATAGCTGGGGCCATAAAATATGTTAACATCCCGGGTCAACCGTGTGGGCTTGTAAACAATAACAATTATGATGTGGTTCCACCATCCTCAAATCATTCAATCTTCTAGTCAGAGGCCTTGCAGCTGGATGTAGGTTTTCATCATACCCATGATTATCTGTATAAAGGAAAATGACATTAAACACGCACACATACACTTATACACACATACACGCACACGCACGCACGCACGCACGCACGGACACACACACACACACACACACACACACACACATATATATATATATATATATATATATATATTTACCTCAGTTACACAACAACATGCTTATCCCTATTTAGCTCGGTTACACAACTACATGCTTATTCAGACGTCTTACGTTACACCTATCTGATCATAGCTCCATTAGAACTCATTTAAATACACACACACAACCTTAGTAGACTCCATTATAAGCATACTAGTAGAAAACACAAATATAATAACTTCATCCACTTGTAAAAAAAAAGATTAGAAATAATTGAAGATTAATATTAAAAAAGAAAAAGCCAACTCTTAACAATATTAACTACGAACAAGGCCACAATGTGCTAACCGTATTCGGAAATTGAAACATCCCTATAACACACTAAAACATGCACATAAATCACACACTCAATTAAGTTGAAAAATCGAATCATCCTTGATAATGGCTAAAGGTATAGCCGAAAGCGCTCGAAATATAAAACATTTGGACAGTTTTTTACACCCTTTGTCCAGAAAAAAAAAGCTCTTGTTCGAACACAAGAAAAATTAAATAAAAAGCTTAACCGTAGTACGTTGTCTGTCGTTTTTAATGAAACATGCATAAAAGAAGGATTGCTGCCTAAATATACAAATATATATATATATATATATATATATATATATATATATATATATATATATATATATATATATATATATATATATATATATATATATATACAAACAAAATATATATATATATATATATACAAACAAAGAACTGTCCTAAAGTATAAAAAAATTTTGAAAATTTAAAATGCCAACATTAAGCCATTGTTCGTTAAATACACCTCTCTCTGTATTTCAGTGTCTTATGTAAATGGTCTTAAAAGGAAGCGAGGATGACATGTCTAATACACGTCAGATAATTCCAAACGTACATGATTTACATTAACCACACCTAATCTCCAACATACTTTTTTTTCATTTTCCACTTTAACTTTGATCTTTATTTAGATTCGTCAAATAAAACAACATCCATAATAAAATTTAAAAATCTCATCCCCCTCCCACTTAAATTCTTCAATACAATACTTCTTCGCTTGCAGAAAAAAATCATTTTTTTGAAGATATCAAAATCTCTTGAAAATGAAACAATAAATTTTAACTTTCAGTTTCGAAACAGAAATTTTCGTGTCGCAATGATAAAATATTTTAATATATATATATATATATATATATATATATATATGCGTGCGGGTGTGTTTCTGATTCTACCAATGTTTTTAATTCAATCATTTTATTACAAAATGTTTGACACAAATATTTATGAGAAGACATTTATTTCCGATTTGCGAGAAACAGTTATCAGAAAAAAGCATAATATTTTCAGAAAGACCAAAATTTAATAAATCGATCATAAAATTATTTAATAATAAAAATAAGATATTAATAGAAAATCACCCTAAAATGACACACAGGAATACACACAAACACATATACACACACATACATAAATATGTTTGTGTGTGTATGTGTGTCTGTGTACTGCGCCAAACATCATTAACCACTTCAAGTTTTGGCGATGTTTAAAATTCATACGATTCTTGGCAGTGTTTTTTATAAGCATTTTATCCCAAGCAAAGTGAGGGTGCTACTAGGAGGGTTGTAGTGAGTGAAACTAAGAGAAATGACTGTGTATAGGGTGTGGGGGTGTGAGGATAGGATAAAAAGAAGAACGAGGATCAAAGCATCAGTAGATGTCGATTGATATTACGGGTAATTTTTAAAGATTATCGTTATCATGGAAGCAAGTAAGAAGAAGGGAGTTCCACTGCCAGGAGGTGCGAGAGAAGAATGTGTTGGAGTAGAAGCGGCGGTTACATTTAACTGTTTCGACAATAATAGGGTGGGACCGAGATGCTAATCTAGTAACACGCTTGTGTTCATGGATTTGGGGAAAATATTTCTTCAGAGCAGTTGCCGTAAAATATTTGTAGAAAAGACAGAGAGAAGACACATTACGTCTGTGAGAAAGAGACATTAATGTTTTTTTTTTTATAAGGTCGATGTTAAATGGAAAGCAAGAAGTGCAAGAGAAGAAAAATATGAAAATAACCTACAGTTACATCTAGTCACTTCAACTTTAAAATTATGAGACCTAACCGCCAATCTAGTACTGCGCTCAAATTCATAAAGAACAATTACCTAGAGAATATTTATAGAAAAAGCAAAGTGACGATACGTTACGATGATAGGATAGAGGCTGAAGCCGTGATGGTAGGTCAGAACCAATAACATTGTAGATTCTTCTTTGTATTTTATTAAAGATTAAGAATCACTAAATACATAGCAAAGCGCACTAAACACCCAGCCAGTGCATGGACGAATGGTTTCTGTGTGTGTATGTGTGTGTGTGAGTGTTCAAGGTCATAGGTAAGAATCTTGTGTGACGTGGAAATTAAGACGCAAAGGATTTTTTGCAAAGAAAGGAAAATAATTAAAAGTGAGCTTTTAATCAGAATATTTGGGAAGCTTTATAACTTTGTGTAACATAATAAACAAGACCTGTTAGTTTATTTGAAGTTTTATTTTCGGCACCTTCTACACTTCTACACACACGCACACAAACAGATATAAAATGAAACAGTCTGACACCGCTCAATGCTGACCTTGATGCCCATATATATATATATATATATATATATATATATATATGTGTGTGTGTGTGTGTGTGTGTGTGTGTGTGTGTGTGTGTGTGTTACTTACATAGTAGATTAAAACAAAAACATGCTAAAAATCGCTACACAATAGTTTTCGTGATTCAGCACTTAAGTTTTGCTTCTTCAGGCGATGGTAAGTTACTGTAATTATACTCAATTTGTTCTTATACCGCTGTGCGTGTATATATATATATATATATATATATATATATATATATATATATATATATATGTGTGTGTGTGTGTGTGTGTGTGTGTGTGTGTGTGTGTATGTGCGTGTGTGTGTGTGTGCGCGTGTATGTGTGTGTGTGTGTGTGTGCGCGTGTGGGGATATATATCAAACAAACTTCCCATATATATATATATATATATATATATATATATATATATATATATATATATATATATATATATATATATGAAGAAATATTGTTTGAAGGTGTGTTATATTTATGGGATAAACGGCTCAATATCAGAGATAGAGCATATGTAATTATAAATATAAAAATGAACATTGAAGTCAACACTCAGAGTCGACAGCTGTTTCATGCTGGACGCAATTTTTTGTTTTTCTTTATAAATGGGTCATGACCCGTAGATTGGCAGCTAACAACTCAAGCGATGGAAATGGTTAGATAAATTATAAAAATTAGACAATGCCGTTTCCTAAGAAATAAAAATGTGGTGGAGATGTAATTTAACAAAATACTAAACAAGTTATATGCGGTCTGACGATTGCTTCCAGCATGAAATAGCCTGTCGCCTCTGAGTGTTGACTTCAATGTTCACTTATATATATATATATATATATATATATAAGGACAATTTACAGAAAACATGTCAAAATTCCAATCGTGTTATGATGTATATCAATGCATCTCATCAGACCATTGTAAATTACTGACGAGTGAACTATTTATTTACATTTAAAAGCTAAATAAAACCTGTTTTTACAAAAAAGAAAAAAAGGGGAGTTATAAGGTTTGTCGGCTTTGCTCTGAACAACTAATGAAATATGACCAACTATTATTTAAAAGTAAGCGAATAATCAAAAATTAAAAATTGTTATTTTATGAATGGGTCATGACCCGTAGATTAGCAGCTAACGGCAGCCATACATAAATTAAACCATGCAAATGGTTAGATAAATTATAAAAATTAGACAATGTCGTTTCCTAAGAAATAAAAATGTGGCAGAGAGGTAAGTTAACTAAATGCTAAAGTAAATAATAAATACATATAAATAAATAAATATAATTTTGCTCTAATTTGTATTGATCGCTCTTTTAAATTAAATGTTATGAACCTTGAATTTGTACTCTATTAGTTCTCATTTTCATGGATATATATATATATATATATATATATATATATATTTTTCAGAAATGGACAAAGTCCGACAATTTATATATATATATATATATATATATATATATATATATATATATATATATATATGGGGGGTCGATTCTCATTGGTCAGTCATGTAACACATTCACTGAAACCGTATATAATTCTATATGTATGTAAGCTTGTAAAAATTTAAGTATGTCTAATTGACCATCGGATGATAATATGTATTCTAATTGTGTATGTGTCTAGTAGAAAGGGGACATGATATCTTTACTTTTGTGTGGTCAGACGGTGCAGTGGGGTGACATTCTACTCTAACTTGAGACACTTTTTATATATGTATATTTTTTTATATACGTGTATTTATATTGCAATTTGATAAAAATAAGGTACTTTAAGAATGGATTCAATGAAGAATGCCAATGTAATGCCATGTTTTAGGCTTGTTATTATTATGTTATTATTAATTATTAAGCTTTCAAATATGTCCTCAATAAGTGTGCTTTTGTAATTAAGGTGACATTATGGACAATAATTTTCATTTATACATGTCTTATGGAATACGACATACAACAATTGCATTTTTCTATTATTCTTTATGTGTTTTCGTGGTCTTTGTAAAACGGGTAGGTGAATGTTTAACGCAAAAGTATACAAGAATGGCCCATATCTCTTATCGTCAGATCTAACGGTTTCGGCTATTCTCTGCTCATCGTCAGGAACAAAATATATAGGTGTTATTTAACAAGCTATTAGCGTTTCTCAAAAATCTAACAGAAGAATCTTACAGAATATATATTATAGGTCTCAATATACCAACACTATAGCCACTAGCATTCCATGATTTCTCCAATGATGCTTTCTGATGTAAAATCTTTAAACCAAAATGTTCTCTGGAGAAATACAAATATGACGTCAACATAATATATGAGAATTTTCTCAATAATGAGAAAATTCAGTATCTATCTATATTTTTGATATGAGGTATTATGTACACTATTTACATTTTTCGGACTAGTGTCCTCATCTTTGTCGCCATATTTAAGTATGGCGACTAAGATGAGGACAATAGTCCGTATAATGTAAATAGTGAGAAAATTCAGTTTTTACACCGATGTCTTTTAGATAATCGACTTAAATAATAAATGTTTTATTATTAAATAAACTCAGTAATGGTAAACAAACATTCCGTTACTATCCGAAACAAAACAAATTATACACTTTTAACCAGAAAAAAAGTAAAAAAATAAATATTTCATAACTGAGAATTTAATTTATTTTTAGATATCCAATATACTATTGAAAAAAAGTCATAACATTCCCCTTTTTATAGTATATACTAGCAGTAGAGCCCAGCGTTGAACGGGGATGTAACAGTAAGAGATAGATCAAGTATCGACCATCATAAAGACTGAAAAATAAAATTGACAAAGATTATTGTTTAAGGTTGATGGACACGCATGTCTTAATTACATTTTTTTTGTTTTTTTACGAATTGGTCTAACCCAAACTCAAACAAAAACATTGTTGTCAATCATTATGAGTCTACCGATTGAATAGAATTTTATTATAAACAATTGTCTTGTAAATGGAATTTTTAAAGCATTCTGAATGTAAAAATAAAGAAAAACGTGTGCAAGACAATAAGAAACAATACCTGCCAAAAAAAAGTGAAGTTTTGTTGAAATCGGTTGAAAAATGTAAGAAAATCCGATCCCATATATAAACGAACACACACACACACACACACACACACAAACACACACACACACACACACAGACACACACAAGCAACCTGGGTTTTATGATAAGTATAACTCGATATTAATAAGTATAACTCGATATGAGTTGTTCCCCTTTCATTAATGCCTCTTAATCGTGTTTTCAAATTGATTTCGTGCAAAAACACAATTGTGTTTTTCCAATTTTTGGCGCTGTCAGAACCACCGGAAGGTAATTTTACGTAGTCCTGTGAAGTTTTGTTGAAATCGGTTAAAAAATGTAGGAAATCCGATCCAATATATAAACGTACAAACACACACACACACACAACCTGGGTTTTATAATAAGTAAGATTTTTTATTTATGTTTGCAACTAATCTCTGATTCAAATAAACCTTCTTCACCCCATACAGAGCAAAAAAAAAACTATAGTAATCAATTTGATGGAGAAAACCTCTAACAACAATTGTTTATTTATTTAAAAAGAAAAGCACAGAACAGACTGGAAATGTATAATAAAACACTTTTTTAAAAGAATTGTTAAAGTGAATACGGAATTTAGACATAGTTGGGCAGGATATAAGACACATGCTGGTAAATGATAAAACCGCACTTATTTGATCCTTTTCTTTCTTTTTGCTAAATATTCACCGAATAAATTATCCAACTGTTACTCAGGGTAGAGGGCTACGAAATGAGTTTGTTGCATTAACATACGACGAGGAAGATGTAAGTAAGTGTAGATAATGCTGATACGTGCCATAGGTAACGGTTGACCTTACACTTGAAGAACTTTAATTTTGTGTGTCCGGAGAAACATCCTCTCGGGAATAGCCTTCATAATGTAGCAGCTGATAGGAATAAGGCTTTTGACATAATATCTGAACATGTGCACACGCACCCTGGATGATAATCAACACGACATATTTCTCTGATTTCCAAATGGCAACACACACACACACACACACACACACACACACACACACACACACACACACACACACACACAGAAATCTTTGATCAATAAGTATCACTTGCAGAGATGCAAAGATTAGAGAAAAAGAAACCAGAGGTTTATATTAAAGCATTCCAAAGTAGGTTTGCCATAGCGTCTGTATTAGCTGAATTCGATTCTGGCCGGTGCTGCATCATTGTAGCCTTGGCGACACAATTGAAAATGGATTCAAACATCTCAATGCGTTTTATAGGTGTAGGGATATATATATATATATATATATATATATATATATATATATATATATATATATATATATATATATATGTGTGTGTGTGTGTGTGTGTGTGTGTGTGTGTGTGTGTGTGTGTGTGTGTGTGTGTGTGTAAAAAATATATAGAAAATAGGAAAGATCACGTTAGGTAAATAATCCAAAGTTCTTTAGTATTTTTGTTATTTTTTAAAAAAAAATCAGTGCTCGATACAAAAAAGTAGAGCCTAAATATATATTCCATCGCTACATAAGTGTTCTCATGTTTCAAAACAAGAGCCGAAAATTTCAATATAATTATTTAAATTAAATTGAATTAAAGTACCAAGCTATGTTCCATCTTCAAGCGATTTTTTTTGAATAACTAATTCTTGAAATTTACGCGTTTTTATAAGTATATTCATTATTAAAATTAAAATTACTATTGTAACAGCTAGAGTAATTATTTAAAAAAATAGAGTTAATAATTTGTATCAATATCTCGGTTACATTCAAAGAGGTCAAGTCAGGGTAAGGTTGGGGTGTCTAAATACAATGCGGAATATGACATCGTCTAGTCTGGTTAAGTGTCTATGGAAATTTATTTATTTTTTTATTTTATTTTATTTTATTTTTTTATTTTTAAATATATATATATATATATATATATATATATATATATATATATATATATATATATATATATATATATATATATATAAACGTTTAAATATAACAACGATGACAAGAAGCGGTTCTGTGACTTGATAGAACGAAGTATTAGAACAAAATCAATGTCTAGATGCAATGTAATGTGTTGTGACTAGTTTGAAATGTAATCTTTTTGATTTTGGGTAGCTATGTTTTAATGTCTATGGCCTCCAAAATCTGAAAGGTTCTTTTTACTGTGTGTATGCGTGAAAGTATGATTGTGTTATCAACTAATATCTCCCTAATATTGTGCACATGGCTATGTTGGACAAAGTTTATCTTTATTTTCACCCGAAATTAAAGCAAAGATAAGAACATTAGAATGGGTCATGATCAGATATAATAGACTTTTGGAAGAGCCAATTATAGAGAATTGGTGCACAGCATGCCACGAAGTTCCCAAAAGGTCCCCCGCAGAAACTGAATTTAGATTTGTCCTTCTTTTAGACCGTTTGCCACCCAAGGGTGTCAGATCCAGTCTGACCTGCTATTTACCCATAGCTGGGGGAGACAAGAGATGGATTCATAAATTTTCCAATGCTATTAGCACGTAAGTAGGTGCAATAAATTCGACTGGTATTCGAACTCAGCTGTCCGATCCGACAATCCGAGCCGGTATCCATCGTTCCCCTCTTTGAAAATGACTAACGAATTATTACTCAAAGGCCGGTTAGGTTAATTTTTTACTAAATTGACTTTGATCTGGTCCATTTCCACAACAATATCCGTGATAAATAAAAATAAAAATTAAATGTGTGTAAATCGAGTTACACAGACAAGTGTTACCGTAAACACTTTCTCCCTATCTATCTATCTATCTATCTATCTATCTCTCCATATATATATATATATGTGTGTGTGTGTGTGTGTGTGTGTTGAGTATTTAGAAACATTCTGCAGTATTCATCTTGGGTTAGGTTCGTCTGTGAAGTGAACGCTTTGCCTTTTCTTCAGGGAATATTTTCAGGAAGTTGAAATCTATTTTCGGAATTAATTGCAGTTATTTACATCTACTTTTTTTTGTTTTGCTTTACAGAAATCAATTACAGAATTACTGTTGCCACACGAACATTTTTCTTTCTGTTAAGCTCAGTTGTTTGTAATTACACCCGTGTGTGTAAAATTGGAATAAGTACAATTTTAACAAAGTCTCTCCGATGTTCGCCTCAAACGGACTAAATACATCAATCGAACTGCAAATATTAATATAACCAAAGTAAAAAAAAGGCGTTGCTTTCATTGCAGATATTTTCAGATCATTTTATTCATAATCAAATATCAGTGCAATAATGGAAAGAAATGTCAAATTGAATTGATGATAAAGACTATTCAATTAAGATGAAATAGAAATAAAATATCTGCCGCAGGAAACTTGTTACCATTTCAAAATTGATCGATAGTTATGTGAATATAACCAGTGCATTAATGAAGTTGTAGTGATCTGGTTCCATGCATTTCATGAAGAAAGAATATTACTGAATGAAACGCTATTATTGATAAAAAAAAATACACTTACAGCTAAACCATTACTTAAATATTTCTTCTCCTGATTTGCAATTGTGGCATGACTTTTCTGAGGAAGAAAAACTGCAGGATGTAATTTGTACCCTCATACATTGCTGTATGTTAGAGAAACATTTGATTGAAGATGACTCACAAAATGAGTAAGCGAGGTTGATAGATAGATAGATAGATAGATAGATAGATAGATAATGAATAGACTGAGATAGATAGATAGATAGATAGATAGATAGATAATGAACAGACATAAATAGATAGATAGATAGATAGATAAGCAATGAACAGAATTAGATAGATAAATAGATAGATAGATATTAATTCATTTCATTATATTGCAATACATCTATATGAATCTAAATATATATTAAGAGACTAAAATACATAGATAATGAAAAATTGAGATAGACCTATAGATAGATAGATAGATAGATAGATAGATAGATAGATAGATAGATAGATATTAATTTAATTTCAATTTATTGCAATACATATATATGAATCTAAATTTATATTAAGAGACTAAAATACATAGATATAAACAAATATGTTTACACTATTGTTCACTATTACAAGGCCCGAGAGCAACTCATTGTAGGGGTTTATTGAATGGGGCTTTATATATATATATATATATATATATATATATATATATATATATATATATATATATATATATATGTGTGTGTGTGTGTGTGTGTGTGTGTGTGAATTTATATGAATGATAGAAAACAGTTGACCCTGTACTTGAAATGGTTAAGATTCCAGTCATCTAGAAACCAGACCCTCAGATTTCTGTTCCACAGAATATCAAGAAGCTGTCCAAATGAAAATACCTTCTGACCAGTGGAATATACGAAGAGAATCGGGATACTTCTACCAATGCCGGAACTCAGCTGTTAACTTCAGAACTCGTGGAAGTATGAAATGTGGCCTATAGATATCTGCTCTACCATATAAAAAGCAATCCTGTCCACACTATACAAGGTTTACCTCTCCACACTATAATAGATCTATCTCAACACACTATACCATATTTTCCTTTCTCTAAATTAAAATGACTTTTCCTTTCCACAATATAACAAGCCATCCTCTCTATACTATACCAGATGTACCTGTCCATATTATAGATCTAATTTTCCATTCTATACCAGGAAATCCTCTCCAAACTGTACCGGTTTTTCCTTTCTAAAATATAACAGATCATACTCTTCACACTATACGTGTTTTAACTCTACACAATATACAATGAACCTCCAACTGCAGGATATCTACCAACTGCTTAACGCGGTCAGATGTGGCACAAGGCCGAAATTAATGTGGGGTATAAAACGGGATCGGGTAGCTGTTTCCCAAGACGAGACTCTGTCCTTCGACATAGCCTCGTCTGGGGATCCTCTTCACACCGGAGGCAGAGAATTTGATCAGCACAGCTGCAGACGAACCTCCAACTGCAGACGAATTTCCAACTGCAGACCAACATACATTATCTACTACTATATTTATGCGAATGTGGATATACCCATTATTGTCCTTAGGGATGCTACATAACATACTATACCATATCTTCCCAACACTATAGCAACTCTTCTCCTGCACACTTTACCAGGGTTCTCCATACAATCCAACAAGTTCGCTTCGATCAGTTTCCTTAATTTCCCGTCTCTCCTTTTTCATTCTCAACTGGTAAATGTTACCATGACTTCCATTTGAAAATGTTTCTCTCTAAAATCTTACTGCTGCTATAATCCTGATTTTCCACATTTTGTGCATCATGCACTTGAAATAAAGCATTTTGTTGTTAACAGTTACGTTCATTTTATCATTAATTTCGTTCTAACTTCTATCGACGCGTTTTAGAAGTTGCTATACAAATCAGCACATGCCAACGCAAAATTCTACATCATTTAGAAACGTCCAAATGAGATTGTTGGTTATAATAAGCTTTTATACTGCTGAACATCGATATAATATCAGTTATGTGTAATACGTTATACATTCTTAGGCGATCATGTATCTTTCGATACATGACTGACGAAGCAGATTTTTGTCTAACAATAGATTGCCATTTCTTTCTGCGCCAGACCAGTTGCCATCCATGTCTATACAACCCGGTCTATCCTGTTATTTACCCATAGCTGGAGGGGTAGAAAAAGAAGATACTTTTCTTTTCCCAAGTGTAATATCACGTAAGTGAATTTAATGGATTTAACTGGAATTCGAAACCGGCTCTAGGTCGCTATCTATTACACCACTGTGACTCCTTGACACAATATAGACAAACGAATAGAAGAAATCTAATTTCCATTCGTTTCTGACTCACTTGGCTACTCTTTTAACGCATCAAGAAAACATTTGGAATTATAAATATCTTACTGAAACATGCCAGAATCTGTGTGTTGGAAATATTTAAAGATAGGGGTAGATAACGCTACAATAAACTGACGCCATGGAAATATCCAGAATATTACAAGCTCTGCTTTGATATCTTGAGCATCAGTTTGAGCATCGTTTTAGTTGACATTCGAAAAGGGGCATTGTGGGAACGTTGACATTCTTTGTAACGTGGATACTGAGAATACCTGATTGATGGCTTTGTAACTCATCGTAGACAGTAGCCGACCACAGATCCTTAATTATCATAAGGATGGAATTATCTGTGTCAGCAGAAAAGCGATACTGAACGAAACCGTATCCAAATTCAAACCAGGATTTTTTCAGACGAAAATTCATCAGATTATTCTAGCGTTCTTCATGTTTCATGGGAGATGGAAGCAGAAATCCTACCAGAGTGATCCTGTTTAACACCACGACACCGTACAGCGCCACACCTGCGCTCCTGGGATCAACAAACTGAACACTGGAACATTGACAACGGTACCACAGGTTCATGGTAGGTTTCGGATGTGACTCACTCATGAAGACGTATATCTCAGATACCATCAAAGTATATGTAACATGGATGCGGTTAATTAGTTTCTCACAGCATGTTATTGATCGGCGATTTACTGCTCGATCATCATTTACACCATTCATAGACTCTGTCAACCCTGATGAACTATGTTCATTCTAGCAGGATAACGCACTGTGACATCACGTCAAAGTTGCGCAGTATTGATTTGTGGTGAATTCGGCAGACTTCCAACGCAAAGTGTGGTCACCATGATTGCTTGGAGTTGAGTTGAATGGCGGCGGATGGATCTCTTCTCACGTAAGTTCCTGTGCCTGCTAATATCAGGGCACCGTGGAGAGTCGGTTCAGCATAAAATTCCATCATATTTTTCAGACCCACTTCCGGAATTTGTGCCAAGTCGACTTTTTACCATTCTCCATGAAGTTTGACCGTCAATAGTAAATCATATTAATATACAATTTTCGAAGCCGAATTTCGTAAATACTTTTTTTAAAACAGTACCGTAACACTTTGCGTATAGATCGCTAGGAAGTATAAGATGCTCTTAAAACGCAGGGGAACTCGAGGGAAGAAAAACTTTTTTAAATGTAATTTTTAGCAAAGAAAACTAGCAAATCCTTTGAAAAAGAATGAGAAAAAATGAAACAAAACGGGTTATTTCTTTTGCTTTGGTAAGCTCCACGAAAACGGGAGAAAGATGCTTGGTGTATGTTATATACTGTACTTATGAACACTAATGGTTAAGTCCCAGTCCTCATAAATACATTGGACACTATTGTAATTAGGGGTAATATATTGTCAATGTAGTCCACCACTAGCAGTGGTTTACCTACTTCACTCCGCTGGCGAGTTTTTTTATTATTATTTTGTTGATATAAACATTACCATTTCATTTCCAACATCCCTTTTGGTTATTCCTCATTAATAATCGTTTGTAGGTTACACTACTACTACGATTAATAATAATAATAATAATAACAATCCCAATAAAATCCCGGAATGGATTACTGAAAGTATTACATACTTCATACCAAATACAACTGAAACAGACGACCCGAAAAATTATAGACCGATAACCTGTCTCTCCACAACGTATAAGTTGATCACGTCTGTACTGACGAACCGTACTTATTCCTTTTTCAAAACAAACAGCATTCTTTCGCTGGAACAGAAGGGATGCAGAAGATGTTCATATGGCTGAAAAGTTCAACTGCTGATAAATAAAATGATCCTGGAAAATTGCAGGAGACGACGTAGAAATCTTAGTGAAGCGTGGATTGATTATCGTAAAGCCTTTGATAGTGTAAATGATTGGCCTCCAAAGATATTTGGAAACTACAGAAGACTGGATGATGGTATGCGTCAAGGAACGTGCAAAGTAGTAAGCGTCTTTACTCCGTAATAAAAGAAGCCAACAAATTCAAAATAGAATTCCAAATGGGCGTAGAGATGCAACTACAGCACAATACACCGGCTGAAACTGCAAAATACGTAAAAAAGACAGCAAAGACGAATGCAACTGACCAGATACAGAAGCGATGGCAAGATAAACCGCTTCATGGCCAATACCCTGCCCGTACCAAACAAGCTGACGTAGACAAAACCCGTACCCATCAGTGGCTACGTAGTGCAGGGTTGAAAGCTGAAACTGAAGGCTTCATCCTTGCTGCACAGGACCAATGCTTGCTAACTAGGAATTATCAAGCACATGTACTAAAATATTGTGTCAGCCCAAAATGCAGATTCCGTGATAAATATCCAGAAACGATTGATCATCTTGTGTCAGGTTGTACGACATTGGCACCCACTGAATATAAAACCCGACATGACAGAGTGGACCAATATCTGCACTGGAAAATCTGCAACTTCTACGGGAAGGAAACTGAAAGAAAATGGTACGAACACCACCTAGACCCGGTTACGGGGATAAGACTTGTTACAATTCTATGGTACTACACAATACACACTGACAGAACAATCAAAGCCAACCACCCAGATATTGTTATTAAAGAACACAAACAAAAACGGTGCCTCCTTATTGATATGGCAGTCCCTGCTGACTGCAATGTATCTTTGAAGATATTCAAAATGTTGTCAAAATACAAGGACCTTGAAATAGAAATCTCAAAAATGTGGGTTATGGGAACATTAACAATCCCTGTTGTAGTTGGAGCCCTAGGACTGGTTGGAAAAGATTGCAGTTGACTAACTGAAGGGATTCCTGGAAATTCATGCCTCAAGGAGATATAAAAAATTGTTCTGACAAGTACAACCCACACCTTACGAAGGGCTTTATCTATGTAATTTTTTTAATTTTTTTGACAGTGGAAAGTGTCATGATGCCATTTTTAACCTTAGGTCCCTGGGCGGGACACGGAAAGAAATGTGTAAACGCCAGAAATCAAAGAAAAAAAAAATAATAATAATAATAATAATAATAAGAAGAAGAAGAAGAAGAAGAAGAAGTCAGGCTATTCATTGCCTCTGATCTTATTTGGACCCTTCATAAACTTAAAACTTTAGTGTTTTTCGTTGTATTACTATGTGAAGACCAATTTTAGAAATAGTTTCGATGCAGAAATAATATATCTCTCTCTCTCTCTCTCTATATATATATATATATATATATATATATATATATAAAATAAAAAAGGCTTAAACACTAATATTCCATGGTCATAATTTATTCCATTGGAATCGTAAATACGATCCAATTCATCAGACCTACAAATTCAAAACGAAAACAGAAAAAACAACTCCGGAAATAAAAACAGAATTTAGAGAGAGTGTAAGTATGAGGGGTAACATACTAGTTAATGGGGGAGATTAAACCTTAACAGAGAGAATTTTAGGATAGGTGAGTGGAAGGGGTTTAAGTAAGAGAAATATGAATCTTGTCGAATGTCTAATGCATAAAGATACATTTCGTGGTGACATACACACACCATAGACGATCTAATAAGATCAGAATAAGAGGGAGGGAAAGACGAGGTGGGGGAGAGAGATGGGGCGGAGGAAAGTAAATTTGAACGACATTTACTGAAAGGACTGCTGTGTAATTGAGAAAATTTGACAAATTTAATATCGAGTACAGGTTACAAATCAAATATAAACATATCAAAAATAAATATAACGATTATCTAATCTAGCAAGGACCTATATTTCTATGTTCAAACACACATGCAAATACACACATACACAATAACATATACACGTATATGCATACACATAGACGTGTACCCACATACACACATATATAAATATATCCACATATCCACACATACACATATCCATCTATATCTATATACACACACTTTTCACACACATATACATACATACACATATATATTGCATTATATTGTGCAATATTTTTCTCTACGTGGTATCAAGCACTTTTTTAAAACAAAGTAAATGCTAAGGAAAGATGGATTCTTAATACCTCTGTTCCTTCTCTTTATTTGTATATATCCCACGACCGTTATCGTCACATAGTAATTATCTATGTCAAAACTAACAAAATATCATCTTTGACGGTGGATATCGTTTCATGCCTGTATAACCACTTTGAGGATGGTTCATGTGAGCACAAAACTTAGGACCAACTTTAAAAAAATATGCAAATGTTATACAATTTTGTTTTTCTTTTCACCAAAAATTAAAAGTTTTGAACATTAGAACATTCAAATTCAGACATAATAGATATTATTGGTCTAGTATTATTACTTGTCTTTTTATATATATATATATATATATATATATATATATATATATATATATATATATTATAGAGAGAGAGAGAGAGAGAATAGAGTGTCATGAAAATAAGTGGATACAACGTTTAAAACGCACTATCCAGACGTGCTTAATCACATATAGATAGTATTAATATATAACCCCACAAATCAGGACCTACTCACATTTGTCACCCACACAAGACAGATATGCTTACGGATGTGTCATACTTATACACACACGCTCACGAATATACACACATCATAATCACTCCCTCCCTAATGGGCCAAATGATAACGTCCATCGTAATATACACATTATACACATCATACGTACTCATTCCTTAAGAACCAAATAACACAAACACACTTAACAGAGACACATCCCCTTTCCAGGTACCAATAAAACTGTCTAAATGACCAAAGGAATTCAGAGCAGCATAAAACCATCCAGCTCTTATCTCAAATAACAACTTAAAAGAGACTGTTTGACCAACACAACGGCTAAACAAAATTCATGTTAAAATTAAAAATAAAATAAAAAAAGACAAATGAAAAGTACAGACAAAAGTTCATTTTCTCCATCAAGACATTCATTACTGTAGTTCACATTACATATAACAGACAATGAATATCTATTATCTGATTATATATATATATATATTAGTATAAGACCATTTCTACAAAAATAAAATACCGATGGCATTTTTAGAATAAAAACTGATTTAGTCTCCGAAATTTTCCAACTCTTACCTCACAGTGCAATGCGCAAAAACAAAGGAAATTTAAATCATGAAATGTGAAGTCAGAAAGTATAAAATATCTCTTCATAATGCGTTATCCAAATATACATAATTTCATACCCTGTCAGTTAAAACAACTAAAGGAGGAATGCTGGAATTATTACTGACACATATTGATTGCGTTTGTTATGATTTTAGAAGTCAAAAATTTGCTGCATCAAATCAAAATGGTCGCAACAAACAAATATTTACACTATGTAAATTTTTTACTGTTTTCCTAAATTTTATTCACAATAAATGGCAAAAAAAGGTGAGGACATCAGTCCGAATAATATAAATTCTGTAAATAATTACAATACGTCATCTCAGAAATATAGATAAACTAATATTTATTTGGAAATTTCAAGACTAAGTATTATCATTAAAATATAATTTGCGATTCGGACCAGAATGCTCATCTCTATTTTTATACTCACAACTTTTCATCTTTGTACTCACAGACACACGTCAGGCATTGGTCACATTAAACGGTAACCTTCTTGGAAATATTAAATCGAAAACTTTTCTTAAATCCACACCAGTAGTCAGGTCATTCTACAAACGCTACTGATACAATGAAACTAATAGTACCTTCCACATGGTGTGGTCACCGGTGATTAAACGTATTCTCTAAGTAAACTTCTGTTGTGGAGAATGGCTAGACAATCAGTCGCATTAAAGACAAGACCTGTCAATGGCATGATGTACGTACTTGTAGTGGCCAACGGGCTTCTAGCTTGAGGGAAAAGACTGGGTTCCATTCTGATGTATGCAGCCGGTGCGAGCATGAGATAGCATCAGTGGGCGGCAGGATTCCGACAGTGAACTCAAAGCATGCTCCCCATGCTTTCAACCTAATAATTGGGACGAACAGGTCAAGTGTTCAGTTGCACAACGACCATTCAACCAAACTGGATCATCGCATTCTTGATTGTTCCCATTCTGTTTCACCGCTTTAGAGGATGTTCCATACCATTTAATAATCACGTTATACGTTACAGGCTTCAGAATGTCAACGCTAGAGACACATGCTCCGTAAGATTAAATAATTGATTCAAATACTTTTGTTTTTCTGGCAAATGTCATTTCAGTCTTCAGAACTGGTAGTCACATGTTTTGTTTCAGTGGAAGAAACAGTGGAAGAGGAGGTACGGTGTAGCAAAGGATAGCGGCTCGGATCTGAGAGCCGAGTTCGAATTCCAGTCGAATCCATTACATTCACTTACGTGATAATAGCCTTTGTGAAAGGTATGAATCCTCTTCTTCTGCCCCCAGCTATGGGTAAATAGCAAGAGAAACCGGGTCCTATAAGTTTGTATGGCAACTGGTCTACCGCAGAAAGAAATGGCTACCTACTACTGGAAAAAATCTACCTCATCAGTTATGTATGAATAGATACATGAACGTCTAAGCGTGTATCACGCATGGCACATAACTGACTGAATTGCAATGGACACTTTGATATTCCCCAATCTTTTTCGTTATTTTGCAAGATCCAAATGTTTATCAAGTTTTCTTTTAATTGTAATTTTCTTCTTCATGAATGCCTACCTTCCTAGGCTGTCGGATATGTTCGTTCTTTTTTATGCTAATTAAATCTATTTATCAAACTTGAACTGTCTATTTCGGTGAATCTCAAAACCTTGAAAAATTTCATAATTTATTTTCCCTATGATAACTTTAATTTCGGTCAAATCCATTGCATTCACATACGTGTTAATACCCTTGGGAAAGGTATGCATCGTCTTCTAAACAAATAGCAGAACAGACCGGGTTCTATAGCCTTGGATGGCACCTGGTCTACCGCAGAAAGAAATGGCAACTTAGTACTGGAAAGAAAATCTATCTCGCCAGTTATGTATGGAAAGATACATGATCACCTCAGCCAGTATCACGCATGACACATAAAAGACTGGCAGAAACATACAAGGCGCAAAAAATATTAGATTCAAAATTCCAGCTCATTTATCGGCACATCCGAGACGAGAATGTCGATCCGAATTGCAAAGTATATATATATATATATATATATATATATAATGATATATTATTCAGGGTGAGAATAGAAAATACTAACAGCATGGCACGGCGTTGCCCGTGCTTGATTCAAAAATCGTACGACTCATACAGCAATCGCTATCACTTAACTTAAAATATTTTTGCCCTTCCTTGCCTTTAAAGGAGTGCCCTTTGCCGTGCTGATGTTGCTACATGCCTTACTTCTTGCCTATCTTACACTGCGAATTTTTTCTAAGCTCTATCCTAAACATTAAATCTGTTGCGAAAAAAGAACTAAACAAAATGAACACAAAACGATCAGCTTTAAAAAAAGATGTTAACAACAAATACTTTTTCACACCGCAAGCCAGTTCTGCGGAATCAGAATCAACGTTGTGCTTAAGCAAGCGAATGAGCCAATTAGAGTAAAGTACCTTGCAGATTTAAATTTTCCCACTTGTTACGAATGCAGCTATCGATATTTTTACATGCTAGCATGCTAGTTAACATTCGTGTCAGTCAGATGTTGGCTTTAACGCTGACCAATACAAAATGGCCGCAAACTACATGAAAACTGCCGTAGAAGCATATAAAAATCGATTATTTCCACTATCGATGGGAGTTGGGAAATGCAAAGACGGTATTGGCCTTACCCACTAACCTGGAGCAAGTGCATGTAAATTTTGGTGCAAATCCGTTGAAAATTGCGGCCGTGCGTTCGTTACACACACACACACACACACACACACACACATCCTGTCTTTTATAGATAGAAATATATCAGCTCGTGTCAAAACTACTAAAACAGTCAGAAGTTTTACAGAATTGAATATCGAGGGAAAACGGTGAGTTTTTCAATGATGACAAAAATTAACCTAAACCATAAGATATTTAAATGATCTTTGAAAAAGGCAGTTTTTTTAAATCATACAAGGTAGGTAAATATATATAGAAAATTCCAAAAGAGGCGTACTGTGGCAGAGACATTATGAGAAGAGTTGTAGCTGACGAATGGCACATAAGTAAAAAAAAAAAATCATTGATGATGTGTACCAAAGCATTTCATCATCCAATTGTTTTAGTCAACCAGGAATTCCAGTTACAGAAAAATAATCTGAAATCCGCATGGTATTGCTAGACGAGTCGCATTATTTGCGTGACTTATGAGAAACGTTGGTGTTGACTGATGGCACACAAGTCGATATCTGATCAGTCATACTGGGTTACCGTGGAGAGGTGGTATGGTGTCGAAAGAGCCGGAACCTCTAATGCTCCTGGTCGAAAAATATCTCTGATGATGTGTGCTAAAGTATCAAGGAGGTGTGTTTCACGAAAAAATTATAATTGTGTATTGTGGCAGTAATCCTTCTTTTATTTCATTAAAGATGCCTGTCAAGTTACTGCGATCAAGTATTTTATTCAATTTTTCTTGCATTCACACATGTATTTACTTTTGAGGACTTAAAAAAAATGTCCACATGTTTTATTAATCTGAGAATATTCAGATGTTCTATTAACCTTTATCAAATTTTTATTTTCTTTTAATTTTAATTGAACATGTAAAGTGTTATATATGTGTATTTTAGTGAGATTTTTTTTAAATTTTGCAGACACGGCCAGTACGTTGTTAACATATTAATAGTTGATATTATTTAAGTTTGTTTTTATTATTAATACTTCATTTTTTTAGTCGTTTTTACAAGTGGATGTGGCTACTATGGTCGTATTTTCCATGGATAGTGCAAAACGTTTCTACGGTGGTGGTGGTGGTGGCATTGTGGGTACAAATATTCGTAGACATACAATTTTTTAATTTATTGTATTTCCAACTAATAAATAAATATACTCTTCCCATTAGTAACTGTACCCAGATATATAATAATTAAATATGCATGGAAAGCAGAAAATGATTCATTTAATAAAAATAAATCCCATTTATTCATTTTAATGGTTGAAAAAAGTATTCGTACAATCCAAATTTCAGATTTTAAAACATATAAATTGTTTTTAATACTCTAGATTATTCAAGTGGAATATTCTAGAATGTTCCAATAATGTTATCAGCAGTTACTATCAGCCTAAACAACACAAACATAACATTCTGTAATTGATATTCGTGCAAGACTGTTGTCATCATGGCAAGAGGTAAAGAATTGACAAAACGCAAACAATTAACGATTGTTAAGCTCTGGAAAGAGGGTAAAAGCTAAAAGAAAATCTCAGACAACGTGGACATTTCATTTAATATCATTAGTTCACTTCTTGCACGGTTTAAAAACTCAAAACTGTTGAAACCAAAAGAAGAACAGGTACTTCACGGAAGATTTCTTCTAGATCTTCGAGGAAATTAACGTGTCGAATTAAACAAAATGCAACGGTTACTCGTCAAGATTTGCAGGATTATTTCTTTCATCAGGAATCTGTGTCACTATATAGACAATAAGCAGTTGCACTCAGAGGAACAATCTAAAGTCTCGCTCCCCTCGGAAAATTCCACTGTTATTGAAAAGACAGAGAAATGCCAGGTCGAAATTTGTTAGTGAACATAATGATAATGATAAATGTTATTGGGGAAAAGTATTATGGGCAAACGAAACCCAAATTGGACATAATTCTAGAAATCAGATATGGAGGAAAGATGGCGATGTATTCAAATAAAAGAACCCAGTTCCAACGGTGAAATTTGGTGGTGGCAGGATTTGTTTGTGGATGTTTTTTTTTGTTTTTTGTTTTTCTGTAAAAGGTACTCAGATGGTAGAATGAATGCATCAGTATATCAAAACATTTTGGAAGAAAATTTAATCATTTTGCTTGAAAATCTTGATCTTCATCCTCATTGGATCTTCCAAGAAAATGATTGTAAGTACACTGCAAAATCTGGTTTGCTGAAAATAATGTAAATATCCTGAAGTGGACAAGTCATTCCCCAGATTTAAACCCAATCGAGTATTAACTACGTTATGTGAAAATTAAAAGCCAATCTAGAGTTCCAAGAAACATACCGGATCTGAATACCATTTGCGAAGGAGAATAAAAAAAAATACCAACTAAAATATCCAGATAATTAATTGAGAACTACAAGAAGATGTTGGTTGATGTAGAATTGAATAATGGCTATTTTTGAAAGTATAAAATGAAGATAATATATGCGTATTTGTGAGCATATATATATATAATAGAAATTATTAGGAGGATTTGAGATATTATAATCAAGTATCAAGAAGAAATCTCAACAGAATGCAGACAGCACTAGACGGTCGTTTCGTCCTATATTTGGGACTCGTCAGTAGTGCGCATCCACTACCGAGAATTGAAACCTGGACAGTTACGTTATCAGGCAAACATCATACCAACTGTACCAACGGGCCTTGGTGACAAAGAGGTAGTGAATTAGACTCGATATAGCATCGCTCGATCACATATTAATTATAACTATCTCAAATCCTCCTAAAAATTCCTATCACTTGTATATCCTTGCTTGAACCGGCTTCAAATGCTCTGGATGTAGCAGCTTGGGGATAGTAGTCGTGGCTCGTGGGGGTACAGTCCTATGGGTAAGGGGAACTCGTATGAGTTCCACTATTATTATATATATATATATATATATATATATATATATATATATATATATATATATATATATATCGGATGTAACAGCAACATTTTTTCGAAATCGTGAATCAGTACATTGTGCAACTGTTAATCTTTGAACCGTTGTATGTTAGAAATGAGTAAAGATATCTTACTGGAATACCGAGTTTTTATAATACTAATGGACTCTACTATGAGCAATAAGAATGTATTTAGCTCTAAGTTGAATTGATAAGTCCCTTTTTCCTGTTGTGACCTTCTGATCCAGTTTTCATTCCTATTCTTCCCTTTTTTTTAAACTTCTTTTGAGGGTTTTTGAAAGGTCTTTGAAAATGGAAATCAGACTATGAATGTTGGTAGCGTTACTGAAGCCCTAAATGATATTTTACCTTTTACCATTGCTCACTTGAAAAGACAGTTGGACAGACACAAAACGAATTTAATCTGTCCTATTTCTAGCTGAATAACACAAAGGATTTTTCAGCGATTCTTAGGACAAATGGTCTAAAGATGGCTAACAATATTATCTGAAAATCTGAAAAAAGAAACCCAATTAGTTTAGTGTTTCTTTTAGATCTTAATTATTTTATGTGATGGATAATTTCTCAATGTTCGCACAAGATTTCGACACATTTCTTGTTATACCCCGTATCTATATACTGTTGAAACACTTTTGTCTGATTAAGCAAAACCGAAATAATTGTTTCTTTGAAAATAAAATATTAACATGATTTTCTAAAGTCTCCACTTTCTAATTTATATATATATATATATATATATATATATATATATATATATATATATATATATATATATATATATATATTCATATGGATATGAGTTTGTGACCACCGATTTCACGTGAAAAAACTCTGATGATCGCAATTCGTGAAAACCAGGGTTACAAACTCAAATCCATACACCTGATATAGCTCTATCTCTGATATTGAGCGCTTATATAATTAACAATACACAGCACAACCACCGATATTATATATATATATATAATATATACACATGTATATATATATATATATATATATATATATATATATATATATATATATATATATATATATATATATTAAAAAAAAAACAAAATTGCCCTCCACAGAGTTATTATCGATTTCAAAGCGTTCTCCACACGGTCATCATCAGCCCCTAAGTGCTTGTCTTGGAGCATCGTTCTAAATATATTTTCCAAGTCAGTCATCCTCTAGTCGACGCCTTGTTAATGACAGTGAGTTTGTCAAAGCGATTTGTGGGGCGTAAAAACACACAACTCTGTTAAGAACATCGAGCTCTTGTGGCTAAGTTTTAATAATCAATGTTACTAGTCTCCACCGGGATTATATACCAACTGATGTATTACTTCTAGAATCTCTCCTCTCTCTCTCTCTCTCTCTCTCTCTCTCTCTATATATATATATATATATATATATATATATATATATATATATATATATATATATATATATATATATATATATATATATATATATACATATATACATATACACACACACACATATATATATATAAATAAACACAATATATATATATATATACATACACACACACACACATATATACACACATATATATCTATACACACATACACACATATACACACACAGATATATATATATACACATATACACACACACCCACATATATATATATACATATACACACACCACCAATATATATACAACACACACACACACACACACACACACACACACACACATATATATATATATATATATATATATATATATATATATATATATATATATATATATACATATATTGATTAGCATTTGCTATATTGGAGAAGTGATCTAAATATTGGCTATTGTTTATGGATATGGAGAATGTCGATAAAGAAATTAGCACAGCATAGTAACTGTCAATTTTATGCCACAAGCGATCTTCAGACCATGTATCATTGCTCCTTGTAAGAAATCCATATATCTTTGAATACTGTGGAAAATAAGGATCGGGAAATCTAACCATTTCCATTGCTATTTCAAAGAAAGTTTATACAGAACCTCACAATCCCCACCAATAACTGGAGGACAATTTGGAATGACTTATGAATAGTAACGTTCTGCAAAATAAAGTTATATAGGAAACTCAAACACAGGGTTCCTGAATAAAGAGAAACAAATCATATTTTAATAACAAAACATATATTGACTCTAAAAAAAAACACAGACCAAATCTCTAGCATAAATGACAAAGCTCAGGTTGAGAACTTTCGACGAAATTGAATTCAACATTCACAAAAGGAATAAATTTGAACACGTTCAAAAGAAACAGTCAACACGTGAAGGAATTAGCTACATAGATTTATATAGAACAACATAGATATTTATTCCTTTTGAAAAAGTTGAATTCAATTTCGTTGACATTTCTCAACACGAGTCTCGTCATTTACCACCTGTAGCCTAGCAATCTATTTATCTACTCTCTTTCCAGATGCATCTGACATTTCTTCACTTCTATACAAAAACTGTGTTCATCAAAAATGTTATCGAAACAATGAGCGTTTGTAAATGAGAATTAATATTTCGAGTTTTCTTTCGCTCTTCATCAGAACAGGATTCATTCATGCTACATCATGTGTTCGTTATGCATGCTCCATTTACTTATTCACAAACTAGTGCTAAATATATTTGACATAACTAAACCAACCTGACTAACCACTGTTCGAAATTTTGCACCTTCCTTCTCTGTTCAGTATTTATTGTTACGCAATGGAAATGGATCCCTATTTAGTATTCATATCAAAGATGACACAGATGTATGCATAATGATTTGCATATTTTAGGATTAATTGATAATGAATCAAATTTTGCCTCTTCAGTTTTTCTCCGAATGAACTTTGTTGAATATTCAAGTATTTATTTATCTTCTGATTTAAATTATTTTAAATTTTAAGGAACCAATAAATATATGCTTTTATTTTAAGTTTTAGCCCAAGCTTCAATTACTTAAAGTTACAAGTTTTAAATTTTTTTTAAAAATATTGGTTTAGTGGCATATCAACTTCTTATGGGTCATTTAATGCCGAAATTTAATATTCTTGAAAATATTAGTGATTTCTTTTACAAAAATGCATTGTTATTTTTTTTTTTAGTAAATATATATTATTGGTAACTTTTTTAAACAAAAATGTATTATATTTCTCTTTTTTTTTCTTTTTTCCTTTTACTATGAAAATGTATTTCCGGTATTTTTTTAATACTTTCATAGTGTTTTGACACCTGTTTGAGAGTTAACAATTTGCCGATAACTAGGACCCTAGCTAGCGCTACCACCCCGGGCCAGGGTGGATCTGGGAACAACAAAAATTAAGAGGGGATTTCACAAATCTCAAAGCTTCCAATATTTGTTGCCGAATGTAGTTAATCGTCATACCCAGGGCGGACACTTTTTCTTCCCTCGGTCGTTTTTTCGGGGTGAGGTAGTGGGGGTCAGTTATTTTCTCTTAGCCGGCTTTCTTTTTCTTTCTTTCTTGTTTCCTCTTTTAATCAGTTCCAATGTAACACATTAACTTTATATCTACACGTCTAGTCTGATTTATTCTTATATATCTCCCTACCAATGAAACAATCAGTCAACACACACAAAACCACGAATATATATATATATATATATATATATATATATATATATATATATATATATATATATATATATAATGCACAATATACACGTGGCTGTTTTCAGTTTCCATTTACATTTATTTATTTTTTAATTTTTTTTTTTTTAAGTATTTCCCCCAAGCAAGGCGGGCAGCCACTAGAACGCAAGGGGTTACAGAAGGTTTAGAGCAAGATCAGATGGGAGTGATAGAAGAAAGGAAGAGGGTAGTGGATAGATCAAGGCAACTGGAGATATCGATTGACATTACACTTGAATAGCTGGAGATTATAGCTCACAGGGAAACAGGAATAGGGAAGGGAGTTCCACAGGCGAGAGGTGCGAGACATGAAGCTATTAGAGTAGAAGAGACGGCTACATTTAGGAATTTCGACAGTGAAGGGGTGAGAGCCGGATGCCAGCCTCGTAAGGCGCTGGAACTCATGACGTCTGGGAACCAGCGAATGCAGCTCCTCGAAGCAATTTCCATGAAAGTATTTGTAAAAAAAAGACAAAGAGAGGCGACGGCGCGTCTGTGAGAAAGTGACTGTGGACGAGACGCCAGGGCAGGGCCAACTACATTGCATATCCGCCTCTGGAGCCTATCAAGAACCCCGAGACAAACAGAAGGGACACCAGACCATATATGGCAGCAATACTCCATGCAAGGGCGAATTGTTGATTTGTACATCTGGAGGATCGATTCCGGGGAGAAAAACTTCCTGGTGCGGCTCAGGGAGCCAACTTTCCTTGCGGTGGACGAGACAATTGACTCAATGTATTTATTCCATCTCAGGTCAGCAGTCAACGTGAGACCGAGAAGCCGCAGAGAGTTGCTCTCGAGAAGTTGAGCGTCAGACATTCTAATAGAGGAAGGAAGGATCTCTGTGGTGATTAATAGAGAGCAGTTTTGTTTTAGAAGCGTTAAAAGTTGACCAACCAATTCATGCCCCGAGTTCACAATCGATTGAGGTCCTTTTTCGAAACGCACGGCCAGGTGAGTTTTGTCAGCGAGACTAGATTTGTTTTGAAGCAGGAATAAATTGTGGTGTCATCCGCGTAGATGCCAACTTGGGAAGTTATGGCGTCAGGAAGGTCATTTATGTAGATAAGGAATAGAGTGGGGCCTAGGATGGAGCCTTGAGGAACACCTGCGTTCGTGGGATAGGAACTGGAGGAGAATCCGGTGAGAACGACCTTCAATTCACGGTTTGACAGAAATGATCGTATTAGGTTATATCATCGACCCGTAATGCCATAACCCTGGTGTTTGCGAAGAAGGCCGGCATGCCAAACCCTATCAAATGGTTTGGAGATGTCTAGTGCCACGGCTCGGGCTTCCCTGTTATTTTGAAGAGCTCGGTAAACTGTTTCAGTGATGGCCGTAAGCACATTGGCTGTAGATCGGGCAAAGCGGAAACCATATTGCTTGTCCGAGAGCAGATTATGGGATGTGAGGTGGTTAACCACCCCGGTATTGATTAGGGTTTCGAAGATTTTGCCGAAGAGGGGAAGGAGACTGATAGGACGGTAGTTGGAAGGGTCAGAGTGGTTGCCGGAGTTCTTGAAGACAGGAACGATAGAAGAGGACTTCCAGCAGTCAGGAAAACAAGATTCCTTGAGGCAGTAGTTATATAGTTTCGAAAGGGCGGGCGCCAGTTCAGGCGCGCTTTTCTTCAAGACAATGGCTGGTATCCCGTCTCCACCACTAGCCTTGTTGGAATAACGGCTAGTACCAAAGATGGGGTTATGTTTAACCCACTCAATATGGCCTCAGTTCTAAGATGGAAGTCAGGTATGGGTATATATATATATATATATATATATATATATATATATATATATATATATATATGAATAAAAATGACAAAAGGAAAAGTAGTAATTGCTGACGCGTTTCGTCCAATGGACTTTATCAAAGAAAAATACGAAATGAATTTAATTGAACAAGGTAATTAATAAAACAAAAACAGAATGTTTCTAGCAACTGGAATGTAGGAGAACGCTATTTTTCATGTTGATAACTGAAAATAACGTCAGTATTTTTTCAAGTGTGGAGAATATTGTCATTTTATCTGTGTTGATGTACTCAGCCACTTTCTTTTTAATTTAAATAATATATATATATATATATATATATATATATATATATATATATATATATTATGTTTATACATTAATATATCTGTGTCCTAAATGGAACCGTCAGTTGATCCCACGTGCTATACCACTCAGCTACAGAGAAAGCACCTGGTTAGAAAAGTAAGATTACTGTTTATATGCAACAAATCTTCGCCGATCTTTCCCGAATGATCATATCTGCTCACTTAACGTACCTCATTGTAAACATTGACAAAATATTATGAAAATCGATTAAGTCCGAGAATTATTTAATATATTTTTCTGTTCATACGTTATTTTAATAGATACAACTTATTTAAGTAAATGCTCTGTTTTTTTTTTCTTTTTTAAATAAGCGTTAGATCAATTGACGGTTCGGTATAAGACACATGATCGATTTATGTCGGAGATCGCATATTTTCTACAGTATTTCACGAATATTCAGGTTGAAAAAGTAATTAATACTGTTTACACTTGAACCTTTGTAACTCAATAAAGATGGATTTAAACACAACCCTATCCTTACCTTCAATTTATTATTTAGATCATTCTATGACCCTCCCCGACTCGCCACCTCTGTCACCTTACATCAATCTAAAACTATCCCTCAAAAACTTGTATTAAAAGAAAAGAAACCAAATTCCATTATAACTGGCGATGTGATCTGATGCACCAGAAAAATATATTTTCTGGGGAAATAAATTATATTCACGAAGTCTTAAGGTTGTCTCTTTTTTTTCATTTAATATATATATATATATATATATATATATATATATATATATATATAGATAGATAGATGAATAGATATGCAACTCATAAAGATATCTGAAACAGATGGATACCAGAGAAAGAGCTCTGGATGGCATATTAATTTCTCATTATATTCCCTGTGAACAATGAATGAATTTAAAAAGTGTACAACTAAAAATTTCACGCGTTTTCATGTAAGCATTACATGGTTGGAAACAGTTATTTAGAAAAAAAAAAAATAATAAATATATATATATATATATATAAAAATTGGCCAGCATGGTTCGCTAGATTAGGTACGACTGAGTAATGAGTTCGTTCCTCACTGGGTACCCCCTAATTTCGGCTTTGTGCCACGATATATTTGTATATATATATATGTATGTGTATGTGTATGGATGTATGTATGTGTGTATATATATATATATATGCGTGTGTGCATATATATATATATATATATCTGTATGTCCTATTTATTGTGTATGTGTATTTATATTTAAGTATATTTCTGCTTGTATGAATGTGTGTATATATTTGTATGTTAGACTATATGTATATTGCTGTGTGTTGGTGTTTGAAGGTATATTTATGTATCTATATGTTAGTTCGTTTATATATGTATTTGGTTGAATGTTGTTTATTTTTTGTATGCATGTATATATGGGTAGTTGTTATTGTAGATAGATATATTTATTTATATATATATGTTTATTTGTAGATATGTATGTATGTGTGTATATATATTTATGTATTTGTGTATGTATATATATATGTGTGTGTGTTGGCACCTATTATGTATGAGTTTGTTTTGTGTGTATGTGTGGGTATGGAAACTTTGGTATATCATGACTGTTTTTATATATCTAAGTATGTGCATAAAAGTCTATGTGTATATATGTGTGTGTATTTAGGTTTATATGTATATGTGCGTACATGTGTACTTGTTATCATAGATATGTATATGTACGTATATGTTCATGTTTATATATTTATTTGTATGTATTTCTGTATGTATATGTATGTATGAGTATATATTTATGTGTGTTAATTTGTTTTTTGCTGCCGTGTATATATATATATATATATATATATATATATATATATTTGTGGATTTCTTTATCCTGTTTTCTTTGCCAAATATATAATGAAACTATTATCAACTTATATGATTAATAATAATATATATATTTTTATTGATATTTATGGTTTAGAATTTTCGTTTTAATATATTAAATAATATTATTTTAAACATTTTTATCTTTGTATATTTGCTCCTTAAGTTATAATTCAATAAATTGGTTAGCATTTATTTAAGTCTGAAATATTTACTGGTTGTGATTTCTCAATATCTATGCCATTGTCTGTGGATGTATGTATGTGTATATATCGGTGTCTATGTGTATGTAGAGTGTATTCACATTTAACTGTGTGTGTGTATAAGTGTTAGTTTCACGTCTCCTTTTTCATAAAGGGTTGTAGAGATGTTCATATATTCCCCCACCTCTCCCTTTTTTTTTTTTTTTGTGTGTGTGTGTGTGTGTGTGTGTGTGTATCTAATTATGTCTGGGTGCTTATGTATTATAATCTGATTGTGTTTTTTTGTTGTGTCACGCGTGAGTTTAAGACCATATTCAAACTTTAAAATAAAAAAAAAGAAAGGGAAAAAGAAAAAAAAAATATATATACATGTATTTATCAAATGACCGGATGTATTGTAGCGTCTTGTCTTGTCGAACGTAATTTCAATGAAGAAATGAATTGAATAAACATATATATTTTTTTCTTTTCTCAATAATTTTGTAGATTTTAAACTTAATAGTGATTAAATTTGGATTTTAAAAATTGCCAGTTTTTAATTTTAATATTAAATTTTATCATATAAATTTATAATTATTAGTTAGTATAAATTATTTTTAATATTACACGTATTTAAAGATCTGAATAGCTATTATAGCAGGATTTCGTTGTCAAGCTTTTGAATCTTTCTATACTTCGTTTTTGATTGGTTATTCTAGCTTTTTGTAACAATGTTTCCCCTAGTGTAGGATCGTTAATTAATCTGAAACTTTTAAAACCATCTATTTTCTTTTTCAACATCATCACTTGATAAGACACAGAGTGTGTTGAAACAAAATGGCTATTTTTGTAGTGATTTTTATAACATACTTATGTTATAATTTTTATATAAAAATAATATATATATATATATATATATATATCCTTTATACCCCGATCACACATCAACCAATCTCTCCGAGCGGGAAAATGCCTATCCGGCCAAGATGAAAATGCCATAAAATCACCATCGTCATCAGCATCATCATCATCGTCATCATCATCATCGTCATCATCATCCTCTATACGTGGGAGAGCGCGTGTACCCGCGTGTGTGTGTATGGTTCTACCATGTTTTGTCTGCTCTCTTTTCGTGGGTAAGCATTTTTAAGCTTCTGCTCTAGGTTCGATATTGGAAGTGCTTAATCATATCTTGCTTATTTCTTTTGATTCTAATTAGATATTTTTCACCTCTTTAATTTGGCTCATAAGTTCCGGTCGGTCTGGTACTATCTATCTATCTATCTATCTATCTATCTATCTATCTAGCTCGCTAGTTAGCTATTTCAGTATCTATCTATGTTAGTATCTATCTATCTATCTATCTATCTATCTATCTATCTATCTATCTATCTATTTTAGTATCTATCTATGTTAATATATATCTGTCTACCTATCTATCTATGTTAGTATCTATCTGTATATCTATGTTAGTATCTATCGATCTATTTAGCTATAACTATCTATCTATCTATTTATGCCAGTATCTATCTATCTATCTATCTATCTATTTATGTTAGTATCTATCTATCTATCTATCTATCTATCTATCTATCTACCTATCTATGTTAGTATCTATCTGTATATCTATGTTAGTATCTATCGATCTATTTCTATCTATCTATCTATCTATTTATGCCAGTATCTATCTATCTATCATATCTATCTATCTATTTATGTTAGTATCTATCTATCTATCTATCTATCTATCTATCTATGTTAGTATCTATCTATCTGTCTATCTACGTTAGTATCTATCTATGTATCTATTTTAGTATATATCTATCTATGTTAGTATCTCTCTATGTCAGTATCTATCTGTCTATCTATGTTAGTATCTATCTATCTATCTATCTATCTATGTTAGTATCTATCTATGTTAGTATCTATCTATGTTAGTATCTATCTATCTATCTATCTATCTCATACTATTTATCTATCTCGAGCACATAATTAGCTAAGAGATTTTAACACAAACAAGGCACATTGAAGGCAAGTGGTACAGAGAAATGCAGCAACATATATAGCTAAGAGGCGCTGAGAATTTTGAATGTTTTTTCGTTTTCTTTAATATATGTTTTGGGCTATATAATCCACCCAAATGTTA
The DNA here is from genome assembly GCA_903632075.3 of Acanthosepion pharaonis. Lineage (NCBI taxonomy): Eukaryota > Metazoa > Mollusca > Cephalopoda > Sepiida > Sepiidae > Acanthosepion > Acanthosepion pharaonis. The sequence continues at coordinate 845,350 of CAHIKZ030000454.1, forward strand.
TTCTTTTTTCTTTGTTTCCATCACTTTTGTTACTAAATGTCGCACATTGTGATAAGTTGTAAGAACCAGAATGCCGCAAGAACATGGACGCAAATTTACTTTGGAAGAATTTTCCCATTTTTAGTATTTTTTTGCTATTTTATTATTGTTTTATCTTTTAATTAGAGTAGCAATTTTAAGTCATAATGGTGGTCAGTCAACTAATGCATTCGTGTGTTGTTTTGAAAAAGATACCTTTTGAGTTCATATAAACTTTTATTTAAATTCCTTGGTTAAAAAAAAAACAAAAACAATACACGCAAATTTACTTTGGAGGATCTAGCGATTAAAGCACTTTGCGAATTTTAGTAGTTTTTGTACTTTGGTATTGTTTTATCTTTTAATTAGAGTAGCAATTTTAAATCAAAATGGTGGTCAGTCAACTAATGCATTTCGTGTGTTGTTTTGAAAAAGATCCCCTTTGTGTTCATATAAGCTTTTTATTTAAATTCCTTGGGGTTTTAAAATAAAATACACTAAATTTGAAATTCTCAGTCTTCCTTTTCCTTTGTGCGCATGCTCCGTCGCATCAAAGTGAATATGACGTTAGTCCAGTGAAGTCCTAAAGGACGAAAAGCATCAGACGAAAAGCATCAGACGAAAATTTTTTTTCAACTTTTTAATACTTGGTTCTATTATGTGTATTATTATCTATTTCAGTAGTTTTTTATATTTATTTTTTATGGACAATATTTTCCTCTTAAGAAATCTCGATTCTTTTCTGTATACCTCTGTACTTGATCGTTCATAGGAAGAAATATTTATTTTAATGTAAGTTTCATAATTGCTTCTATATTCATCATCCCTGCCTTATTGTGAACTTTTATTTAAATAAATATTTCTCCTCACATGCAACCCTCTTTCTCTACCTGCCTCTGTTATATATATATATATATATATATATATATATGTGTGTGTGTGTGTGTGTGTGTGTGTCCGTGCGTGCGTGTGTGTGTTTCCCTCATTAAACGATTTATAATTCACCGCCATTTTTTTCTATATTCTTTCTCTTGGTTTTATAGTTTTCCCTTTCTGTCTCTAGATTTTTCTATATGTTCCTATACATCTATTGTTTTCGCTTTTCACATAAATCCTTTCAGAGAACTACATGGAAACTAATTCGCCGTCCCTATCGCGCCATTTTGAATTACCTTATCTAACCTTTAACACGAAATTTAATGGGGAAAACCAACTAAACAATGCCATTCTTTCAAAAAATAATTGCAGCTTCCGTTCGAAATATTAAAATTAACTTATTTTAAATTACTAATGAATCTTCAGTGGAGAAAATGAATAAACAGGAGATTATAAGATTAAACACGACCAAACAGAAGTAGATATCGCTTCAGTTTGAATAACTTGGATTTTACAAGAATGACCGAAATAAATATTGAGATGCCATCTTGTGCTTAAACTGTTTTCCGAAATAATTTATTTTAAAATGTTTTACTCTTATAAAAATAAGTATGATTTTTTCTTTCTTTTCTTTCTTTCCTTCCTTCTTGTCTTAATTTTTAATAATCGCCATCTTTTTTTCGTTTTTGTTTCATTTTTCTCATCTGTTGTTTTCTTTTTCCCCATCAATGTCTTATTCATCAAAATTGTCATCATTTTTCATCTTCTTCACTTTCCGTTAAAATTTTCTTGCACATCATCAGAATAACTTTTGAAAAAAAAAAACAGATATGCAATAAACACATTTTAAAGGATGACGAAGCTCTGATAGGTTTCAGAAAGGTAGAATCAGTAAAATATGACTAAGGAAGATCTATCGAGTTACGAAAATATTTTATTCGTAAGCGTCAAACAGAAGAAAGAAAATATACAACGAACTCATTGCTTCGACGGTTTTCTTTTATATTGTTCATGTTGTAACCAGTGCTTCCGGTTGTATACGGTGATATCTTTTGAGGTGTCCAGCGTAATATAAGCAGATTTTCTGATCTACTCTACAAGACTCGGTAATTTTTTGTAAATCAAATAGAGAATAGAACGACAAATAAAACGGAACATTTATACAGCGATCAAAGAATTATGTCCCTTTTATATATATATATATATATATATATATATTCTTTTATTTACAATAAGACGAAAGGAATTTTTAAAAAATCCTCACACTGTTAATATTTATAGATCAAGGTGAATTCAAAATTTGGCATGGCAGATTAAGGACATTTATCCTCTAGGAATTATATAATAATTTACTTCGATTTTGGAGCCGTGATGTCCCCTCAATTTGAAAGTTGGGGTTTAAAATGATAAATAATGACCTAAGATAGGTTTTTCCATAAAGTTTCCTTTTTTGAGGAAACCAATTTAAAGATTAAGTTTAGGTTAAGAATTGGAGAGTTTTAATTTCATTCCCGTGATCCGTGAAAGACTTATAGGACAACCTTATAAAATTTATAAAAAACTTAAATTTCATATTTACCAACAAGATACAATATGATATAACAAATCCTATTCATTCTATTATTTTACAATTTTTTACACAGTTTTTAGTTATCAAATATAAACTGAATATTTTGCTTGTGGTGATTCATAATTAGAATAAACGTTCGAGTATATCTTTCAGTCAGTCGGTTAGTTATGTGCCATGCGTGATAAACGCAGAGGCAATCATGTATCTCTCGATACATGAGTGACGTGGCAGATGTTTTCCCGCAGTAGGTTGTCATTACTTTCTGCGGTAGACCAGTTGCCATCCAAGGCTATAGAACCCAGTCAGTCTTGATATTTACCAATAGTTGGGTGTAGAAGACCATTCATAGCTTTCCTAAGGGTATTAGCACGTAAAAATTCAAACTCGGCTCTCCGATTCCTCAGTCCGAGTCGCTATCTATTGCTTCACCGTACCTCCTCGTCAATATATCTAATGCAAAAGATATCAACTTTATTTGGATTAGTTCCTGAAGCAGTACATTTTTCAAGGCAGTTTGTACGCCAAAATCTGCGTAAATTATATTTTTTGGTACACTTTTCAGAATATTTTTAAACAAAATGCTCAAAAATTAGTAAAAGCATAAATATAATTTTTGGTGTCAATATTTATCACATGAAAGCCTAGCTTTCGCATCGAGCGCAATGTTGATTTTCTAATGAAAATAGAAAAATCAACCTGCCCTATTGTAAAATCGACTTGGAATTGAGCATGAGGATAGCACAAACCAGAAAATAAGGAATAGAAAATACACTGGAAATTTGAGATCCAGCCAAACAAGCGGAAATACATGATCTGCTAGTTGTGTTGAGGAAGAAGAAAGTCCAGCAAATCGAAGAAATTCCGGTACATCAATGAGAAAAGTGTGTGAGTCTCCGAGTATTGTGCAGACTTCAGAAATTCTGTCATAGAAACCAAGATGTGGATATACGATATTTTTCTTAATAAATAAATAAATAAAATAATATATGATGTCGAATCTAAACTGTTAAACCAATCAATGTCAGAAGACAAGATCTGGTAATCATTAAAAATCAATATTAAAGGTGATTTGTAAAGATGGCTGTTTCATATTAAAGTGAAAGAAAGTGAAAAAAAAAAAACTAGAAAAACAGTGAGTTCAGATAATAATGAATAGTCATGAGTGTTCAACATTAGTGAGTGCCACACCTCCTGAGACGACATAAGATATTTTAATTGAAAAAAATAACTAGTGGCCTTATCCACAACTGAAGATTATGTCTGATCCATTAAAACAAAAATATATATATATAATATAAATTAAAAATATATAAATTATATATATATATATATATATATATATATATATATATATATATATATACTTGTCTATGAAAGAAAACAATAATCTTAGTAGAACAAACGGACAGCTTGTCAAAACCTAAAACCTTATCCAGGTACAATCTCGAATAAAAACGACAACGTTGAAAAAATAAAGAGAAAAAAGGCCAAAAAGCAAATCTGCCTTCTCAGTAAAGTGCTCGAAGCTTAGTTTGTCTCGACCGAGAAAAAGATGCTTAACCTCGTCAGATCCTATGAAAGGATGGCTCTTGTCATTATTCAAGTTTCATGCACACTCGATATTCAGACAGATTTAGCGTTCACATCATCTGAAGATCGAATATGCGTGAAGCTTTACACACACACACACACACACACACACACAAACATATATGTGTGTGTGTATATGTATATTGCTTCAAACGTAATGTTAGGGAATATTCATATTTAAAATAGATGTAATATCTTATTTTAACTTGAAACAATGTTTGTTTTTGCATGCGTATTTGAGAAATCTTAATAAATATCTCTGGCAGAAATCTAACCTGCCCGCCGCTTTTTAGGTGAAACTATCTTTTGATCCGCTGTGCTATATATATATATATATTTATTTTATCTTATATTTTTATATTTAAATATATATTTTATTCTATAATATAATTTTTAAAAATATATTCTTAAATTTAATATAAATTATCTAAACTTAACTTATTTTTAATATGTTAAATATATCTTACTTTCAAGTATAATTTATTTTTGGAAGAGTATTCTTAAGTAGGAACCTAACCTTATATATACAATTGTTTTTATAAAACATCCCTTTCGGCTCTCTTAGTTTTAAATTAACAACTCATTCTTCATATAACACCAATTTAATATCAAAATGTTAATATCTGGGCTTAATTTTATAAAACCTCTTCCCTTCAAGTTTAATACCTTCCACTCTCCTCTAACCACTCACTCGGGCATTTCGCCTGACTGAAACATTGAAATGGATAAATTACGTATCAATTTATCGACGGCTGTCAAAGTTAAATTTCTAATTCCGACACGAACTCATTAGTTGAAATAGATCTATCCCCCCACAATTTTTTTGTTTAATACTATATATATATATATATATATATAGTTTGTTATAGATGGAATAAACTTCCAGTAACCAAGAACACTAAGTGCTCAATACAGAATAGAGCCAACAATAATATTTATTTAAAAAAAATATGAAATAAGTATGTTTTAACATCACTACAAAAATAGAAATTTGTTTCAACTCTTCTTGTGTTTTGTCAAGTGGTGGTGTTTCAAGTAAAATAAAAAAAGTTTTTAAAGAGTTCAAAATCCAGCCATTATCCCCACTGGCGTAAATATATATATATATATATATTTTTTTACGTAAGATATAATGGCCAATCAAATTACAAGTGTATAACGGACCCTTGTCACAATTTATTAATGCATTAAAATACTTATTAGTTTTTATAGAAGATCAGGATAAACAATTTAAAAAAATATAAGTTACGTATATTAAACTCTAAATGTAACCATACTTCATATTTAGAAACCAACAAATTATTCAAAGAAAGAACGGAGAAAACATGTCTAAACTTTCATGTATTGTTACGTTAAATTTTTCGTCCGAATCTGAACGGTAGGTAGAGGTGCAATATATGGCTACATAGTCCGTTACATTGACAGGGTCGTGTTGATAGGTTTAGTGGACAAAGGAGAAAGATTTATTTGTGGATAGACATACATACATCATGTAATAATAGAAAAACACGTAAATATGATTGAATATATGAGCACGAAAATATACGAATGACAAAAAGATTCATTAAGATTCAATCTTACAACTACAGGAACAAAGCAAGCTATCCGTTCAAATTGTACAAACATTAATAAACTTAAGGTCAACATATATAAATATATATATATATATATATGTATTAGAAACTTACAATATTATTTAATATTATATACAATATTCTATCTAGCTTGAAAGCAAGTTAAAAGGTAATTTATGCCTGCAGTGAACATTGAGTTCTTTCCTTTGTTTTGAAATGTTTATCTTTCCTCAAAACTAATGGTTTCTAGCTTTTCATTGAGACAAAGATAACATGGTGCATATAAAGAATTACAGGTACGAGATCTTACAATTAACTTCCATTTAACAGTGGGAGTTTTGTTTTTCTCTATTAGTATTAGGACAGCGAGGTAACATGTTTATGAGAACATATAAAATAAATAATGTGGCCGAGTGGCTAGAACGTTCGCATTCTGGCGATGAGACCCGGGTTCAAAACTCACCATGGTGGATTTGTCAGGAAAACGACATCCTGATGTTATCGCACTGGAAGGGTCGATCGCAGCGTGTGGTGATGTTACCTATGTCCTTGTGAGTAAATTTGGGCAGATGGTACATCTGGGGACCGTCGATAACTATGCTAGCTCGAAGTGACAAGTCATCGTGGCCAAGGAATTGAGCGGGAAAATTGTTCAAATTGTAGATCACGCTAGATGACACGCTCTTTCTCAGAAGATTAACGCCTGCTCAGCACAGTAGCAGTATAAACCAATTAATAATAACATAAGTATGTTATAACATCACAATAAAAATAGCCATTTTGTTTCAACAGTTCATGTGTCTTCTTAAGTGATAGTGTTGCAAAAGAAAATGATAAATTTTAAACACTTCAAAAAACCAACCTCTCTCTCTCTCTCTCTCTCTCTCTCTATATATATATATATATATATATATATATATATATATATATATATATGTGTGTGTGTGTGTGTGTGTATATATATATATATTGTGTATTTAGTCAGCATTTTTTCATTCATACATGTTTCATTAAATAATATAGACATGTGTTGTCTATTTATTTTATTTATTTTATGTAAATTCTTTTCATAACGTCTGATAAGGTTAATAACATTATCATTAAACAAAGATTCCCTTGGCACAGTGGATAAAATCGTTTACAGGACCCAAAGAGTGTGAGTTCAATACCCGGTTAAGGCAGTGGGGAACTTTCAAACAGAAATTAACAGGAGATAACTGATAACTGACATCCATTAAAGCATGGCACGTGGAACTAGAACAGTCTACCCCAGCGAGCGAAATAAAAGGTTCAGTTCGACATTCCAACCACCGTACAACGGCATAAACTTTGTAATAAATATGGCGACAAAGATGAGGACAATAGTCCTAATATAATGTACATGATACCTCATCTCAGAAATATATATATATATATATATATAAAAGGCAGGATGTGTATGCGTGTGTAACGAATGCAGGGCCGCAATATTCGACGGATTTGCACCAAAATTCACATGCACATGCTCCAAGTTAGCGGGTAAGGCCAAGACCGACTTTGCATTTCCCAACTCCCATCGATAGTGGAAATAATCGATTTTTTTCATGCTTTTACGGCAGTTTTCATGTAGTTTGCCGCCATTTTGTACAGGCCAGAGTGACAGCCAATAGCAGGAAGATTATATTGGCCAGCGTGGGAGCCAACAGCTGACTGACACGAATGTTAACTAGCATGCTAGCATGCAAAAAAAAAAAAAAATAATAATCGATAGCTGCATTCGTCACAAGTGTGAAAAATTTAAATTTGCATGGTACTTTACTCCAACTGGCTCATTCGCTTGCTTAAACTCAACGCTGATTCCGATTCCGCAGAAATGGGTTGGGTGTGAAAAAGTATTTGTTGTTAACATTCTTTTTTCATTCGGTTTTTCCAGTTACGAGTCCATTTTTTAAAGCTGATCGCTTTGTGTTCATTTTGTTTAGTTCTTTTTTTCGTAACAGATTTAATGTTTAGTATAGAGCTTAGAAAAAATTCGCAGTGTAAGATATGCACGAAGTAAGGCATGTAGAAACACCAGCACGGCAAAGGCAAGGAAGAGCAAAACTATTTTAAGTCAAGCGATATCGATTGCTGTATGAGTCGTACGATTTTTGAATCAAGCACGGGCAACGCCGGGCCATGCTATATATATATATATATATATATATATATATATATATATATATATATATATATATATATATATGCAATTTTCTTGCTTTATTGGACATATACATATTTACCTTATAAAGCACCTATAACTTGTTTTTCAATAATTTGGTGTGAGCACAAATATAATCAAAATAATGCTGACCGCATTGTTCGTATTGAAACCGATTCTCATCACCAAACACTGTTAATATTTTCTTATGTGGCGTCTTTGGTAACGCGTTGGCTGTATTCGAATACGTAGTCAAGGAAACTTTGTTTATTTATATTTATACTCGATCGATATTCTGAAAAAGCAATACAATATAATATATGAGAATATAGAAATTCACATTAATATATATATACATATGTGTTTCGAATGATCATGAGTGGTCTCCCCTTGTTTTGTTATTCTCCTTTTTGAGAGAGCTATTTCTGTTTACTGGGGCTATAAAAAGGATACAATACGCGAACTTTTATTCTCAGTTGAACAAACGCTTTCTTAAAGCCTACATCCGTGTACTTTTGTCATTACAATATATAAATAAATTATACATAAACAGAAGCGAATGAAGCAAAAAATGCTTAAACTAATACAATGCAAAATTGAATATTTATTTTGTATAATTGTTTGAAATTGCAACTTTCCTTCAACCGTATATCAGGTGGCCATATCTCGGCATGGCAAACAAGGCAATAATTCAAATAGTGAATGGCGTTGTCCCAACAGGCGACCGAGTGAACCTGTGTAGTAAAAAACAATAATAAAAATAACTGGATCTTACTGGAGAATTACAAAAACCAAGCTGAATATAAAAGTGACACATCCAGCTATTATTATTGGCCTGTTTGAAATAGAATCGATATATCTTTAAAGAGATTGGAACAAGTGGAATGTTAACGGACTCAATACAATAACAGAAATTATTCGTAGAATATACGGATAGAAAATGATTTCAGTAAAAATACAAATATAGTAATGTTTGTAAGAGAAAAATATGCCTTTTCAGCGGACTTATTCAATCTATACTGATAAAATTAGAATCCATTAATGGCGGAAAGAATCTTAACAACTTAAGATATGCACTGTGCTGAAAGCAGAAATAGAAAGCAAACTCCTACGGAAGGTATTGAAGGAAAGCGTGAATTAAGATTTAAACCTCAATTGCAAATATGCAGAATGCATGGTTGTATGCAAAAGGAACACCTAGTAGGGAGACCACAGTTGTTTTCCCTTGGGTTGAGCAAATGGGAGCTTTGGCCCTTTAAAGACTAGAACTCTTGGGTCTTTTTTTGTCTTTGCTTCCGTTTTTTTGGAGGAACGGCCTCTTTATCTTCCTGACCACCAGGGTGTCCAAACACGTGGAAATTAGTCAACATGTGCACGGCCTAGCGAAAGGAAAACGTAATTTATATTCACTTATCTGCGGGCTATCAAAGACCATATAGCTTGTATGTTATTTTTTGATCGTTCTGTAAACCCGCTCGTTCCTTTGGGACAATATGGACAATCTTTTTTTTTGGGACATATGTAAATCTTTTTAATATATGCATGTAAGTTGTTTGCCTTATTAAATGTTTTGTTTGTTACGCTCGCGTATTTCGTCTTTCTATATTCGTATTCAGTATTAGTGTATCAATGGCTACACTAATGCTAGTATTAGTATCGATGTGCTACTGGAAGGCTAAAACACGTTATTCTTCCAAACACAAAATAGTCGGTAAACTCTGTGTGGCAGATACCTCCATACTAATAAGCTAAACATGCAAATTAAAAATTGGAGATACCAAAGTCAATCAAGTACTACAATGTAAATATATTTGATGTCTTTTAACAGAGGACAGAAAATATCTCACTGAAATCAAAGGCGCATCGGGATAGGGAAATATGCCTTCCAAAAGCTAAGCAAAGTATTCAGAAATAGAAAAAACTCGTTAGAAACAAAGGAAAGCGTAGTGAACCCGTACGTAATATGAGTCCTGATATATGGCAATGAATTCTGGATCATCTCCTCACAAATTAAGACGTGACTTGAAGCAACCAAAATGTGGTTCTACCGAAGGATGCTGAGAATAACCTGGACCGAACATGTGACTAACGCCGAGGTTTTAGAGAAGATGGAAACAAAAAAAGCTGCATACATTTCGCATAAGAAAGAGACTATTGAAATGTCTAGAGCTATATAATGAGAAAAGATGGTTTTGAATATTTGATGCTCCTATGAGGTTAAAGTCCAGAGGGATAAAGGAAAACTACGCATAAGGCCTGCCTAGCGAGCTTCAGTAAATAGCGTAACAAGGTTTACGAGAGATTTAGACAAAGACGATATTTGTTAAGAGCTACAGAAAAGATGAAATTGCGGAGAACTATGATCGCCAACGTCTTGAACGGTTGCGGCCGATGGAGGAGGAGAAGGAGGAGGAGAAGAAGAAGAAGAAGAAGACGAAGAAGAACAAGAAGATGAAGACAAAGAAGAAGGACAACAACAAGAAGACGAAGAAGAAGAAGAACAAGAAGACAAAGAAGAAGAAGGACAACAACAAGAAGACGAAGAAGACGAAGAAGAAGAAGACGAAGAAGAAGACGAAGAAAAACAAGAAGATGAAGAAGAAAGAAAAAGAAGAAGAAGAAGAAGAAGACGAAGAAGAGCAAGAAGATGAGGAAGACACAGAAGAAGGACAACAACAAGAAGAGAACGAAGAATAAGACGAAGAGGAACAAGAACAAGAAGAGAACGAAGAAGAAGTACAAGAAGAAGAAGACAAAGACGAAGAGGAAGAAGGAGAATAACAAGAAGAAGAAGAAGAGCAACAACAACAACCACAAGAAGAAGAAGAAGAAAAACAAGAAGAAAAGAAGAAGAAGAAGAAGAAAAACAAGAAGAAGAAGAAGAAGAAGAAGAATTAAAATCATTGCGTATAGTCAGGAGAGATCTGCCTTTATAAACCACCCAGTATTTATCTTTATCTAGTGAAAGCTAGTGGAAAACATTGGCGTAAAAATAAAGTGTATAAAATAGAAAATATTTTGTGTCCTATTTGCCCTACTTTTTCACATTATAAATATTTCATTGTCTTACATAAAAAGGAGAGCTATTGGTTAGAGAAATATTTACGCCGTAGACTACTAATATTATATTTCACCTACTGCAGTAATAAGTGTAAATGGTTGTTTTCTCCCCCACCCCATATATATTGTCAGTTGGCAGGTGGTCTAATGGATAGCGGCTCGAAGTTTAAGATCAGAGAACCGAGTTCAAAATCCAGCAGAATTCGTTACATTCACTTACGGGCAAGTATCCTTGTTAAAGGTATAAACTCATCTATTCTCTTACCAGATATCGTATATATAAGTACCTCCATAAGATCGCTAAAAAAGAGCATAGCATGATGAAGAAGACCTCAAACTTGACGAAAACAAAATTTTATCGTCTAAATGTTCATGTTATTATTAAGAGAAAAGAGCAAAGTATTTTTTACATTTTTTAATCGTCCCTAGCACGTCCGAAATTTTCGTTAAAAATCTTGTTTTTTTTGAGTCATCAAAATTGGCAGATAATCAATCATGGGAACCATTTTTATCCATTTTATAAAAAAAATGAAAATCTCATTTTGAAATTTTTAAAACTCAATTATAATTTTTTCAAAACTTATTTCAAGAAAATCAGAAATTACAATGTTTGTTTAAAATATTTTGAACCAAGCTTAACTTAGATTCTGCGCCGAAAAGATGTAGTTTGTAAATAAAACAAAGCGGGTCATAACCTTTCGCATCACTTGACAGGTGACGAAAGACATTTTCATGATGTTTTGAAAGCTACAGAAGGAGGGAAGTGAAGTTATTTAGATTTAATTATTTAACTCGTTATTTTTAAGGAAAACTTCCATCGCTTTGTTTGTACTTAGCTTTCACCTTTATGTAGACAATGCTTTATGGAAAATATATTATAAAGATATTAAAATAAGACTGGTAAGAGTGAGATTAAATTTCACAAGAAAAAGGTATCTAATTAATTTATAGGTAACTTTCTTAAGAAATTTTATCAGAAGTGTACGTAAAATACTATAATTTTATGTACATTTTACTGTGTTATTTGTATTTCCATTCATTTTATTATAAATTTTGATATTTCATTTATGGAAAAATGTCATAACTGAGATTAATATAAAAACAAGATCATATAAATTTCATAAGATGATACTGTTGCTTCTAAGAACACTTCTCAGTTGAAATTTAAAAAGCCAAATTAACTTCTCCACACATGTTTCGCAAAAGTATAGGCCTTAACAGAGGAGAACAATGCTTAATGCAAATAACGCAACTTAATTATATTCTGGTTGGTCTTCCCTACTTTGTAATTACAGCCCGATTATAAACACAAAATTACATTTCTTAATTACTGCGGATCTTCTGATTAGTCAAAACGATACAATTTACAACGCGCTAAAAAGGGATCTATCTCATGAAGACACTTACGAAAGAGGACGCGGCAATTAACTAATCTTGTAATATTTTAACAACTTAAATGTAAAAATCTATTATAATTAAAGAAATAACAAATAATTGTATTAAAAATTCATTTTTCATCGGTAATTTTTTTTTTGCTTTCAGAAAATATTGTCCATATTCATAAAAAGAACTTAAAGCAAATAAAAGCATTTGAAATTAAATAATATCTTTGTTTTATTGAGTTTTGGATGTCACAATTCAGAGCTGATTTTCAAGTGGGGGGTCTAATGAAAAAAAAAGATTTGCATTCCTCAAAGCCATGGGTTTTTAACTATAGTAATAACTAAACTAGATTCGATCGAATTTCTAGAGTTTTCCTAAAATTTGTTATGGGGGGGTGTTAATAGATATAAAAAATATTACTGCCATGATTTTAATAACAAAAATAGCTTTATAAGAATTCCTTTCTTCTATGAATAGTTTCTGAAAGTTTCATTAACATCCGACAATTATTTTTTATTTTCGCAAGTTTTCCAAATTAATGTGTGTCATACAAAAAAAAAAGTGCCAAACATTTTATATGTTAGTTCTGTCGATACAAAGAGAAACAAGGTTTTTTTAATCAAAATTTAGAATGTTCTAAAAAAAAGGAAAAAATTTAAAAGATTGTGACGTCGCTTGGTCCAGGGTTGATCCTGGTCGCGGCGCCGAATGTGACGTCGCCCCCCCCCCCTGGTCGCAGCGTCGACTCTGTCGTTCGATCTCGTTCGCGGCTCCAAGTGTGACGTTCTAACCCTTTGGTTAGATGATTACCAGCCTCGCCGTTCCCAACTCGCTTCCAACGCCTGGTTACTAGGGTAACTGCACTGATCTCCGGTCTGCCTACCCACGTTGTGATTAGATCTTAGACAGACGGGATCAAACAGGGATTGGGGCCGTATGCAAGCTGAGTTCGACGGGGTGGTAACACACAAGTAAAAAAAACTCACCAGGCCAAAAAATTACTGATAAAAAGGGTAACAACCTTTATATCTAAATGTTCGTTACATAAAATTATTCCCCTACTTCCCGACCCGTTTTGTGGACTGTGGCACCAAGCTTCTACCATACAACTTAAAAAACTTCGAGTTGCCTACTCTCTAGAAATTTGCATGTCGGGGTGTGGTTTGGTTTCGACACTGGGCGCTGATCTCTACCTGTCGTTCACGGCTGGTTCTTCTCGCCGTCAGTGCGCAAATCGACTTCTTCTCTTCAGCTTGAGTTGGACGAGCTTATTCACTTCGGCTTGAGTTGGACGAATTTCTATTCTTAGGTCTGGTTTGGACGAATTTATTCACTTCGACTTGTCTTGGACGAATTTCTCTTCATAGGCTTGGTGTGATTCCAACTCCAACTGCAACTTCTTCTCGCCAAGGTCCGAACTCTTCTCTCTGCCGTCCGCCCCGCAACTCAAACTTCTTTCTTCGGCTTCAGTGCTGCAACTTATTTCTGTCGACTGGGGTCCTGCTTTTATTGACGCCGCAACTAACTGGGGTGGGTCTGTCGGCGCCAGGGTTTCCTTGATAATTTCAAAAGTCGCATTATTTCTGATTTCCCATTATCGCTCTTACTTTCACTCCTACTTCCTCATTTCTCCTGGTCGGTCTCTCGTATGTCAGGTGACCGCCCTCGACCAATGGGGTCCTGGTCGAGCGTCCTTCCCCTTTCGTCGCACAACACGTGACCGCTCTCGGCTAATGAGATTCTGGTCGGGCGTCTCTCCCTCCTTCGTGACGTCTCCAATCGGGCGTGGTCAATCCGGGGCTTTGTTCTGGGGAAGAAACACCTTGCTAAAAAAAAAACAAAATCCAAATTGTCTTTTTCGTACGTTTGGCGTCTTTTTCATCATGCTATACTCTTTTTTTAGCGATCTCATGGAGTTGCCTAGGTATATATGATATGGTTTAAACAGACAGGGCTCTGCATCTTTAATAGACAACTAAAATACCGTATGTAGCCCTTGCGAAGCATATACTATGTAGCTATGGGTTAAAAAACGGCAGGTCAGCCTTGGGTGGCAACCCGACTAAGAGAAGGAAAACTTAATTCCAAACTGGAAGATGCATCTAATTAAAGTATCATGGCTATGATAGCATGTATCAGGTCATCCCATAAGTTCTGTCCGAATTTTAACATTTGTTAAAATGAACCAAATTTAAAGAGTATTTTATAATGTCTAATGGAGCTAAACATTATTTTTATGTTTAGATGCATTTAAAGTGATCAAATTTTTTTCCAGAGAACAATAAAATTAAATTTGGTTTGATTAAAACCCCGCTAACATGGAAGTACCCAAGAATCATTTGAGGCACATAATGCTTTATGAGTTCAAGAAAGGAAACTCAGCAGCCGAAGCGGTTAGAAACATTCACTCAGTTTATGGAGAGGAATGTGTGAATGAAAGAACTTGCAGAAGATGGTTTGCAAAATTCAGAGGTGGAGATTTCACCCTTGAAGATGAAGATCGAACCGGACGTCCAGTTGAGTTTGATGATAAGCTTCTTGAAGCAGCCCTTGAGGAAAATACTGCTTTATCAGTTGAGGAATTGGCAGTGGTTCTCAGTTCAAACCATGTAACTGTTTATCGTCATCTTCAACAACTTGGAAAAGTTCCTAAACTTGAGAAATGGGTGCCTCATGAATTGTCTGAAATCAACCTCAAATCCCGAGTTGACATCTGCTCTTCTCTCCATTCTCGCCAACTTTTTTCACCTTATTTTGATAGACTTGTGAATGACGACGAAAAATGGATCTTTTATTGAAATGTTAGGTGTCGTAGACAGTAGCTATGTAAAGGGGAAGGACCCCAGCCACAGCCGGGAATGGAACTTCATGGGCAAAAGATTCTTCTTTCAATCTGCTGGGATCGCCAAGGAATAATCCACTTTGAATTCTTACCACCTAATGCAACAATTAATTCTCAAATATAATGTCAGCAATTAGAGCGTTTGAACCAAGCTTTGAGGAAAAAAGACCTGCTCTAGTGAATCGAAAAGGGGTGATGTTTCATCAGGACAATGCGTGACCCCACACAGCAAGAATCACGTCACAAAAGATCGAAGAACTTGGTTGGGAGAAAATTCTTCATCCACCTTATTCTCCCGATCTTGCTTCTTCAGACTACCATTTGTTTAATAGCTTACAGAATCATTTGGAAGAAACAGCTTTTGTAACACAGGAAGAGGTTAAAACTGACACTTGTGAGTTCTTCGAATGAAAACCAAAAGAATTTTACAGTAATGGAATTAGTAAGCTTGTTAATAGATGGAAGGAAGTCATAGATAATCAGGGAAAATACATTGTTGATTGAATCTGTAATTAAATGTAAGGTTTGGTCAGTTGTTTTCTTTATTCAAAATTCGGACAGATCTTATGGTATGACCTGATAGAAATAGAACCGACCGGATTGCATATCTGTGATGCAATATTTTAAGAAATTTTATCACAGTGACAGTATATCCATGGAAGCCATAGGACTTCGACTACAGAATGATGAAGAGGACAGACTATGTCATTCTTGAAGAACGTTATTCGAAACATAAGTTAATTTCAGGAAGATACAGCGTCTCATGAGAACTATGGATATCCACAGATGTTGCAAGAACGCGATTAACAATTGTTATCCAAAAAAGGGGAACATTGCACCAACTCACATACCTTGTTCAAAGTTAACTCGGCCCAAACAATCTATCAATGCACTGTGTAGTGCACACTCTATTCCCTCTGTGGTACTTGATCGCCAACTAAGAATAGAAATATTAAAGACTATACATTACTTACGGCGACAGAAATTTCAACATAAAAATGATTTACGCCGTGTCATTTGGTCAAACCAGACAGAATTTCAGGTGTTCTGGACAGACAGTCGAGTTTACATGCGGCTTGTCATCAGGGTGCTTTATCTGCCGCGGATATTCTGTTGTAATTCAAGAATGACAGCTGAATGTAATGTATGTCTTGAATTCGTGATGCAGACTATTACTAGTTCTTTATGCTTAAAATACTTCCCAATGTTGAGAGTTTATTTCACTACAATAAAGCTACTCGAGAAATAAAAGTCTTTCTGAGTGGCCACTCATCCACATCTATTTGCATTAATGTAGATGTCCCTAGGGCTTTATCCTTTGACCTATATTTTTCCTAATTTCCACAACGACCTAGCTGATATCAATTTGTTATCTATGCTGATGACACAACTATTTACTACTTGTCTTAATAGCAAGTTTCTTCTGTTCGATAAGGTTGAATTGGTAGCTGATCTAAATAATTAAATGGAATAAGACATGGATTGTTAATTTTACCGCCTCCAACACGAAACTGTTCCCTGACAATCGTCTGAGAGAACATGTCTGATGATACCATCCAGGACAGTAACACTTTGTGTCTTCTCAGGCCAACGTTTTTCGCTGACAAGTGGAAAGATTATCTTGAATCAACAGCAAGTTTTATTGCGAAGTTGGTTCAATGTGTCGTTTTAGTAATTCTTTTCTCGCTAAAATTTATCTTAAATATTTATATATCTAATATATATCCATGCTTCGAATATTGCTGCCCCATTTTGTTTGGTGCTTCTGTTATCTGTTTAGAGATTTTTCGACAAAATACAAAATCAGAAAATGGTACATCGGCTTCAGTCCTTTTCCTTCCTTTTGTCTTTTCTATGAATGGTGATTTTACCGATGAAGTTTCTTCTATAATACTTAGATTTTATTAATTTAACTGCAGTACTAGATTGGCGGGAAGGTCTCATCATTTTACAGTTGAAATGGCCAATTGTAACCGTATGTTATATGTTAACATCTTCTATCGTACTTCACGCTTGTGGAAGTTTCTTCTGGATTCTTTGCTTTCCAGTCAGCTTCAGAAATTTAAATGCAATATCAATTGTTGTTTTCCGTTTTCTTAAACCATGCTATTTTATTGTTCTCACTCTTTAATAGCATTTTTCGCTCATATTCTCTGACACTTAGTAACCGCTTATTATTGCTTAGCGTGAAAGGATTAAAACAAATTATTCCTTATGCGTAATAGACAAAAATACTTCCAGGAACGCTTAACTGACTTTTTTTACCCTCATGACTCATATAGACTTCTTGATAAAAATTCACAAAGTAAGTATAAGAAATGTTGCGTTATGATAGCATTAAACTAACAACAGTCACAGTCAATACAGAAATATCAGTTTTTAACGCCCGTGAGCAAATAAAGCAAATAATAGGATTAATATTTGAGGTTTTAAATGGATAATCTAAACCAAAACTTCTGAACTTGCCAAAAAAAAAAAAATAAATAAATGTCCTATTTAAATTATTCGGACTATTGTCCTAATCTTTATCGCCATATTTATTACAACTTCTCGGCCTTCTTCAACTGAACACGTTATTTCGCTCACTGGGGGTAGACTGTTCTAATTCCACGTGCCATGTTTAATGGATGTCAGTTATCAGTTATCTGTTAATTCCCCTCTGAAAGTTCTCCACTGCCTTAACCGGGTATTGAACTCACACTCTTTGGGTCCTGTCACTTTATCTAACCGACGCCTTTATCCACTGCATCATGTGTTCTTGAGGACATCTCTGTATTAATTTCGGGGTATTATAAACCTAATGTCTTCTGCAACAATTTTTTGCCAGTGCTCATAATACCTCATCTCAGAAATATAGAAAAATATGAAGTGATTGCTGTTTTGTAAGCAACATAAAAAGCCAGTTGTGGGTGGGTTACTGGGTATAAAAGAATATCAGAAAAAGAAAAACATTATTAAGCTGGTGGGGGTGGGAGAACAATAAAAGAATAGGAATTAAGAAGACAAAACTAAAAGATTGTCATTTGATTTAAATTCTTGAAATAAAAGTTGACTTGAAAAAAAGAAACCGGAAGATATTTCCACAACCAAGAAGTGCGATAGAAAAAAGAAAAACTCTTAGTATAGAACTTACGGTAACATCTAGACATTTCAACTGTAAAATCATGAGATATTTGCCGCCAATCTAGTACTGCCCTTGAATTCGTAGCGTCTTACTTCTGAAGACGAAAACTCATCACTATATATAATTTTATTATAAAAGTGGGACACTGATACTGACACTGAAGTGGGACCTGCGGTATTGACAGACATGATAGAAAATAACAGAATACAATTACTAATTATGAATTGGCAACTATTAACCTTAATATAGTCATTTGAAAAATGTTTATAGACTCAGGGATGAATTGAGACAATTGAGAAAAATGTATTTTTTTCAGACAATGTGATTCTTGAAACAAAAGAAAATGACAGCCTATATTTTTGAGATGGGGTATTATAATTATTTACATTGTTCGGAATTTTCACGGCATTTCGGCCACTCTACGCTCTAACCTCTTTCGGGTGATTGGAATTTTGAAATTGTTATGGGACCTTACCCATAATAACATAATGGACTATTCCATACGTAATAAATACTGCGCCTCAAAAGGAAGCAGGGAGTTCAGTCCGAAGTCGGGCGACCGGCTGACCGGCTGATCGGTTGAACTCTCTGCCTTCGCGCGGGGAGGATCCCGAATGAGTCTACGCCGAAGGGCGGAGTCTATTTTGTGGAGGTAAACCGACCCTGAACCCGTTTATACAGGTTCAAAGGGCATATTTTTGGGCGAGCCCACGGGCTTGGAGATACCACGTTAAACCGGCCTTGTGCCACATGATGCCCTCGTGGCGGGGATTACTAAATACCGTTCATTCCGAAGTCGGGCGACCAGCTGACTGGCTGACCGGTTGAACTCCCTGCCTTCGGGCGGAGTGGAACCCAAAAGAGGCTATGCCAAAGGGCGGAGTCTCTTTCGAGGAGGTATACCGACCCTGAACCCGTTTATGCGTGTTATAAGGGCATATTTTTGGCCGAGCCAACGGGCTCGGAGATCCCACGTTAAAACGGCCTTGTGCCACATGGTGCCCTCGTGGTGGGGTGACTAAATACCGTTCAGTCTGAAGTCTGGAGTGAGGTCCGTGAGAAGTCCGTCAGAAGTCTGTCAGTCAGTCAGAGCGAGCGAGTCAGTCAGACGAGTCAGAGGCAGTCCGAAACAGAGTCGTGTTCAGACAATTACTACTAAACCTGATTGTTCGTACTAACATTTTCTACTTCTCTGTATATATTCCTGTTTGTAATATATCTGTGTTATTCCATATCCGTATTCGAGTTCTTCTTTATTGGTTCTAACTTCGCCTATCACCGTGGTACAAGCAACCGGACCATAACATAAATGAACCCTTTATCTCGTCCACCGCAGTAGATTGTTGTAGTTTCACGTCTCTCCCCATGTCTCAGATATCTCCCTTTAATTCAACTCTCCAAGTTTTATCTCACCACTTCAGTAGCCAGTTATTGAAGACATACCGCTTTGGCTCAAGACACTAGATCCTAGCATCGCTTTGATCCACTGGTGATGTGTCCTTGAGGAAGTCAGTGTATCAATTTTGGGGAATGATGAAATTAATGTCACAATTATATTTTTTTACCATAGCTCATATTGTAATTTTGTTTTAATTATTGCTTTCCTCTAGTATTCTGTATTTCTGGTTCTCATATGGTATTCATTTCTATGCTTGTGTGGCCTAGGAGATTTTGGGAGTCTAGCATATGTGCTGATTCGTATATTCCAGTGATGTTCTCTGTCTATTGTTTCAACCTAATCCCCCAGTGGGCCATTAAAAATGAGGACAACAATCCGAACAATGTGAATAAAAACAAAATGAATTTCCAAGAGATTAGGTGTCATCTCCAAGAAAAGCACAATAAAATTTAAAGGTGAATACACTATCATAAAATATACAATAATATAACATGTTTATTGAAGATTCTATAAAAATACATTATACTATCATCAATGTTATAGTATCATTTTTATTAATGAAAATAATTAACTATTAAGCAAGCCTGTTTAAAAAGATATTGCAATAGATGAGGTTTTAATTATGGTTTTGATGACAGTAACATAACTTAATGCCCGTCATTTAAAATGACTCTTGCGTACATAAAATAAGGTTTACAGGATTTTAATTTACTAAGTCATCTCTGATTAGACGATTACAGCATATAACCTAACACCTGTGAGTGGTAAATGTAATTAAACTTTACCAAAAATTGAATGGATGTCACTGACAAACGTTCCGACGAAAATCATTTCATGGTTCTATACTCTCTTTTGAAATCATTACTATTTTAATTAAAATCTATAAAATTATATATCTGCTGGTGCTGAATGTTCGATGACAAAAATGACAACAACATACGGTGGAGAGAAAACATATCCAGATAATTCTCAAAGTCGTATGAAGATATATATATATATATATATATATATATATATATATATATATATATAATTATATATATATATATATATATATATATATATATATATATATATATATATAATTCCAGATAATTCTCAAAGTCGTATGAAGATATATATATATATATATATATATATATATATATATATATAATTCAGATAATTCTCAAAGTCGTATGAAGAAGATATATATATATATATATATATATATATATATATATATAATTCAGATAATTCTCAAAGTCGTATGAAGATATATATATATATATATATATATATATATATATATTCTCAAATATATATATATATATATATATATATATATATATATATATATATATATATATATATATATATATATATATATATATATATATATATATATATATATATATATATATATATATATATATTCATACGACTGAGAATTATCTGGATATGGTTTCTATACTCATTTCGAAAACCTTCGACTTTTTTGAATGCTAATAACCAAATGAATCTCGAAGGAAAAAAAAAGGTGAAACCTGGGTAGGTTTGTCTGGCTCACTAGTTTATATATATATATATATATATATATATATATATATATATATATATATATATATATATGACGGCCTGATGATTGCGTCTAGCATGAAACAGCCAGTCGGCTTTAAGTTGAGATCTATGTTAACTTTGATATCTATATTTACATACGCTCTATCTATAATATTGAGCACTTTATCCCATAAATATAGTACACCTTAAAACTATATTTCTTCATATATATATATATATATATATATATATATATATATATATATATATATATATATATATATATATTAAAGAACAGTAAGGTATATAATCTGGTGTTCTTATTAATATTTTTATTTTTACAAAACAATGCTCAGGGCAATGAATTTGAGGTTTTTAGTTTCTGATTTTGAAACCTGGTAATGACCGTGTAGCAAAGGAACCATATTTTTAAATTAGTTACTTCATATATATATATATATATATATATATATATATATATATATATATATATAAAGCAAATACAATTTAATAATTATTTAATTAACCCTAACCACATTAATCTTTTATATCGCAATCAAATACATTCTAATTATAAACAAGACAAATATATCCTAAAAGAAAAACTAATAAACAATAAGTTATCCAACACAGATGCTAGTAAAAAAAATAAAGTGAGTTTTATACTAATTTCAATATAGCTAATTTAATATCATCTCTATGGCTCCTCCCCACAAACAAACGTATTGCCGAAAACAAACAATGTATATAAATTTAAATGTCACTTTGGATATTGGATCTCCAAGGGAAAAAAATTACATATATATTGGTCAGATTACTCCTACGTTGTCTCGACGGTTGAGTTTTCATTTGAATGGTGCATTAATCACATCACAACTTTTACAAAAGCATGCTTGTCCTGATTCGCAATTGAGGAAATTTGTTGTTAAAAATACATGAAAATAATAAACATAAAATAAAACTTATTGAATCTATCTATATTAAAATAATGCAAACAACCCTCAATAAAATTAATTATCAATACTGCACATATGTTATAAAATATTTACAGCAGATAGTATGAAATATCTAGATTTTTACTAATAGTTATTGTTTTTAAGAAAAACATATTGACATTTCCAAATTTTGTTACCTCGCCTGACGTTTACATCGTGGAATTTAAATCGTACACTACATAACTTTAGCATTTTTCACGTCACACTTCAAAAATAAACATTCAGATGAACAAATTTGTTCTCGAAAATAAAACAACATACTGAAGATGATATTGTGCTAATGTCGAAAGTACTCGGAATAAAAACATATGTATAACCATGTTAATTTTCTTTTAATAAGGATACTAAGAAGCTTGTCCGTGAACATAAAAAGATCCTATTGAAAATAAGTAAAAAACTTGTCTAAATTAATCAATGAGACATGTCTTATTGAAAACATACTTAATATATATATATATATATATATATATATATATATATATATATATATATATATATATATATATATATATATATGGGTGTGTGTCTGTGTGTGTCTGTGTGTGTGTTAAATGCAAAAAAAATCCGTGGGTGTATAATCAGTGTGGATCCTCGTAATATAAAAATGTTAAACTGATCCACAAAAGAGAACACGATGTATTTTATCTATAATAGAGAAATATAATTCGATATCTCCGGTAAGTCAAAATTTAGGTTGACCTTTAGCTTGTAATACCACCTGCTTACAGTTAATTCGTACATCCTCTAGTGCTACGGGCGTGAACTCCCTTCCTCATCAGAATTGTAACGACAGAAGACCACTTTCCTCGTCTGCCGAAATGGTCTATTCCTCACATGAGGTAAATTTTTGGGGGATTATTCATTAATTCACACACACACAAACGCAATCATATATATATATATATATATATATATATATATATATATATAATACAAACATCCAAACACCTTCAATATCAATTTCGAATTTCGAAGGTGAACCTTCGATGTATTAGATCATTGCATAGGATATGCTTTTATAGGTGGCTAACTTTATTTTGCTTCAAATGTGCGTATAATATTTTCGGAAATATGTATATTTAGATATTGTTATTTCATTTCCTTGTGGTTATCGTCGTGGCTGGGGGAGATAAATGAACAAAATACTGTGAAAATAAACGAGAAATATCGGCTCTATAATAAGTTGTCAACAAAAATTATGACGCTTTGATAAGAAGAGTAAAAAATCCACCTTTTCAATTACTGAACGCAAACTTGTTATCTACTAAAATAACTATTGATTCTTCTTGACTACAAATTTCTGCGACAAAGCCAATCTGAATCAACACAATAGGAAAAATTTGCTATTCTCGTCTCATTGCAAATTTCTCAGAGATATTTATTCAACTTGAATATAAAAAAAAAACATTTTTTTTAAATTAACCCTCTCTGAAATCTTTACTCAAATAACATCGTTTCTCCCCAGAATCTATCTTACATATATTGATTAGCAAACCGAATCTTAGATATGACATAGGCCGAAAGTAGCACCCAATGAAGATCAAACTCACTATTTCGCCGATATTGATCATGGGAGACTAGCTTACTAGCCATTAACTTAATATTTCTTCACTTCCATGTCGTGGGATAGTCTCTAGTGAGGTATTAATAATCCAGTATTTCCCAATTGACCAGGAAGGGGGCTAGAGCGTTATTTGCTAATCTTCCTGGATTATCGGATTGATATCCAATCAATTGCTAGGTCTGCTGCTAAGAAATTCGGTTCTCTGTGTCATACTGGACAATTTTCTCGTCAAAATCTATCTTATATATTTATTAAGTCTACCATTCGTCCTGGATTTGAATACTGCTCCCACATCTAGTCTGGTTCAACTAACATATATTGAAAGATACTTGATAAAATACAAAGAAGAATCTGCAATGTTATTGATCCCGAACTGGCATCTCGGCTTCAGTCACCTTCCCGCCGCCGTAATGTAGCTTCCCAGTGCTTTACTATAAATATTTTCATAGTAATTGTACTGATGAACTTTCCTCTGTGGTACATAGACTTTTTGAATTTAAGCGTAGTACTAGATTGACGCAAAGGTCTCATCAATATACAGTTGAAATGGCTAGATGTAACTGCAAATTTCATACTAACATTTTCTCCTTTCGCACTTCTTGCTTGTGGAACTCTCTTCTGACATTTGCTTCCCAGTCAGCATCGATATTCAAAAATTTACATGCAATGTCAATCGATATCTTCTCTCTCCTGAAATAATCATTCTTTATTGTTCTCTCTCCTTAAAAATAGTTTTCTAGAAATCAGTAACAACTTGCAGCCTAGTGGCTTAATTACCTTGCTTGTGGTGAAATAATAAAAAAAAAATCAACACCCAGAGATTCTCATTTTTCTCTGATGGAATATGAGTGTGGAAAAATATGTGAGAAATGGTGTAGGTATTTTTTACCTATTACAAATGTGCGAGAAAACGGGGTGGGGGACAACTTCTTGCGACACAAAAACGAACGCCTTTTTCTTCCGAACGAACACTTTACGACAGCAAACGAACGAGAAAAACGGCAAACGAGAAAAAACGGCAAACGAGCAAAACGGCAAACGAGCAAAACGGCAAACGAGCAAAAGGCAAACGACACGCGCAAAGACGCCAAACGACGCGCGCGTCTTCCTCTTGGAGTCCTCGGTCGAGTCCATTATGGTACTCCAAGGTGTGCCCGGCGACAACACACACACGGAGTTCGAGGACGCATCCGCGCATGCTCGTTGCAACAAGCACCATAAAAACACAAATTTCGTCATAGTCTTTGGGTAGAAATTGCTTTTGAATATGTCATAACTGAATATTGTGTTTTCGGTTCGGACGAAACGGAAGAAAACTCAACAGTGTAATAATATTTTCCATGTGCCTCATATGCTAAATAAACTTACAATTTAGTTAATAAAAGAAACGATATGAGGATAAAATACAGTCTACAAAGCGTCTCGTAAATATAGAAGTCTTTTGGGAACTCTGTTTATATACATAGATAAAATGATAACCAAGAGAAAAAATGTTATGCCGTTCAATTTAAATTTAAGAATATTGTAAAATATAATCAAAATTTCAAGATTTTTTGCTTCCCCCCGAAAGCAAACAAGATTTTCTTTGGCGCCTTTACTCGATGTTTTCCAGCAAAGAACCGCCCCTGGCCGACTCAAAATTACCACTTCCTTTTGAATCAACACATGACTAATGAAAGGAGAATGCTTAAGAATATTTCCTTGCATGTCTCAAAACAAAAAAAAGATGAGGAAGCCTTGGAAATTCTCTCCGGAAAGCTAGAAAACAGTCTACACTATTGGAAAATTAAATAAGAAAAAATATTTTACGAATAAATTCA
Organism: Acanthosepion pharaonis; assembly: GCA_903632075.3. NCBI lineage: Eukaryota > Metazoa > Mollusca > Cephalopoda > Sepiida > Sepiidae > Acanthosepion > Acanthosepion pharaonis. The sequence continues at coordinate 870,883 of CAHIKZ030000454.1, forward strand.
GTTGATCATTAAGCCAACATGCTTATATTTACACACACACACACTCACACACACACACACATACACACACACATACACACATATATATGTATATATATATATAATTTTATAAAAAAAAGATTACTTCAGTATTAATTTATTGTTGCTGTCTTCCCCGGATTGACATTTCTTCAAGGGGTTCTGTTTATTAAAATTCCAATTTCCAATTTTTTACAAATTATTTCGCATATTTTTCAATCTGTTTTCTACACGTGTGCATTCCTGAATGTAACGTTCTTTTAAACACGCATATTCATGATTTTTTCTTCTTTTGTTTACGTCTTTTTTCAGTTGTAGATTATTCTTCGGTTTGTAAATTCTTCGAAATTAAAATGTTCTTCTAAATGAAACTTTTTTTTTTATTTTGTTACATTTTATGTTTTATATTGATGTGTCTATGTTATATCATTAATCAAATTGTGATATTTGCTAATTTGTATTATTAATTAAATCATAAAATTTTATTTCAGTCATTATGTTATATTTTTATTAAAGTAACAAAGTAAAGATTTGTTAATATATGTAGCCATCGACACATTGTCCCATTCTTCGTATTTAATAATTTAATTAGATTGTCAAAAGTTAATATTGAAGAATATTCTATCCCCTGACGAGGCCGTTCGCGGGAATTTGATTTTGTTAGACAACCTCTGCGACCAAGAAGACCATGCACATTATCAGAGGCAACTCCCTCGCGGCTGAAATAAATATTCGATATGTTTTTTGCTGTTGTTTGTTTCTATTTTGCAGATGGCTCTAGATTTGTCGACCTGTATTTATATAATATTTTTTATGTATTTATTGTTTTTAGGTATTTTTCCTGTTGTTTTTGGAATTCGTTGTTTGTTTTCCTTATTTCTAGTCTATTATATTTGTCATCTTGTTTTCGAAAGTGATGTCTTCGCTTCTTGTGTTTGGATTTTCATTGATATGAATCCGAAATACTTGTAGATATTGTGGTTTGTATTGTCATCATTGAGAAAGTCAAATATTTTCCATCTTAAGAGTTTTAAGAAATGTTCGATTTTTCAGAGAGTTTGATTATGTATTCGTTCACATTTGGTGTAGGTATGTTTTTAGTGAATAACTTTACAGTATTTGATTCATGTTAACGTGTATTTTTTTAATGTAGAGAAATAGCACTATAGTTGGATTTTTGTCAGGAACTGAATATTCGAAGAAAAACCTAACTCTTAATGAAATTAATTATGAATACAGTACAAATTTTTAGTGGCGAGTTTAAATATCTAGGTTCTAACTAACAGTTTTAAACAGATTTTTTTCTTTTTAATAAATGTTTAGACATTACAATCACTTACTTATCTCCCCTGACGTTTTCACGTCATCCTACAAGATACAATTTTAAATTGTACAGTACATAAACGTAATGTTTGTCACTGTCCACGTAAAACAATTATTTTCAGATATACACTACATTTTTTTAGAAAAATGATGAACACAAGAATTTTTTTTCTTAGGAAAACAAGACGCTGATCACAATATTGTGCTTATGTCGAAAGTACTCGAAAAAATGAATATGCATCAATATGGTAATTTTCTTTCTTCCTTTAATAAGGATACTAAGAATACCGTAATTATGAGAGGATTCTTTTAAAAATGGCTAAACAAAACTTGTCTAAATTATCTAATGAGTTATGTCGTAATGATATTTACCTACCACCCACGAGGGTTACATGTGGCACAAGGCCGGGTTTAACGTGGGATCTCCGAGCCCGTAGGCTCGTCAATATTCCATCTTTGAAACCGCATAAACGGGGTTCAGGGCGATCAACCACCCCGAACGAGACTCTGCCTTTCGGCGGAGTCTCGTCCGCAGAGAGAGTTAGACTGTTAGCCAAGTTAGCTAAGTTGAGTTATGTCGTAATGAAAACATGCTACCAAAATATTCGCTATATATATATATATATATATATATATATATATATATATATAAATTTAGACTCTTTTTAATACCAATAAAATTGTTTTCATTCCCGAACACACACAGCACATTCTGTCCGTGTTCATAATTGATATTTCTAAGATTTGAATTATTCTTTTCCTATTATTAAACATATTAAATTCTAAATATAACGGCGCCAATGTGTTGAATTACTTTCGTAATTAATTTATGTCTATTGCTATATAAAAATCTACATATTCTTTATACACTCTCTTCACTATTTTCCTTGCAAGCGTATAGGATATTAAAAAAAAGTAATGTGATAAAATGCTTACTTGCAAAACTTTGCCATTTATATTCAATGTAAAGTGTATAAAACTGAGGTTGCTACCGAAATAAGCATATATATATATATATAGATAGATAGATAGATAGATAGATAGAAAATTAGACATTGATGTCAACACAGAAGCGAGATTCTGTTTCATACGTAATGCAATCGCCAGGCCATGGAGCTTACAAAACAAAATATCACCTTTGGTTGTTGACTTCAATGCTATTTTTATAAACGATATTCCAATAATTTGGAACCATTTTAATATGATATTGAGCAATTTAACCCATAAATATAGCATACCATAAAAATAGCTTTTATCATACATATATATATATATATATATATATATATATATATATATATATATACTTTTATATATATATATATATATATATATATATATATATATATATATATATATGTGTGTGTGTATATATATATATATATATATATATATATATATATATATGGGGGGTGTAATTTTAATACGTCGAAGAAGACTGTATAAATTTGTGTTTGCTTGAAAATTTTTTCTTAGTAATAATCCTTGACGTTTTCAAGTAGAATATATATATATATATATATATAATTCTACATAATATATATATATATATATATATATATATATATATATATATATATATATATATATATATAAATGAGGGAAAGAACAGATGGAAAAAAAAAAATTCCACTGTTCTAGCATTTACTTTAAAAAAGATCAATAGATTTTTAGCATTTTTATTATAACAGATTATAATAAAATCACGTTGAAATCGCTAAACAAAATTGTAGCAAAATAAACGTTTAAAATATAATCTCTTATAATATTAATAATGATAATAACACACACACACACACACACACATATATATATATATAAAAAATATATATATATATATATATATAAAATAATAGGAAAAGCACAGTCAAATTTATAATCAAGAATTCTTAAACAATTATTTCTATTTAAGAAAATATGTCCTCGATACAAAGGAGAGCTTACTAATAAAAGGTAAGTTATTCTTAGCATCGCTTTAGAATAGAACCGAGCACCGAAATTTAAGTTTAAACTTTAAAGTTAAATTTTAGGTTCTAAACTCTTGTTTCGACTCACAGTAATTTCTCTGTCGCGATGGAGATATATTTTAAAAAAAAGGAATTATATATATATATATATATATATATATATATATATATATATATATATATATATATATAATCGACTCTCTCGTGGGTTTCGACGTAATAGGATCTGAGAGCTTATTGATTCAGTTATGAAAGTTTGTGCGATAATCTTAAGCGACATTTAAGACCCGCTAGTGATTTACAAAGGAGGCCGCATATGGAGCAAGTACGAGAATTGTGAGATGAGATCACTGTTAGATTGGTTGACATTTTAGATCTTGCTCTCGCTCCTTGAAGATGATTCAGACAAGCATATTGAAAATTGCTGAGTCCACTAAATATATATATATATATATATATATATATATATATACATATATATATGCATACATATATATATACATACATATATATATACATATATACATATATATATATATATATATATATATATATATATATATATATGGAAGTGAAAGAGATAGATGCAAGCGTATGTATGGACGTGCAAACATTTTATTTTGATAGATAGATAGATAGATAGATAGATAGATAGATAGATAGATAGATAGATAGATAGATTCAATAATTCCTTAACATATCACGTTGTATTTATTATGGTTAAGTATTTACCATTATTAGGTAAATCTGGTACTAAACGAAATGGATTTTTAAACAGAGTAAGAACATTGTTTTCCAATGGTTTCAAAAGTCGGTTAAAGTCCTATTTTGAAAATGGATTCGACTGCAATACCCACATAGAGTTTTCTATTTCTAACGTATCTGACAGACACACACACACACACACACACACACACACACACACACACACACACACACACACACTGCGCATACACACACACAGCACACACACATGTATCTCTATCTTCTCATTAACGTGATGTAACCATTTAGTTTCTGTTATATTAATATAGCAATGCTCACCTTCACAATTTTTATATAATTCGCATGTAAAGAAATTTAATTTGAATTCTTAATAACCATTTAGAGTCTAAAATTATTGTGCTAAATCCAGAAAGGAAACTGACAATATTTACACTGTGTCATATCTGCGGTGTTTTTCCTTGAAGCCATCGACAGTTAATCACAGGCGTCGATCTGAAATAATGTCTCCTGGATATGGCGCTACAGTTATCAGTTTTATTACAATTGGAACATCTAATAAGAAATCACACAACGGACTTGAAAAATATACTTATAGGGGAAAAATGAACAAAACAATAAAACTTAAACAACTGTTGTATGAAAAGAACTGGAAGAAGAAATCAGAAAACATTTACTGCCGTGCGGATGAAGAAACAACACATTATGTTCGTTAGAAGAGCTTACACACATACGGCCGAATGTTCACTCTAAATGTCTCCTTTTTGCTGAATGACTTCCGCCTACATCTTCTGCTACTTCGTATAAACCTGAGGGTTTATATCTGAAAGTACTGGATTCTGCAATAAAAACTACCAGCTTTTAAATTCCGACTACTTGTAATTAAATAGGTTTAATATAACTGTGTCAGACTTAAAATCAAGTATGTTCAAATAGATTTTATATTAATGAATGGAATTTTTCTCTTTAAAAATAATAGTCGATGTTGTTTAATTTTTTTTATCATGATTACGGATCCGGAGCTGAGCTGAAATTTGAGCAAAATATATTTGCACTTGAACGACATTTTTTTTTTTTTTTTTTTTGGTCTTTCGCTGCAGGGAGCAGTATTGAATAGCGGTAACGATTGAGGAATCGGGAGCCGAATCCAATTCGTTGCATTTATATCCGGGAATTAGGATCCAAAATAGATCCAATATGTATCGAAATCCGACAGAATCATAGGATATGGAATAGATAGGAAACGTTTATAAATCTAACATGTTTCGCTTTTATTAAAGTTTCATCAGAGAATGAGATATAAAGAAAAATATAGAAGGAAAAATATTCTGGTATTTTAATTTCTTGTCTTATTTGTTTTTCCTTGATTAAGCAGATTTCACGTGCAAGGTTCTTGTCAAGCAGCGTTCGTGTGTACATAATAAACAGGATAGACAGGAACAAAATTAGCCATAACTTTGATTTTACCCAAAGTAAAAAAAAACAAAAACATGATGCTTCACGCAAGAAATACTTCGATGGAATTCTGATGAATATTTTACCATCTATAAACACACGTGCAACACACTATATTACATCACCAACTTTCATAAAATCCATTCTGCAAGAATTTAAGATATTTTTACGCACTACCACTACAATAAACGGTGTTACAGGATTTTTTTAACTTCACGAATATCGTCCCAAAATCAACATGCGGATACCCATCAAGCATAAAATATAAATGCCTACTACAGACGCGCACCCAGACGTACTCACACATGTACACACACACACGTACAGACGCACACAAGCGAATATATATTATCGACGAAATCTCGCATACTCATACTTGAATTATGATACATTTACACACATAAATTATGCACACGAACGCTGCTTGACAAAACAAATTCGCGTGAATTCTGCTTAATTAATGACAGTTATACAAAGACTAAAATTTAAACTAGCAAAAATTTCACCCATCTGTTTTTTCCATATCTGATGAAGCTTTAATAAAAACGAAACATGTTAGATTGAAAATCGTTGCTCATCCTACCATTCACTTACATGTAAATATCCTTGGAAAATGTAAAAATCCATCTATTCTCCTCTACCTATGTGTTAACTAGCAGGGCACATTGGGTCCTATAGCCTTGTGTGGCAAGCGGTCTAGAAGAGTGACAGCTTTGAATTCCAAACCTCTATCTATGAGTTAAATAACCTCATCAAACCAGTCGTGCTGAGTACAGCAACACCCCTAAGGACAAGGTCAATCAGAGAGAAGTCCATCTAACAGGAGTGAGAATATAATGAATTAAAATTTCGATTTAGAATTCGATGTATATACCAAATTTCTGACATAGCTAGGAGGCATGGAAGGAGCGAAGTTACATACGACAGATATATCAGCTGACTCTGATAATGAAACTTGTAATTCTAGCTTAACTATGGGTTTTAAAAAATGATCAATTTAGGAAGTAGCCCTACAAGTTGGCCAAATCTGAAAATTATCGAAAATCTTTAAAAAGCTTGCAAATGCTTCGTTTATGCGAGGGTCAAGAAATTTTCATCGAAGGTTAAAAATTTGGGGCCGCAAAATAAACCGTTCATGAAAACATAAATGCTGAACTGAAATTTGCAGACTGGAAATTATATCAGCAAATAATATTAAATCTTCATTGCGCCAAAGTTGTTTCCTTTGTTTCGTTATTCTTTTGAAATAACCATTATTCTTTTTGTTAATTCTTCGTTTTTATTGTTATATAACTCCAGATTAATTCTTTCCGGATAGCTGCATATAACTGGAAAGATTTAAAGAATCTTATATTTTATATTCCGCCTTATTAAGATCTTAAGCTTTGTGAGTATTCGATTCAATGTGAATAGTCTGTTTTATCTAAATTTAATGACGCCAGAATCATTTGTTATACAATGCTTATCATTTTACTAATTTGAAAATCCTATTAGGACTCACTATCTCTTCAGTTAAACGTGCGTTCTAAGCACATTTAAACGATATTTAACCCTGGTATATATGTATTTAAAAATTTGGGACCAAATCCAAAGGAGTATCTGCAAATTCCTAAGTACTGACCTGACATCTACTTACCACCGTAATGTAGATTCCCAGTGCCTTTTCTATAAATATATTCATGGCCATTGTTTAGGTGAGGTTTCCTCTTTGGCAGCTAGATTTATTAATTTAAATGATGTACTAAATTGGCGGTGATGCCTCTCCATGTTACAGTTTAAATGACTAGATCTAACCGTAAGTTCTATGTTAACAGTTTCTTCTCTCGCACTGTGGACCTCGCTTCCGAAATCTTACTTTCTAGTCAGGTTTGAGTTTCAAAAATTTAAATGCAATAGTAATCGATATTTTCTGTCTTCTTAATTCCTGTTCATATATAGATCTCTCTCTTTAATAGTTATTTTTCTTCTGATATTCCCTAACACTCAGTGACCACTTTGTGTTTTAGTGGCGTTAGCATTTTGCTTGAGTGGAAATGGTTAAGAAAACTACATAAATTATTGAAATACATAGGCAGTTTTAAATTATTGAATAACAAATATTGTATTGAAAAATCAACGCACTTTTCGTTTACTTTTTTGCTGTCGAGAAAACATTTTGACAAAGCCATTCTGACTAGAAAAAGAATTTATAATATACCCTGATTATATGTTAGTGTATATAAGGGAGTCAAGTAATACATGTAAAGTGAGACACGGGAAACATAAGAAAACTACAATAATGTTTGAGATATAAAAACTGGTATGACAGACCCTATTTAGAGCAGAAAGGTCCACATTACACTCTATAATTAATAGGGACCACGGTTTCGAAAAAAGATAGTTAAAGTAAGCGACATATATCAACGACAATGAGATGCATAAATCGGATGAGGACAGGTTTCAGCATATTGTCGTTTTTGTTACTACACAAAGTTTGTGTTGGAGAATTTGTCTATGTATAATCGCCTGGAAGCTGAGAAAATATATTGCTATTGCTGATATATGTGGTCTGCTGCTCCAGCAATATAACGCGAGGCTCTCGGCAAAATAAAAAAAACGGTCTAAAATGTTATCAATCCAGACCTGGCATTTTGATATCAGACACTTTTCCACCGCCATGATGTTCTTCCTCTCTGTCGCTTCTATAAATATTCTCATAGCAGCTGTTCTAATAATCCCTCTTCTTTAGTAGCTTGATGCTCAAGAATTGAACAGGATTAGCACGGTGGTGGAATAAGAGTTAGCGGCTCGGATTGAAGAATCGGAGCGCCGAGTTCGAATTCTAGTCGTCCATTACATTCACTTAAGTGCTAATACCCTTGAGAAATGTATGAATACTTTTCTTCTCTCTCCAGCTATGGAAATAGTAGGACAGACCAGAAAGAAATGGAAAAAATAACTGCCTCGTCAGTCATGTATCGAAAGATATATGATCGCCTAAGCAGGTATCACGCATAGCACAAATTACTCTCCATTAAACACCATAGAGATCCTTCCCTGCTCCCCATTAAAATGTCTGATAATCAACTTCCTTATAGCAACTCCCTGCGTCTGCTCGGTCTCACGCTGACTACTGACCTGAGATGGAACAAATACATTGAGTCAACTGCTTCTTCCACCGCGAGGAAAGTTGGCTCTCTGTGCCGCGCCAGGAAATTTTTCTCCCCGGAATCGATACTTCAAATATACAAATCAACCATTTGACCTTGCATGGAGTATTGCTGCCATATATGATCTGGGGCACCTTCTGTTTACCTCGGAGTTCTTGACAAGATCCAGAGATGGATATGTAATATAATTGGCCCTGATCTAGCGTCTTGTCTGCAGTCACTCTCTCACAGACGCGCCGTCGCCTCTCTCTGTCTTTTCTACAAATACTTCCATGGTAATTGCTCCGATGAGCTGCTTTCACTGGTTCCCAGACTCCATGAATTCAAGCGCCCTACGAGGCTGGCATCCCGCTCCCACCCTTAAATTGTAGAAACTTTCAAATGTAGCTGTCTTTTCTACTCCAATAGCTTCATACCTCGCACCTCTCGCCAGTGGAACACCCTCCCCAATTACTGTTTCCCTGAAAGCTATAATCTCCAACTATTCAAATATAATGTCAATCGACACCTCCAGTTACCTTGATCTATCCACTATCCTTCTCCTCATCCTTTCTTCTATCACTCCTATCTGCTCTCGCTCCAAATCTTCCGCACCCCCTGCATCCTAGTGGATGCTTCGGGCGTAATGCTAAAAAAAAAACATAACTGATTGATTCGATTGGCATCTAGATTTCATCGTTTTACTGTAGAAATAGGTAGAGAACCAAAGGTTTATTTTCTCGCATCTTTTTTCTTGGAAACTCTCTTACTTCCGTTTCCTTAATTCTCTGCCACGTAGGACATTAAAAATTTTAAATACATCAATCACCATCTTCAGTCTTCCTGAACTCTGCTCTTTTATTGTCTTTTCTCTTCTATGACGATTTCTTCTCTTCTTACTCCCTTGCGTCTTAGTGGAATTATCTTCTTACTTTTGAATAAATGATCTTTTAGAAATTGTATTTTAATTACCAATAAAAGAATTAGATTAATAAGAATTAATAACTCCTAAAAGAATTTACCCATTTTTTACGGAATATCCAACTGACGATGGCTGAAGAATAGAACGTCCTAAATTGTGTGTTGATATGTATAGGAAGAAAACATTCAGTTATACGAATGTCTGTTTTTAAATTTTCCATTTCAATATGGCGTACGCAGGATGAATATTTGACTGCTTAGGTTGTCAAAAATATATTTGAAAATAAAATTAATGCATTCTCTATTTTATTTAAATTCATTCAACATAAAATCCAAACAAAGATTTAAATAAGCTATAAATCAAAATTCTAATTTATTCATGACACTATGAACGCAGAAACCGATTTAATTATATCAATCATAAAGCAAGATTTAATCTTACAAGAAGACATCTATACTTTGCGACACCGTGGTCAATAGTTAATACTTTATTCATTCTTCGTTTTTGTTTATTTTTCTCGATTTTTTTTCCTTGGGAGCTGTCCAGAAAGCAAAATATCGGAAAGCATTTGAGAAAATCCTATTTAAAATAATATTGTGAAATCAGATCGATGAAATCACAATATCAGACAAAAATTCCAGATTTAATATTTGCTTTTTAACATTACATTAATAAGCACATTTATGAATGCGGACATATATATATATATATATATATATATATATATATATATATATATATATATATATAAAAAAATAAATAAAATGGACAAAAATCCGACAATTTATGACATTTCTATGTTTTACATATTTTTTTAGATACAAATATTTAAGTAAATGCACAGTTTGTAATAATATTACCGTCCTGAATGTCCGAGAAATTTCCACAGAAAATATTCGTCCTCCGACAGAATTCGAACTAGTAACCTATACAGAACCGTCCTTTAGCTTGACGTGCCTTTACCGATTTGGCCACGAAGGAACGTTCGGCTGGCAATGTCGAATTTACTGTATTTAAACTTCAATCTTCCATGAATCTCTCACGTACATTCATATCTGCTCATGGCGTATGAAATATTTTCTGTGAAAATTTCTCGGACATTCAGGCCAGTGAAGGTTGTTTAATACTGTTTATTATAAACAGAGCATTACTAAAATATTTGTATCTATAAAAGAATGTTAAACATAAAAATGTTTTATATATATATATATATATATATATATATATATATATATATATATATATATATATATATATATATATATATATATATATATATATATATATGCAACAATTCATTGAATGCGACAGACAAAGGTGCTTTTATTTAGTTTCTTTTATATACAATTTCTCATGCAATCTAATATTTTTTTTCTTTTCAGATGATAAATTATATAAAAACTCTCCGAATGTTCTTTTTGTGCGAGAGCTTTCGACTATACATTTAGCCATTTTCAAGGATTAAATATTTTAACTGTCAAATAAGAAATAGTTTGTTGCATATATGTTTTATAATTTTTTTTTCATTTTTCCAAACACGGTCAAAATATCGTGTCTATGTTCATAGTTTATATTATTAAAATCTTGTTCTTTTGTTTTTATTAATTCGGACAGTTTTTATATAATTTATCATCTGAAAAGAAAGACATTATTATATCGCATGAGAAATTGTATAAAAAAACTAAATAAAAGCACCTTGTCAGTCGTATTCAATGAAATGTGCATGAAAGAAGGATTGCAGTTTACATGCATAAAATTAAATATATATATATATATATATATATATATATATATATATATATATATATATGTAATGACAAGTCGAGAAGACGTAGGTAAGAATCAGAAAAGATTAAAAATTAAAAATGTACCTTCGAAAGTGATAGGATACATATATTTAAAGACAAGCGTGTTTACTTGATGGAATCTTTGACCATATATAAAGAATTGACACTAGAATATTCTAATTTTACTGTGTAACGTAATGAGGAAGGAAAGCTTGGTAAACCTAATTTAAACATATACTAACAGCTTTACTTAACTAAGATAAATTGATGACGTCATCTTATTTTATCCGCAAGATAATAACCTTTTAATAGCTAAACTCAATAAAGTTGAACCAACCATTGAATTCACACACGAATTTGAAACTAATATCCTATTGATGCATAACATGAATAAATTCGAATTTAAGGTTTACCGTAAACCCACTAATAAAAATGACCTTATTAATTTCTATTCCTACCACAACCAGACAATAAAATCTGCAATAATTATAGGATTATACCTTAGAGCCCTTTAAGATATGTAGCTCTGAATACATTAGTAAAGAAGAGTGTTATATATAGAACAGGTTCAAACTCGTACAATATCTAAAGCAATTCATCTTAAACGCAAAAAAAAACGAGATCACAAAATCCATAAAACCAAATACTTCCCACAAAAATTATACAAAATTCATCATCGTATTTGCCAACACTTCAACTAAACTCGCAAAGGAATTAGTCAATCCTAATTGTTATAAACCTTCAAAGCTATCGGAAACATAATCAGGATGAAAAAAAAAAAATAAAGCAATTCAAATGATTGATTTTATCAAATAAAATGTCGACACTGCGATAAGATGGACATTGGGGAGAGTTCACGTAATCCAAAGACCAGCATCCAGGAACGCGAAAGAGATTTGTGTTTAGATAAACATTCAAATTCTCACGTGTCACGTGTAATGAAGTAACAGTTAATATTTAATTATGTGTGGCAATCGTTCTCAACGCTAAAGTCTGTAAAAGTTAGTAAGATGCAATGGGATGTTTTGACTGGATACGTGTCACATGTACTTAAGTAACAGATAATATTCAGGTAAGTGCAAGAAAATATTCTAGTCTCTAAAGTGTGCAAATATTAGTGAGACGCGCTGCAGGATGTTTTGTCAAGCTTTTCATTAAAGTATACCTCGTGCGTATTATATATATATATATATATATATATATATGAATTTTTAATTGATTGAAATCATGAATTCGCAGGTTAATTAAACATAAATGAAAAGGGAATGGGACGTTGCGGCGCACCGATTTTGTGTCGCTGATCGGCGTGGCCGATTCGACAGGAATTTTTCAGCATTAGGCATCAGACTACCACTTCATCGTTATAGTCAAATTTCTTCTCCCTCTCCCCCTCTCTCTCCCTTTACTAGTAGTCAAATTATTACTTCGTTCTATTAGAAAAGATGGGTGAATACATGGACACACTAGCAGCATTTCTTCCTGACGAACTAATAGACTTGATCAATTGGTTTGAGAATACTTATACTGGATGAATGAATAGATGTCGAAATGAGAAGATGACCCCTATTTTTGCTACCGAGATATGGGACTTTTATGAACGAACTCTAAATAATGAAGGTCACACCAACAATTACGCAGAAGCTGCCAATCTGAGATAGGAATGCAGAATCCTTCAATCTGGAAATTTATTGATGTCTTACGGAAAGTTCAGAAAAGACGTGATACATTCTGGAAAAGCTGATTGCTGCATATCCACCCACTCTCCCAAAAAGTTTTAAAATATTAAGAGATGCTGACGAACGAATCAAAATGTCACAATGGAAGCTGAATCATTAGATCCTACTGAGTTTCTAAAAAGTGTTGCTGATAATTACAAAATAAAGAATTTCTAAAATTAAATAGCTTTACTAAGTTTCTTTTATTTTATTTTTTTTTAAATAAAATATTTTTAATTTAAGTCTTTGAATTTACATTATCAGTGTTTTTATAGGATTCTTAATTCCCAAAATGAATATGTCATATTGAAAATTGGGTGTTTTCAATGTTTTAATTCATTTTTGGGTGTTGCTCCCGGTTACAGCAGGGACGTCGAGACAGTCTGACGTCTAAACGGCTGCGCCGAATAGTCCAAATATTTTTTTTCTGATGCCGAAACAGCGACACCAAATGTGCTAGGCCGAAACGTACCAAACTAAAATAAAAATATCTTACGTTGCATATTTACTGAAACGGTCAAGCATTTATTACTAGAAACATGATTCTTTGTTGTTTGAGGCAATGTTTGACATTTTTTTAGTACGTTTGTATGTGTTTTCTTTTCCTTATTAAATGTTCACCCCATACACGGTCAAATAAAGCCTCAAAGTAATGGACGACTGAAGAAGGTCGTTTTATTGACGTAAAAGGACGAAGTAAGTAAAGATTACGGTTCACCCTAGACTTGAAGAGGTCATAATTGTAGTGAGCAGAGAATGTCTGTTCGGCGAAGTAGCTGTTTCTGGGGAAAAAGCTGTCCGATTATTACATTCTTTTTAACATATGGAATATGAAGTCAATAATGTTTCCCTGACATGGCGGGTCTTAGCAGTAAATTTGTGAATTCGGTAAAATAAGAAACATAACTCGTGTGAACACATGCCTTGGAAATAGCGATAGACTGGTGATGTTTGATCTGTGAGAAACAAGAAGTAGGACTGAAAATAGAATATCGCCTTCAAGGTAGAATTTGGCAGCTCCAGGCCACATATGGCAGCAATGCTACCTTTTGTGATCTGACCTGATTCTTTTAAAGATAAAATATATAATGGAATGAATTATCTTCTTGGAAAACATATATTTGACGTTACGACTGTTGTATGCTCCGGCCTTCGTCAGGGGATATACGTTGAAATTTCGAAGCGAACCCTTTATTTCATCCAGCTGGATAGATTATGCTTGTTCCATGTGTCATGACTACTACTCAGTTTTAGTTATAATCTGTTATTAATTCTCCAAGTTTTTGTCCACTTTTGCTATTAGCAGATATTGGATTACATCAACCAATGCTTTTATCCATTGGGTCACGTGTACTTGGGGACAGCAGTGAGAGAATTTTGGGGACTTACAACATTAATGATTCAATAACATTTTTCTTTTACCAGTGCTCATATTACAATTTGTTGTTTATTCAATATAAATATGTTTGTAATCTAGTGACAAGAATCTTTTTCGGACCAAAAAGTTTCTCAAGCAATAATAAATTCTTAAAGTGCTTCCACTTGCAAAAGATTGTTGGCCATTTTACCCACTCCAGCCCGGGAAGAGTTTGTAATGAAAGCAACTGGATTTCTGTTCTGGGAAATGTTTCAAATATTGCGTCTGAATGACTCTGGGATAATCGTTCGGATTATGATTGATTATCCCATAGACTTGAATTTCGTAGATCAAACTACAACTCAAATCGAAGAAAATTTTGTAAACGATTTCTCAGATTAATCAAAGTATACAGCGGCGAAGGATTTATCCAGTGAAAATGATTATAAAATGGGCAGTTTGTATGGGATCGAAAATAGGGAGCTTAAGTGTAAAGTAAACCATATCATTTTAAAATGGCTTCATTCATATTGATATTTAAAGATTTGAGAGGAATTTGTGCTGACATAATTTGACAGCATATATCTTCCAGCTATAAGCGAACATTGATCGCCACATATTTCTTTAATTACAATTTGCCAGACGCCATAATAGATTGAAAATTATATTGGATAATGTGTTCCATTGCCTTTTCCGCATTTTTAAATTAAGGGTATCACATTTATTAAACTGATTGTTGAATCTAGTCTTCTCTGCGATTTAATCAATAGCGTGTTCAGAAGATTTGAATTCATACTATTCTAAAAGGCATTACTGCAAAGTGGATGCAATAGACTTGGCGTGGATTCCATATCAAGTTTCTCTTTACATTTACGGCACCGGTAACCGGTATTCTTCCCACATATCACTGACTATATAGGTGTAATTACATGGCATTTTAGATATATGAACATTTGTATTTCTCTAACAGATAGTAGTTTGCTGACAAGAAGAAAATAGACTTACTTATATTTTTTAGAAACTGAGCCATATATCCTTTTGCTTTTCAATGACATATTCATTTAACCCTGTTTGTATTATGTCAACGACGTACCTGAAATATGCTAGTTGTGTCTCATGCGCCTCAGGTCATTGGGTGAGATTTTTATCTAAGTCAGTTATAATTGGTTTTTAAAAAGTGAATTCTTTTCAAATATTTTCAAGATTGTTTAGATTATAATTTGGAAGAGACACCAAGGTGATTAAATCATTTATATAAATTGTTAGGCTTAAAAAGAAATATAGTCAGTAAAGACTCTGATTTTTTAAGCGCGAAAACGGAAAAAAAAACTTTGATCACATCAGTGACCAATTTTTATTATTTAAA
Source organism: Acanthosepion pharaonis (assembly GCA_903632075.3). NCBI lineage: Eukaryota > Metazoa > Mollusca > Cephalopoda > Sepiida > Sepiidae > Acanthosepion > Acanthosepion pharaonis. The sequence goes on from CAHIKZ030000454.1 coordinate 886,644, forward strand.
GCAAGTATTATCTTATTTTGGTAAGAATTACCTGACATTTGAGTAATTCTGTTAGATTTTAGGACAAGGGTTGCATTTTTGTGCGTCTCCTGCTATGCATCGTGAGGGTCTTGACAAAATCCAAATCAGGATCTGTAATGTAATCGATCCTTCAGTCACATTCCCACTAACGTGACATGGCTTTTCTCTGTCTTTTCTACAAACATTTTCATGGCAACTGCTCTGACGAGCTTTTTTCTCTGGTGACCCGACTACATGGAATTAAGTCTCCTACTAGATTGCCATCTAGGTCCCACTCGTTTACTATTAAAATAGCTAAATGTAAACGCCACGTCTACTTCAACAGTTTCTTTCTCGCAGGGTTCTTGTTACCCTGATAATCACAATCTTAAAAATCAAACTAAAACCTCAATAGCAATCTTCTATTTTATTGAATCTCCATCATCTTTCGTCCTTTTATCAATCCTCCCTATACACATTCTTTTCTGTCGCTTTCACTCCCTATAATACCTTGGCTACTAGTGGCTTTCATGCCTTGCTTGGGGCGAAATGATTTTTAAGTATTGTTGAGATGTTGGGAGTGTTCCCGCGTGTGTGTATTCAAATAAAGACAAACACAGATGTAGGGAAAAATACTGGTATATTTGAAGAGGTATTTGACAACAGAGTAAATAGTAATAACGAACGCGGGTTAGTAATAACAATTAGCAAGAGTTTACAGTCCAACGGTAACTTCCGGTCGAGAGACGGAAGTGCAATGGTCTCGTGATCTCCACAGAACGTCCCTGATCTCTCTAGCACTGACCTATATCGTAGAGAGATCAGTCCATTCTCTTGAGAAGGTGAGTGCGCCCCATCAAGTATGTACCCACATCTAGTGATTTATTGTATATCATGGCTAAAGAGACACCGAATATTCTGTAATCGGTACGAATATAACTTAAATTTCGATAGTTTTATAAAGATCTTCAAAAATACATTAAATTCTGCATGGACTGCCATGTCAATAAGAAAGGACATATTGTTTTTGTGGTCTTTGATAACAATGTCTGGACGATTAGATTGTTCTGTTTGTGCGTATTGTAAAGTCCCATAAAAATGCTACAGACCCTATCACTGTCAGCGATTCTGGGTGATGTTCATACCAGATTCTTACAGTTTCCTTCCCGTAAAAGTGGCATATTTTCCAGTGCAGATATTGGCCCACTCTATCTTGCCGAGTTTTATATTCAGTGGGCGCTAACACTGTGCAGCATGATACAAGATGGTCAATTGTTTCTTGATATTTATCACAAAATCTGCGTTTGGGATCAACACAATTTTTCAGTGTGTATGATTGATAATTTCTATTAAGCAAGCATTGGATAGAAAAATAAATACTTCGGTTTAAGCTTTGAACCCTGTACTACGTAACAACTGATTGGTACTTGGTTTATCTACATCAGCTTGTTCTGTCCACGAATTGGCTTATCTTGCCATTGTTTTTGTATTTGGTACATTGCATTTGATTTCATTTTAGAACCTTGCCACTGCTATAGGTGTATATAGTTTATTTGTACTTTTTCACCCATTTTGAATATGATGGCTTCCTTTATTACTGAACAAAGTTTCTTATTTCTTTTATGTCCTTTGACTCAGATCATCATCCAGTCTTCTGTAGTTCCCTGGTGTCTTTGAAGACAGATAGTTGCGGTTTTGTATGACAGTTCTTGTAAAATATTGCTCTGCCTTCTCATGATATTGACATATACACATTATTATTATTATTATTATTATTATATTATCATCACCAAGACCTAAGGTAGGTAATGGTGTGATGTTATGGCTACATTTCATGATTTGTTTTTCTAACTCCGATAACATCGCTAGCATTACATGGAGAAGGTACTTGTTAGTGTGCGTGCTTTACTTATCAAGAAATTTCTTTTTGTCTCTTAAGCTGGAATTTCGAGGCCTTTTTTCGATGCCTTGTTGTGTTCCTTTTTTTATCGTTCCAAGCACACCTTCCTAGCGTAATACGTACTAAACAGTCATTATCAAGATTATGAAATTCCCAATGGCGCTATAAATCTTGACAGCCGTCGATCTACGGCACTGATTACATGAATAAAAATAGACATACAAAGAAAACAATGAAATACAGAATAAAAAAAGGAAAGAATAGACAAAAGAACAAGTTGGAAGCGTTGTTTCTGAGGGTGAACGGCAAATAGAGATAAATTATAAAGCGGTCCACAGTAAACGGTCAATAAAAGAAAACATTGGAAGCTAACTTGTGACTTGTGGCATGGAGAAAGTTTGATTCGTCATATAAAATTTTATGCTACCAACAAAATTGGTGTTCTCCTTTGAGAAAGTAAGAAATGTAACGAAAACACAGCTTTTTGGTGCTTTTAGTAAAAGACAAGATTTTTTTCCATTGAAATCCTAATATTAATTATATAGCAGAATAGTAATAATAATTCAGCTGCTGAAGAAATAATGGAGTATTTTAAGAGCCTTTTGTAATCCGAAAGCATTTCTGAAAGGGAATATATTTGAATATTGAATAATTTACATAAAAAGCAAATTGAGTGAAAGTAGACATATTGTGTGTTTAATAAATGAACACGCGGTTAGATTGACTGGCTGCAAGGTATCAGCTTTTCCGGAAGTAAACTTATCAAAGATGGATTAGTAAATAAGATAAAAAGAACGCTCCAACTTAAAGCATCTGTTTTATATACAAAGTGGGGGATGAAAGAAACAATGAAAACTATTATAAACAGACTTGTCCATGAAAGTTTAATAAATGTAATAATAGATGTGATGAGATAGATAGATAGATAGATAGATAGATAGAAAAAATGGTTAAAATATATAGAAAAAAAGGTTGAAATAGATAGATAATGAACTACACTATTTACATGAACTATCATCCTCATCTTTGTTGCCATATTAGTCGCTACGTTAAGACCGTTGCACGCTCCGGTCTTTTTCAGGTGTTTGGAATGTCGAATTAAACCCTTTATTACGTTCGGTAGACTGTTCTAGTTCTACGTGCTATTTTTAATGGATGTCAGGTATCAGTTGTCTCCTGTTAATTGACCCTCTCCAAGTTCTCACTGCCTTAACCAGGTATTGAACTTACACTCTTTGGGTCCTGTCACTGGATATATTTATCGCCTTTATCCACTGCGCCATGTGTCTTTGTGGACATATGCAGATTAATTTCTAGTATTATAAACTCATGTCTTCAGCATCATTTTTACCAGTGCTCATATTGCAATTTTTGCTTTTGCCATTTCATTTTTTTTTACAAGAGCTCATATTGCAATTTTCGTTGTTATTATTTCTTTTCTCTGGCACTTCTTATTACTGGTTCCCATATTGTATTCATTTCTATGCTTGGTCGGCTCGGGGAATATTTATGGCCTAGCATATGTACAAATTCCTTAAGTTTACGAATTTTCCAATGATGTTCTCTGTCTATGATTTCAACATGATCCCACAGAGGGCGGTGATTTCCCTTTTCTCTTCATTAGTGGTCACTCATGCCAAATTTTTCAACATCCCCTCTTGTTACAGCTTTCTAGTGTTCTTGAAGCCTTACCTTAAGACGGCTTGTCTCCCATTTATTTTCGGGATGGAGTACACACAGTCTTTAGTCATGTTCCCCAGTTGGGGTGGGGTCTTACTCGGGAGAGATATCTGCGAAGTGTCGTCCTGCTTTTGAAGGTTGTCCTGATGTTATATGGAGATCCTTTTCTCCAATAACCCCTTCACATAAGGCAAGCAAAGTATTTTCTGAGTGTTGTTGTCGTACAATGGCCGAAACGTTGTGATAAATATGGCAATCCAAGCAATATAAATAATGTACAAAATGCCTCATCTCAGAAATATAGACAGATAAGGAAGTATATAGATATACAGAGAGATTCAAATAAAGTTTCGGGTAAGCATTACATATTCTTCATAATAAAAATAAACCACCACTTAAAAAATAAAATCAGTAAAATAAGGGAGATATGGATGGTGGTCGTGTCACACTTACGTCACATGTCCCTCCTTACCGGGCGAAGAGTTAATTCCAATTATCTTAACCCTCCTAACGACTTAGCTTGTCTGTTTTGATTGCTAACAGATTTTTGTTTACTTTGGAATGATTGTGGAATTGTTTACGTTAGCTTCTCGACAGTGATTTATTGAGACACCACCTCTAACAATGTAAAGGAAGTTAAACACCTTGGAACTGATCCATCGACCAGTAAGAAAAGACATGAACGACAGGTGTCACCGTCACCCTGCGGCTGTACATAACAAAAAAAAAATAACTCACAAGACATGACATTCAGAACACTAAAGCAATATGGGCAATTAGAAAATATAAAGCAGCAAGTGAACAATGGTAATATTTATGCCAGGTATGAAACGAGGTGAGCAAACGAGGGAGATTTCGTCATGAGAAATGCAGGGTCATATATGCACTTACAGAGAAAAATAAAAGAGGAGTAGGACTGATAATATACTAAGACATATAGCAATAGGATATTGGATTTTGTCAACTATCTGAAAGAATTAGCGTTGTTAAACTGCTATGAAATACTTTCAACATATCCATCATAATTGCTTATACATCGAAAATACAAAGTGAAGAAGAAGAAATTTGACATTTTCGGGGATGGAAGTAAAACACAGATCGAGAAGAGAGGCCTTACCTGCCAGGTTGAGGGCAAAACGCGTCGGGAAGTTAACTATCTGCGTGAGGGATTGAGAAATTGAGAAATTAAGTGTTTGAATGCCAGCCCGGTCAGTAGTAGCATTCTCGAGCCACTTTGTATGCGTTAAAGTCACCAAACACGAATATGTGAGCAAACGTTTGGAGAGAGAGGGCCTTGTCTATGCTGTCAGATATGCTATCGAGTATCCCACAGTCTTGAGAGGATGGAGAGCGATAGAGGAATAAGAGATAGCTTACGGCATTGAGGAGAGATAGTTGGAAACACATGTACGAAAGGTCTGGCGATTCGAGAGACAACTCTCTGGCCAGGGGGAGATGGTCCTTGACATAGACACCAAGGCCGTGCATGTGAGTTAGAGAGTCTTTCCTGAGGAGAGGAAGGTAGCCGGGGATCGAGAGATCGGAGGAGGGAATAGACGAGACAAGGTTTGTCTCACACAGAGTCAGTATATCCGCGCAGTTTGCAGTGAGGAAAGATTCCATACTGCAGAAATTTGTTCTAATGCCACGGATCTTGGAGAACAAAATGTTGAGGGCTTTAGGTGATTTTTGAGGGGCTGGTTTAGGTTTACTTTTTTGGTTCTTTTGAGTATTCATGTTGAGTAATTGTTGGAAGATGAGAAGGCCTGAAGTAAGAGAAGCAGATGGTTTTCGACCGCAACATGAGCAGAGAGGAGTTGGTACAGCCTGCATCATAATGTGGCCTCAGGGTTACCCACCGGAGGTGACTGCATGGACACTTTCCCATGCGCGTCATGGCACTACAAACCCCCCGGTATTATACAACTGTTGATCAGAGTGGCCGCTCAAGACGCTACGCAAGAGTTAAGGCTCCTAACTACCAGTCGGAAAGAGCAACCAGTGAACTGTCAACCGTGTACCCTCAAAATGAAGAGGCAATGCCACAGACTGCGCACGTCACGGGAGAAACACATCAGCACTAGTACAGAGACCAGAGAGAGAGAGAGAGAGAGAAAGAGAGAGTACCGGGAACCCCTTCTTAGACAAGAAACAAGGTGTGAGCCTCTGCTCATGTCCAGGAGATGCGGGAGGAGTGTTGACCTGGCGGTAGGAGGGTCTAACTACTCCTATTACATATAACACATACAACAACGACAAAAGACAAACAGACGGATAAGGGCGGGGAAGTAGTTGACTTAGTGCCCAGGCTGACACGAGTTGTATGTTCAGGGGGATAGCATGGAATTTTATCCTTACACAACGCTAAGTTTTAATTAGTATAAGTCCCAATATTCTTTTCTAAAGAGAGAAATGAAAAAAATATGATTATCAACCTTTTTGCGGATATGGCATAAATGCTAGCTCACTTGTGGCAGTGGGTGATATTGGTACTCCGCATGCATTCTGATGGTCACAACTGAGTGTTCCACGTTAGTACATTTTATCTAGCAAAAGACAAGGCCACTGGACCATAAGAATACTGAAGACATACTAACGCCTGACATTTAATTCAAAAATCGTACGACTCATACAGCAATCGCTATCACTTGACTTAAAATATTTTAGCCCTTCCTTGCCTTTAAAGGAGTGCCCTTTGCCGTGCTGATGTTGCTACATGCCTTACTTCTTGCCTATCTCACACTGCAATTTTTTCTAAGCTCTATACTAAACATTAAATCTGTTACGAAAAAAGAACTAAACAAAATGAACACAAAACGATCAGCTTTAAAAAAAAGGACTCGTAACTGGAAAAACCGAATGAAAAAAGAATGTTAACAACAAATACTTTTTCACACATAACGCAGTTCTGCGGAATCGGAATCAATGTTGAGTTTAAGCAAGCGAATGAGCCAATTGAAGTAAAGTGCCATGCAGATTTAAATTTTTCTCACTTGTGACGAATGCAGCTATAGATTTTTTTGCATGCTAGCATTCTAGTTAACATTCGTGTCAGTCAGCTGTTGGCTCTCACGCTGGCCCATAGAATCTTCCTGCCTATTCGTGGCAGCCAGCAATAGACTCTCACTCTGGCCAGTAGAAAATGGCCGCAAACTACATGAAAATTGCCGTCGAAGCATGAAGAAATCGATTATTTTCACTATCGATGGGAGTTGGGAAATGCAAAGTCGGTCTTGGGATTCCCGCTAACTTGGAGCATGTGCATGTAAATTTTGGTGCAAATCCGTCGAAAATTGCGGCCGTGCATTCGTTACACACACACACACACACACACACACACACACACACACACACACACACACACACACACACACACAGACCTACCTTTTATAGATAGAGATAAGACGATATTTTGTACTGTATTTTGTAATGCCGCAATGTAGCCGAGAAATTGATTGCGAAAAACTAGTTCTCGATAGTGACTGTCGTGAACGAAAGTAGTTGAACAAAAACACACAAAACAGCTTCAGAGAGTTTATTTACAATTCTAATAGCGATGTATAACAACAGATTTGAAAATTTTGAAATAAAAAATACAAATGAAAAACAGTGACTTTTTTGTATGAACTCTTCTCTGTCTGACTTCAACACACACATCTCATTTATTAATACATACATATATATATATGGGTTGTATAGACTTGGATGTCAACTGTTTTAGGAGAAGGACTACTCAGAATTTAAACATGCGGAGGCTCGGTAACCCTGTGGCACCAGGTCTCTGTACATATATATATATATATATATATATATCGAATGAGATGAATAAATCGTTGTCTAAAATACGCAAAACAGAAAATAACATTGACATCTCATTTTAACAGATATATTTACCAAAATTACACAAAAATATCTTTAAATAGTAAAGTGTAAATTTATTCAATAAAATTGCCATTGACTTGAACCATGGCCGCCAGACGACTTCAGAATATCTTTTTTTACGCCCCGCAAATAATAATCAAGAGGGTTGCAGTCTAGGGAGTTGGCTGACTATGAATTGCACCATGGTGCTCTACTTCTCGCAAATATGGAGAGAGAAGGGAGATCACCGCCCCCTGTGGGATCATGTTGAAATCATAGACAGGGAACACCACTGGAAAATTCGTAAACTTAAGGAATCAGCACATACGCTATGCCACAAAAATCTCAAGCATAGAAATAAATACAATATGGGAACCAGTAATAAGTAGTGCCAGAGAAAAGCAATAATAACAAAGTTGCAATATGAGCTCTGGTAAAAAAAAAAAAAACATGCAAGGATAACAGCAAAATTGCAATATGAGCACTGGTAAAAATGGTTTCTGAAAACATTAGGTTTATAATACCCAGAAATTCATACCCAGATGTCCTAAATGACACATGGCACAGTGGATAAAGACGTTGATTAAATCCTGTGACAGACTCAAAGAGTGTGAGTTCAATACCCTGTTAAGGCAGTGGAGAACCTTCAGAGGGAAAATTAGGAGGAAATAACTGATAACTGACATCCATCAAACATGGCACGTGGAACTAGGACAGTCTACCCCAGTAATCGAAATAAAGGGTCAGATCGAAATTCCAACCACTTGCTTCAGGAGGAGATCGTCCAGCACTCATTGCCATAATGGAGAACAAATAGCACGTTTAACAGTTTTTTTTTTTTTTCTACTACTCTGTATTCTGTTTAGCATTCGATTTCAGTGTCGGACTTTTTTTGGTCCCCTGTGAAAACACTTCCCAGATATCTTAATTTCCGCGTTTGATTGATGTTGGTATCTCCGATTAGTAATTCGCTCTTTGGGTTCCTCCTTTTGCTAACAACCATGCATTCTGTCTTCGTGCAGTTGATGTTTAATCCTTTCTTCTCGCTTTCCACCGCAATATTCTGTAGAAGTTTTTTGTAGCTTTCTTTCTGTGTCTCCTGTCAACATTGCGTTATGTGCATTCCTTATGTCAATAATGAATCTTGGTAGAACTTCCAGTTCAGAATCTTCTCGCTGTATAAGTCCGGTGAGAAGACACATCCTTGTCTCACGCCCATTTCTATTTTTGTTTATCTGCTGAACTACTGAAAAAAAAAGAAGAAATATCCTCATCATTTTGACAGGAAATTTTTATCTATAACCGGAAGAAGTATGGCGAACGTGAGGCTCTGCATATATAAAAGAGGCCCGAATCGCAATGTCTGTCACCAGTTAAATCCGGGTTTTTCTCGTTAGCATTGGAACAGCTTGGCATATCTAGATACGGGTCTCTCTGCAACTGGACGAGATTCAGATCTTTGTAAGATGTCTCATGCCAATAAAAGCTGTGGGAAAAAGCAGTCGACAGTTGGCAAGAAACTCTCTTGTTAAGTCGGTTCCATGGGCATATTTTATCTCAAGTTTCTGAGGTTTCTGAGACAGTTTCTGTCTCGTTCTCGCTGCTTTTTACCGTCGTAGTTGTTGGGACTTCGAACATTACAAAAACCACAAGAAAATGAGAAAGAGATGTCTAGATTATTAACTGTTTGTTTCAGATCGGAAAATCGTATTCCAAGACAAATGGACTTTTGACATTTGAAAGATTTTCGCAATGCAATATTTCGGTTAGTTTCGCACTGATCTGTCTCTGTCTCTCTTTCTCTCTCTCTCTCTCTTCCTGTTCCCTCTTTCTCTCCTTCTTTCCAACTTTCCCCTTTCTCATCTCTCTCTCTTTCTCATCTCTCTCTATCTTTTCTCTCTCTCTCTCTCTCTCTCTCTCTCTCTCTATATATATATATATATATATATATATATATATATATATATATAACTCTCTATATATATCTGTCTCAATATATATATATATCTCTCTATATCTCTCTCTGTATAGATATATAGATATATATCTATCTATATCTATATATATATCCCCTCTCTCTCTCTCTATATATATATATATATATATATATATATATATATATTTTGTATCACTGCAGAACCGCCATCACCTGAGTCCCTACATCATGTTTATATATATATATATATATATATATATATATATATAACTCTCTATATCTCACTCACTCTCTCTCTCTATATATATATATATTTATCTATCTCTCTATCTCTATATATCTCTCTCTATATATCCCTCTCTATTTCTCTCTATCTCTCTCCATATATATATATATATATATATATATATATATATATATATATATATATATATATATATATAATTTGTATCACTGGAGAACCGCCTTCACCTGAGTCCCTACATCATGTTTTATATATATATATATATATATATATATATATATATATATATATATATATGTATATATAACTCTCTATATCTCACTCACTCTCTCTCTCTATATATATATATATATATCTATATATATCTCTATATATATATCCCTCTCTCTATTTCTCTCTCTCTCTCTTCACCTGAGTCCCTACTTCATGTTTTCAAATTTCTGAAACTTTCTGAGAACTTTCATAGTCTTGTCACATATATCAGAGGAAGATTGAATATGTCTTCCTCTTGGCTTTCACAATGTGCTCACGAGCGATTCAGAAAGGATAGCAGTGCCTCTATAGAAATTCACTCGATTAACCCATCTCTTTTCTGTGCTCTAATTCAGTGTTTCCTTTCCATAAATATTCACTAAATTCTTGTAATTTTTTGCAACATATTCTCCTTTCAAAAACCGACACTTTAAGTTTTTTTTTCTCCAGATGAAGGGGAGGCATTGTGGATGGTGGACACTGAGATCAAAACAGAGCAGCGACAGTCTGTCTCATGTTTGAAAGCAAACCTTCAGACTATATGTCTTATGTATCGGCCTGACTATTTTTAATATCCTGGCCAATGGTGCAATATCGGTAGCAAGTTCTGTTATTAGGTAGGCTGTAACAGTTATATTTCACATTAGTCTAGAGGCTATGGAAGAGACATTACTATGGATTGAAATGCGGTTATTTGGAGCTATTTACTCATTATTTTTTATTCCTTATTATTATTATTATTATTATTATTATTATTATTATTTGTGCTGTTTCCTGCATTGTATTCTTTAGAGAATTTCCAAGCTATAGTCTTTAGAACTGTGGGAGAATTGTCATTTAATTGATAGCATTTTTTCTTAGTATATGGGACGTTTCTAGTAAGGCGATCTTCTGGGTAACCTTCATGTTGATGTTACATGGGGCACTATTAGTAAATTTGTGCACTCCTTTTCTCACGAAAACCAGAGCTTCGATTACTATTTGTAACAGTCTTCATTCCTCACATCCTGTTAATCTCTATCTTCAGGTCCTTGTATTTGGATAGTGGTAGGATTTGGTTGTGATGCTTTGGTCCTGAGTTGCAATAATTAGGCCTTCTTTTTCAGATTTGATCCTGAATCACTGGTGTTATTTCTTTTGGTGCACATCAGTTTCTTTCTTTCTTTGTAAGTATTTGAATGCAACACCTTGTCGTCCCAGGTTTTTGTAATTGCATTTGGCCAAGTTGTTCTGCTTTATATTTGTGTTAGTTTTTTTATATTCATCATTCATGGATTATTTATTTAAATTATTTATTCTAATTATTTTATTTTTTTCCGTGTATTGGTTATCTTATTTATTCAGTTTAAAGTATTAGTTTTGTTTAAGTATATTACTTTATCAGCGTTTTATATAGTGAACATATTTATTTATTTATTTATTCCTTCTGTTTGTATTTTGAGAGAAGTTCGGATCGTCTACTTAGTGACTTTTGTTGTTCTGAGATGATGATTACAGATATTTTCTACTCCAGACAACGTTTAGTTTTTGGATTTATTATTGTAGTCTCTTGCTGTTTTTCCTTACTCTCCATATTTTTATCAATTAAAGAATAAAGAACAAATATGGAGCAGTTATCATTCTGACATGTTCCACTTTATTAAGGGTTCATCAGAAATCAAGATACAAATTATAAGATATCATAAAAATTTTTTTATTAGGTCTATCTTGATCTCTGACAAAGCATTACTAAAGTGAAACATAGGCTGAAATATGTTTTCTACTTATTTTATCCTATTAAACACACACACATAGGCACGCGCGCACACACACACACACACACACACACACACACATATATATATATATATATATATATATATATATATATATATATCAGGTCATCCCATAAGTTCTGTCCGAATTTTGATTAAAGAAAACAAGTGACCAAATGTTACATTTAATTACAGATTCAATCAACAATGTATTTTCCCTGATTATCTATGACTTCCTTCCATCTATTAACAAGCTTACTAATTCCATTACTGTAAAATTCTTTTGGCTTTGATTTGAAGAACTCACAAATGTCAGTTTTAACCTATTCCTGTGTTACAAAAGCTGTTTCTTCCAAATGATTCTGTAAGTTACGAAACAAATGGTAGTCTGAAGTGGCAAGATCAGGAGAATAAGGTGGTTGAGGAATTTTCTCCCAACCAACTTTTGTGACGTGATTCTTGCTGTGTGGGGTCGCGCATTGTCCTAAAGAAACATCACCTGTTTTCGATTCACGAGAGCAGGTCTTTTTTCCTCAAAGCTTGGTTCAAATGCTCTAATTGCTGACAGTATATGTGAGCATTAATTGTTGCATTAGGTGGTTAGTATTCAAAGTGGATTATTCCTTGGTGATCCCACCAGATTGAAAGAAGAACTTTTTTGCCCATGAATTTCCCTTCTCGGCTGTGGCTGGGGTCCTACCCCATTACCAAGCCACTGTCTACGAGGCTTAACATTTCGATAAAAGATTTTTTGTCGCCAGTCATTAGTCTATCCAAAAAAGGTGAAACAAGTTGGCGAGAATGGAGAGAAGAGCAGATGTCAACTCAGTATTTTCAGACAATTCATGAGGCACACATTTTCCAAGTTTAGAAACTTTTCCAAGTTGTTGAAGACGATGATGAACAGTTGTATGGTTTGAATTGAGAACCACTGCCAGTTCCTCAAATGATAAAGCAGGATTTTCTTCAAGAGCTGCTTCAAGAAGCTTTTCATCAAACTCAACTGGACGCCTAGTTCGATCTTCATCTTCAAGGGTGAAATCTCCACCTCTAAATTTTGCAAACCATCTTCTGCAAGTTCTTTAATTCTCACATTCCTCTCCATAAACTGAGTGAATGTTCCTAGCCGCTTCAGCTGCTGAGTTTCCTTTCTTGAACTCATAAAGCATTATGTACCTGAAATGATTCTTGGGTACTTCCATCTTAGCAGGGTTTTAATCAAACAAAATTTTATTTTATTGTTCTCTGAAATAAAATCTGATCAGTTCAAATGCATCTAAACATAAAAATAATGTTCAGCTGCATTAGACATTATATAATACACTTTAAATTTCGTTCATTTTAACAAAAAGTTAAAATTCGGACAGAACTTATGGGATGACCTGATATATATGAATTAAAAGCACTATGAGAAACTCTGACTCGTACAACTGACGTAGGTAAAGTATACTTAATTATAAATATATATATATATATATATATATATATATATATATATATATATATATATATATATATATATATATATATATTAAAGACATTTTTATGTTTAACATTCTTTTTATAGATACAAGTATTTAAGTAAATGCTCTGTTTATAATAAACAGTATTAAATAACATTTACCGGCCTGAATGTCCGAGAAATTTTCATAGAAAATATTCATCCTCCGACTGGAAACGAACCGGTATCCTATACGGAACTGCTCATGTGTGTAAAAAGCTGTTATATATAAAGTTAACGCCATCATACAAATATATGGATAGATAAATATTGTATATATAGGGTTTCAGCTGGATCTCTTTGAAAATTTCAATTGCCTATAAAGGAGAATACTAATTCTGTGATTTAGAATTTATATTTCTTTTCATTTTTTCATTTCTAACACCTTTCGCCTGCATTTACTCTTCCATGTTATCTGCGTTTCTTTCCCTTTTCTTCTTATACTCTTCTTTTCCTTCACTTCCTTTCCTTCTTTTAATTTTTCTACCATTTTATTCTTGTCTTTTCATCCTCCTTCTTTTCTCCTTTTCTTTTCTTCTTTCTCATTTTCTTTTCTTCTTCCACCTTTTCTTTTTTTCTTTCTCCTTTTCTCTTTGTCCTTTCTTCTTTCTCTTTTTCTACTTGTCCTTTTTTTCTTCCTTCTTTTTTTCTTGTCTTTTCTTCTTTCTCCTTTTCTTTTCTTCTTTCGTCTTTTCTTTTTGTCCTTTCTCTTTTTCTCCTTTTCATTTCTTCTTCCTGCTTTTCTCTTTTCTTTCTCCTTTGTCCTTTCTCTTTCTCGTCTTTTCTTCTTTCTCCCTTTCTACTTGTCCTTTCTCCTTCTCTTATTATATTTTCTTCTTTCTCCTTTTCTCTTTTTCCTTTCTCCTTCTCTTCTTGTCTTTTCTTCTTTCTCCTTTTCTCTTTGTTCTTTCTCCTTCTCTTCTTGTGTTTTTCTTTCTCCTTTTCTCTTTGTCGTTTGTTCTTTCTCCCTTTCTTCTTGTCTTTTCTTCTTTCTCCTTTTCTACTTGTCCTTTTTTCTTCCTTCTTTTTTACTTGTTTTTTCTTCTTCCTCCTTTTCTTTTCTCCTTTCTCCTTTTCTTATTGTTTTTTCTACTTTCCCTTCTTCCACTTCTCGTTTCTTCTTTCTCCTTTCTTCTTTCTCTTTTAATTCTGTTTCTATTCTAATTCCTTACTCTCATTAGTTTTTCCTACTTCCCCTTTTTGTAATCTTCAAATTGTTTTCCTTACTTTTTCGATTTTTCTCTCACATTCTTCTCCTTCACATATTTCCTCATTTCTTCTTTTTTCTTTTTCTTTTTTTTATTTTCTACTTCTTTCTTTCTACTCCTTTTCTTTTCCTGTTTTTCTTCCCTCACTCTTACTTCCTCTTTTTCTTCCGTTTCTTCCTCTTACCTTTCTCCTTATCCGTTTGATATTTATACCTCCTTTTCTTCTTGTTCCTTTCCTCCTCTGTTTTATTTAATTCTTCACCCCATTTTTCTTCTGTTCCCTCCATTTTCTTCATCTTAGCACTCTTCTCAATTTTAGTCAACATCTTTTTCGTTCTTTATCTTTTTTCTCCTTGGATTTTCGTCTTTTCCCCATCCTTCTCTTCACCTTTGTTGCCTCCAATTCACCTTCTTATCTTTGTCTCTCTCTTTTCCTATTTGTAACTCGGGATTCTCATTAACTCTCTTCTGAATTTCGGCCACTTAGACTGATGGAATCTTGGCAACAAGTCGAATTCTACCACAAGAGATCTAAGATAAAGATAAAATCCGTAAAATCTGTCTTCATAAAGTATAAATAGAAATTCGTTTCTCGCCTCAAAAAAACACAATTGTCTCCAGAAGAACAGAATCCTGGTATAATTATTCGTGTGCAAAATGTTCTGCATCTTCGTGGTTTTAACAAGAATGTAAATATGCATCAGAAAGCGTTTAATAAAAAAAGAACAGCTGGAAACATTGGTGCTCATCTAATACACTGTCTTCAAAGATGGTGTACTCCTGGACAGGATAATACCAATAGAGTGGATGCACTGTATTGAAACTGAACCCCGCTTTGATATATGCTTATATTCGTAGTGAGGTAAGGAAAATCGTTTGGAAGGAAAAAGAAAGACTTAGTAAAGTAAAACGAAATAGAAGTAAAAAGAAAAATTGAATTTCGAAAACACTTACTTTAAATAAAAAAAAATATCGAGCAGATGCGAAAGTTTAAATATCTGGGATGTGTTTTGACAGAGAACGGCAAATGTGACACTGAGATCCGTAGTCCTATTGGGATGACCAAAGATGCAGTCCAAAAGCTGGACAGAGTATTTGGAGACACGAGGATCTCTTTGGTAAAAAAGGAAAGAGTATTGAGCTGTTACCTAACATCTGTCTTCCTTTGGACGGTCTCCTCAAAGAAGATACTTGAGGCGACGGAGATGTGGTTCTACAGAAGGATGCTATATTATGAACCTAGCGTGCGAGCAACGATGAGGTCTTGGAGAGGATGCGGACGAGGAAGAGCCTTATACTTAACATCGGGAAGAGGCAGCTGAAGTTTCTAGGACGTCTAATGATAAAGGGCCTGATACCCACAGGTCGAATAGAGGGGAAAAAAGACAAGGGAAAGCAATGCATTACATACATGGCGGGGTTAAGCAAGTGGATGACAGAACGTGAACTGGGGGAGTTGGCAGAGGGACGAAACTTATTGAGAGCTACAAGGGATAGGGAGAAGTGGAGGGCCATTATCGCCTGTCCTGAAAGGACACAGTACATAAAAAGAAAAGAAATTAATAAAAATATCAATCCAAAATATTTCTGGGGTTGGGATTAAATATGAATTTCATTTAGTAACATAAAATTCATTCTAGCAACCAGATTACCGGAAGGAAGCTGATATTTAACAACGTGTTTTACACAGATTAGAAATCAGCAGAAGTAACCTGTCAGCTTAAACAACAGATGGTTTATCAGCCAGTAAATATCTTATATGCCATTATAGTAACACAAGGTTCGAATAATTATTTAATCCTTTATCAAAACCAAATCCCCGGGGGATGATCGATAAACTTCCCATGCTGCAGAGAAGCCGATTAATTTTAATTTTCAGCCCAAAACAATCGATTGTTTGCTATAAAAGAAAAACAAAATGAAACTATAATGTAATGAAATTAATTTAAATATTTGTGCATATTTTATATTCTTTCTTTTTTTTTTTTTTCCTTTTTCTTCCAATTACACGAACGTGTTAATATAGGTATGTACATTAGTCTCAATGCCCCCTGGTTATTTACAATAGCCCAAGGCAATAATATCTGTTTGCCAATGGATCGATCGAATTACAAGACACTCAGAAGCCAGTTAATCAGACCACTACACTTCTTCCTAGCAACAGACGGCAGCAATCGTTTCCCTGTTCGGGTGTTTGTCTACCCTTTGTTCAGCCATGATCGTCAACAATTTATGGCTTAAGTGAACAGATCTAATATAAAGCATCAAGAAGAATAAACAATTGGAAAATGTAAAGACAGAC
Organism: Acanthosepion pharaonis; assembly: GCA_903632075.3. Taxonomy (NCBI): domain Eukaryota; kingdom Metazoa; phylum Mollusca; class Cephalopoda; order Sepiida; family Sepiidae; genus Acanthosepion; species Acanthosepion pharaonis. The sequence continues at coordinate 903,282 of CAHIKZ030000454.1, forward strand.
AACCAATCAAAGAACGACATTTCTAGTGGCGACATTCTTCTCTCGCTCTTTCATAGACATAATGATTCATCAAATTATGATGGAGCAATTGAAAGAATTTGACAAGTTAAAAAATATATCGGCCATTATATGAAGACTTTATGAAGTAAGAATAAATAAAAGATAGTGACATGTTACATGTGTACACCAAGTAAATGGCATTTAATTGCGTTTTCTTTCATTTGCTTCCGAAGGTAAACCAGATTAAAATAACATATGATTGTTTCACTATTGCTTTGTAGTAATGATACATTAACGTAACCCCCAAAGAAGAAATAATCTGTTACTACTAGCTTTCCAGGCCTACGCGATAGATGACACTGTTCCCTGTATAATATGAAAAATTACTCCATATATTAAAAAAAATATTCAAATTAAAATTATTCAAGCCTTTCTTCACATCTCATTTTGCAAACTATAATTTTTAATTTTTTTAAAATCATTCCACCCAAGGTGATAAAGCCGCTAAGACGTAAGTGGTTTAGTGAGAGTGAAAGAGTAATATTATTAAGTAGAAAGGAAAATAAAATTACGGTATTCAACATGAGATAATATGACGATTAATGTTGTATTTATATTTGAAGTCGCTTGTGAACAGGAAAACGGAAAAGAGTTCAACAGGCGAGTGCTAGAGAAGGAATTATTAGGGTAGAACATACGGTTATATCTTGCATTGACAATAGCAAAATGTGGAGAGCTAGCTGACAATCTATGGATGCGCTTGACGTTTATAATAAGTACAGGTAAGCTACCTGTTGTAACCTAGGAAGGATTACTGAATGAGGAATAACCAAAGCGGACGTTGGAAATTAAATGGTAATCTTTATAACATCAACAAAATACAATACTCGCCAGCGGCGTGAAGTAGGGAAACCACTGCCAGTGGTGGACTACTTAGGCAGCATATTAAGATATTTACCTGCATCCTCACAAGATGTGATGCGGCATAAGTCTTGCTGTCACGTATGAAGACTTCGCCACCGCTTCTATTTCTTAATGTTACTGCTGAACCTTTTCTATCAATCCTGGATCCCTCTGTCGCCGTTTCTCTTTATTACTGGATTCAATACAGTATTTACATATGTTATCAAACCAAAAGCGGAAGAGCAGTCATTCTTAAAATCTAAAAAAAAAAAATATTTGTCTATGAAAAAATTTACTGTTCTGATATTTCTTACTAAACAGAAATCAGTCACTAATTCGCTTGTCTATCAATGACTTATTTCATTTGTCAATGCATAACTAAATCTTAATATTATTCATATTTTCAATTTAATCAACGACTAGCAGCATGGCCCGGCGTTGCCCGTGCTTGATTAAAAAATCGTACGACTCATACAGCAATCGCTATCACTTGACTCAAAATATTTTTGCCCTTCCTTGCCTTTAAGGGAGTGCCCTTTTCCGTGCTGATGTTGCTACATGCCTTATTTCTTGCCTTTCTCACACTGCAATTTTTCCTAAGCTCTATACTAAACATTAAATCTGTTACGAAAAAAAAAATAAACAAAATGAACACAAAACGATCAGCTTTAAAAAAGGACACGTAACTCGAAAAACCGAATGAAAAAAGAATGTTAACAACAAATACTTTTTCACACGTAACGGAATCAGAATCAACGTTGAGATTAAGCAAGCGAATGAGCCATTTGGAGTAAAGTGCCATGCAGATTTAAATTTTTCCCACTTGTGACGAATGCAGCTATCGATTTTTTTTTTTTGCATGCTAGCATGCCAGTTAATATTCGTGTCAGTCAGCTGTTGGCTCTCACGCTGACCAATAGAATCTTCCTGCCTATTCGCGGCAGCCCGCTATTGGCTCTCATTCTGGTCAGTACAAAATGGCCGCAAACTACCTGAAAACTGCCGTAGAAGCATGAAAAATCGATTATTTTCACTATCGATGGGAGTTGGGAAATGCAAAGTCAGTCTTGGGATTCCCGCTAATTTGGAGCATGTGCATGTAAATTTTGGTGCAAATCCGTCGAAAATTGCGGCAGTGCATTCGTTACACACACACACACACACATCCTTCCGTTTATAGATAGAGATAAATATTTATAAGGTTCCCTGAAGAGAGAATCCTAACCATACAATCGATTAATTGTGCCTTCCATGTTTGGTGGCTGTACTGCCTTTTCGAAATACCAAAAGTTCCGAATTCCCAAAGGACTCTGATGACAACCATTTTGGGTAACAGATCGTGTACCTATTTTTTTCTTCTCATGATTGTAATAGAGAAAAAACCGGCTTAAAATATGATAATCCAAACAACAATAATCAAAATATTGTGCGGAAAGATAATTAAATGCGTTCATTACATCAAACCGAAGGTGACTTTAGGTAACATGAACACCTGACAAGAAAATTAGACAACAGGAATTTTTAAATACGTTATGTGAAATGGAAAAAACGATGTTACTCGCCTTATGAAATTAGAAATCGTCAAAAAAGTTAGAGAAAACGAAAAGCCAGACTTTTATTTAATTAAAGAATACGTAATAATTTACTCTGAAAAACATAATGTGGTTTGAGTCGGAAGAGAACGGAAATAAATTGATAAAATCTTTTTCCAAAATCATACTTCAGAAGACAAAATTGTCCATAAACCATAAAAGTTTTTCTACGGATGAATGCAAAGCAGTTTTTTCTTAGTTTCGAACAAAGAAGGTCTCTGGTATTTAGGTTAAGTCTTTTACAGCGTATCATATGAGAGCATTTTTCAGGTTAAACGGTTTGAATCTGAAGTTTGGATAAGGGTTTGGCTTAAATATTTAACCGGTGATTGCCTCGGCCGATTCGTTGCTTATAAATTTAGTCTAATTTCAAATAAATATTGAAAGCTAAAGCAGATGTGCTGTTAAACAATGATTAATCGGTTAACTTTTCAGAGCAATCGTAAGGTTGTAAGTTCGATTCTCATTGGATTTCGCATTGCCTTAAGCTTTATTTACTGAATAATAACAGAATAAATAAGTGCAAGACAGGGCCAATTGATTTGTGGACAAATTTGAATTAGAGGAATGCATTGCACCGAAATTCTAACTCTGGTGAACATAGGAGTCTCTCTAAAAAGCCGATATTAGAACTATTGGATAATACGTCAGCTCAAATGCAGATCACATATAAATAAAAAGAAACTAAATTCTCAGTTGAAAGAAAAGAAAACATTTGAATTATTCCCAAAGAGATCTTTTAATAAATGATGCCAAATGCAAAATTGATTCTATATGCGCGGTTATTTAACCTTTCATGTGTTCCATCAAGTGTTTTCTTTTCTGGACAGAAAGTATGTAAAAACTGTTCAACAGTTCTAAGCGCTTTTAACTATTCTTTTAGCCATTATGTAGAGAGATTTTTATTATTATTATTTTTAATTAAATGTGTGTTTTTTTTTATATGTATGTGTCTGAAGTTATAGGAATGTTTTATTTCCCAAACACAGTCAGCACATTGTGGCCGTGTTCGTAGTTAATGTTATTGAGTGTTGACTATTTCTCTTTTATTATTAGCGTTTCCATTATTTTTAGTCTATTCTTACATGTAGATGAGGTTATATATTTCTGAAAAGTGTGGTGGCCAATGTTCTCACTTGTTCCGACATGCACCTGCCGCGGTGTACAAATTCATCAGACTCTTTACGCGGTCATTATTTTGGCTTTTCTCGAAATTGAAAATGTCGTCTTGAATATATTGCCATAGTTCTTTCGGACGAACAGAATTCTGAATAATTCTGTTGATTTTATCGATAGTCAGATTCCATGATTGTTCTGTTTTTTTCCTTTTCTTACCAAGTTGCTAAAAATGAAGAGATTAAATAAAACCAGATTGCCTCCGGTCAGTCAGTTTTGTTTTAGATACTATTAGCTGCTTTCAGTCAAACGAAAATTTTCCTTGCCGATTTATCAAATGTGTATAGGGTGCTTTCCCTTTCAATTTGATCTAATTTGAATAAAAAAAATGTCATGTATTCTTTTAAATCATTTTTTTTTCTCCCTTGTCTTTATTCATTTTATTGGAGATTATTTTCTCCGTGGGGGAGACAGATTTTTTTTTCTCCCTTTGCTTAATACCATTCATGTTATTGCCTTTGTCTTTTTTCCCTTTCTTTCATTTCTTTACTAAAACTTCCATTCTTCATTTCTTCTTTAATAGCAACGCCTTAATTGCATGAGCTTTCTGTAATTCTACACGTTCTTTGCTTTTATTTTCCTCCTTTTGCTGCTGTTTGTTAAAAGAGCTTGAAGTAATTTGCGGCTACCTTACGTTCAGGCACCAGTTCCCATACAATCACCGCAGTTAAGCAACGTCGAGCTTAGTCATTATCTTCATGAGTGACTGTTTTAGAGTACCAGGTGCTGTAAATCGGAGAGCCGAGTTCCAATTTCAGTCGGGTTTGTTGCATTCACTTACGCGCAAATAGTTTTGGGAAAGGTATGTATCGATCTTTTTTTCCCCGTTATGGGTTAATTAGTAACTATCACTAAATCATTATTATCGGCAAATAGAAATTCGTTCAATCAAAATAAAAATTTAAATAACCTGCAAAGAGTTGGTAAACCGCAGAAAAGGAACCAATCAATCAAACGAAACAACTTGAGTAGATGGTTTGGAAGAATCCGCCGTAGTTTCATTCGAGTCTTGTACGGAAACATCATGCCACTTGTTTTCTCAAGTAACGGTGATACCATTTTTAAAATTACAATCAGAAATCTGTATCCCTATTCCCACTCTCTTCAGCTTTATAAGGATATATGTCGCTTTCCTCCCATATCCTGATAAAGCCTTCTTTTCTTAATCCACAGAAATTTGTCACAGCTATAATTATTATTTTTACTGTATTTACCGTGTTTATATTTCGGCCATCCATTGCATCTATTTAGATCAGAATTTCTCAACTGGTTTCATCGGGTGCACAAATATGCCCTGAAAGGTAACCAGGTGCGCTCTAAATTAACAGAAAAGTCATTTATGAAATATTTTCATATGTAAAAAAATATATATATCTGAAAATAATTCATGGTGACATCTGCTACATGATCTTCCACATATCCTTTTACTTTACTTCATCTACTGTCGAATCATTTACCGCCGGTATTGCGTAGACATTTAACGCGTCTGTCCGCGTTTTTATGACATCTAGTTTAGGCTTTTGTCCCGTCTAGTGTTCAGAATCTGTGATCGTCTTATAACCTCATTTATTGTCCGAACCTTTACTGTTTCTGTTGTTTAGATTTCATCTCATCGATTGTTAAGAATTTCTCCTGGATTTCTTGGTCGGGCTTTTAGTGCAGCTGCTGTTATATCTTTTACCACATCGATTTGTTTGCGTTTTGATGTTCTGGCTTTTACTGCATGCTTTGCTCAGTCTGTTCCATTTTCTATTAGTTACGTTTTCCACAAATGTTATTTGGGCTCAGTTATTATTCTGTCTTTTACCGCAACTGATTTTAAGACTTTTACCGCATCTTTCCTCAGTTTTTTTCCATCTTCTATTGTTTGCGTTTTTTTTTTTTGTTTTTTTTTTTTTTGCCGGAAATGTTTTTTGAGCTTCCATTGCTTTCTTTTGCTAAGGCTTGTAATTCATTTGTTCTTTCGCCTTTTATCTGATCTATTCTTCGGAGTTTTAAAACACCTGTTTTCGGAATTTTACCGCATCTATTGTTTAGATCAGAATTTCTCAACTAGTTGCATCGGGTGCACAAATATGCCCAGAAAGGTAACCAAGTGCGCTCTAAGTTAACAGAAAAGTCATTTAGGAATTATTTTCATATATATAAAAAAAATATATATCTGAAAATAATTCATGAATGATTCATAAACTAGAAACGCCATGCTTCCATGTCTAAGTTAAGTCTTTCTCATTTGATATTTTAAATTGTATGCTAAATTCCTTAACAGAAGGAGAGGAACGGGTCATTGTATGTGCTGATCGTGATTTACATATCAAGCATAAAGAGGCATCCATTGATCAATTCTTTCAATAGCTAGTAAAGCATTCAATAGTTTATTGCATTTTCCCACATCCTACGTCTGTGTATTAGCATGTTCTGCATATATCAACATTACAAGCTAAAATAGAGAAATATTAAATGAATTGCATTGATAGAGAAATCAGAATGTATTTATTAGATACAGCGCTGTGCAAATATAAGTAAACATATGAGATAATATTTTTTTTAAAATTGTCTCTTTTTCCAGATGATTCTTTGGGAGCTGTTGTAATTCATTTAATATTTTTTTTTCTTAAATGAATAGATAGTAATACAGTGTAACCCGGATATAAGAGACCCTGATATAAGAGAAACCCGGATATAAGAGATATTTTTCTGGTCCCAAATTAGGGCCTGTGTTAATGTATATAAAATAAAAACGGATATAAGAGAAACCCGTATATAAGATAAACCCGGATATAAGAGACTTCTTCTCCGGTTCCGACAACTCTCTTATATCCGGGTTACACTCTACTTAATAAATGATTATTTCAAGAGACTCTTTTACTAATTTTCATTTTTTAAAATAGTATGACTATTTTCGTTATTAAAATTTAAAATTCCCCGCACCGACTTTTAGTTATTCTCTAAATGTACCCTAAATTAAAAACGTTGAGAAACACTGGTGTGCCTCTGACGTAGTAAGGTGGTTAATCATTAATTTTAAGCATAAAAAGAGTTAAGCTCAAAAAGAAATATGAACTAGAGGATAGAAAGATAAAAAGAGAAAATGGAAAAATATTCCCCGATAATGTTGAAGTGAAGAAAGGCTCATCTGGGTTACCTCAACCTTACGAACTGGAAGGACACACCGAGGGTTTACATTTTTTTATCTATCGAAAATCTCGTATGTGGGTAAAGCAAACTGGGAAATGGCTATATCCCTGTCTTGGGAAATTAGAAAATCACATGTCATTAGCGAAAAGAGAAGCAGGTGAAAATTATATTTTCGTTAGCGAAAAATAATTGAGAAATGAAAACAGTGAAGGGACCCGCTACAAAGGTTAGGATTATGAAAGCCGTCCAGTCATAATAGGCCAAGAATGGAAAACAGTGTGTCTCTTTGTTGAGAATGAATATAACAAATATATGTTCATTGGCGAAAACAAATTGGGAAACAATTTTAGCAATCGCTCGGGAGGCTACAATAAGAAGCTGGCCTGGTTTAAGTTTCCGCTACACTGGTGGGTCCAGGAAAGAAGTAAGTGAATTGAAATTAATGAGGAGATTAAACCACGCATTTCTTCCACGCACTTTAAAAAATAGAGTTTTCACAAAGAGAGTTATGCCAGTCCTGGGAAGTGGACAGAGTTAGAATATCGAGAAGGAAGGAGGAAGAGGCAGAATTTAGCACCGCCTGTGCGCAGTAACGGTGTGAGATGTGATGTGAAGAAGGAGAGAGTTAAGGAAAGAGCTATCCCTGTGACTACTCTAAAGGAAGGTAGATTATTCTCCAAATTTGGAAAGTTCATTTAGAAAGCATAAATAGGGAACAAAGAAAACTTTTTTGAAATGAATGGAAATTTGGGAATCATTGAATCACCTTTATCCCCAGGCCAGTTTTGGGCCGAAGTACATATAAGCAGATGTCTTTAGGTGCTAGGAGATTTGGGTTGAGATCCCGCAATGAATGCCTCTGAAGTCCACGTCAGTTACCAACAGATCTGCTGATTCCAATGCATTGAACCAAGCTGCTCCATAAGTTTAGTCATGACCCAGTGTCACTATAAAGATTAATGCGGTAAGTGTTAATTTTTGTTGTACAAAGAGCTATATAAACTAGTTGAATATTAAACCCACGAATTTATCTTTTTTTTTGTCGTGAAGCTATTTTTCCTTAACCCGCCACGGCTTGAGCTAGCGCTGCGAGACCAAAACATTTGGTTTTCTACTGCTCTGAGGTCAAGAAAACAGCATGGGCAAATTTGATGTGGATCGAAACGGCCAGCGTCCAACACTCAGCATGGAACAGCGTCAGCATTGACCAGCGAAGAGTCAGCCCTGTGGTTAAAACGTCGTTCTCAGACACCGAGGATAGAAGATAGAGGGCGGTCAAAAAGCGTTATCTCTGCTTTATACTCTTAGCTGTTTTATTTTTTCAAGTGAATACCTCAACTCTTTTTCCGGTTTTAGCCTCATCTGTTGAGCAAGATTTTACTTTATATATTATTTTAGATTTTACCGCATTTGTTATTCAAATATTTACCTCGTCTATTTTTCGGGTTTCTGATTAAATTTCGGATTTTTGTATGACAATTAGGATCGAAAGAAATTCAAAATGTTGTATCGATTTTTCTTTAGACAGAATTCATTTTCAATTCTATTCCAAAGGGGTTTCTTTTTGCGGATTCCTGCGATGTGATTTAAAGATCTAAGAACATAGGATATTTGCAAGTTACAATTTATATGGTAAACAACCTGATCTGACAAAGGATCATCAATAGACAATTTCAGATTATATGCTTTCGCCCGATGTTCTTTTTAATATTCTTGATTTGGCTGCTTTTTTCTCATTTCTCCTTTTCTGAACCTATCCATTATGAATTCCGTTTCGTGTAGAACATTTTGGTGCTAATGAATTTGCACTAGAATGTTTAATAACAATACGAATAGGTTTATTTACTTTCATAAGCAGCTATATTATATCACATTAAGCGGCTCAGAAGCTCAGCGAAAATTATCCATACTGGTGATATTAATTTACATTATTTTCATTATTCGGGTTGTTATCCTCGTCTTCATTGCCATATTCCCAATTGTCTTGGCCTTTTTTACGCTCCGGCCTTCTTCGGGTGATTGGAATTTCGAACCGAAATTATAACTAAGAACCTCATTCGAATTAATTAATCAGGAAAATTGAAATTGCTTCTCATGAAACTAAAATTGACATTTCTCTAGTGACTGGAGGCAAACGGTCGTGGGTTTAAAATATTCTCTAAAATTCAAAATATTTAACTAGTACCCCTTAATTTTAATAGCCTCAGGTTATTAATAAATAACTGATATCGAAAATCTTTGTCTCTATTTTTCTGTCTGTCTGTCAGTCTATCTCTCTCTCTCTCTCTCTCTCTCTCTCTCTCTATATATATATATATATATATATATATATATATATATATATAATATTTTTGTATGTTTATTTTAAAATAATTTTACCCTAAGAAAGGCGATAAAGCCACTGTGACGCAAGAGGTTAGTGAGATTGAGGATAATAACAGAACTGTATTGAAAGAGAGAGAAGATGAAGACGGACATTGCTTTTAAATTTTTACACACTGTAATTAACAGGAATGCAAATGTGATTTTACACAAAAGCGACGTGTGTGAGAAAAAAAAATTCTTAATACAGAACTTACCTTTGCAACTAGCTACTTCAAAAATAAAATGATGAGATTGGTCTGCCAATCTAGTCTGGTCCTTAACTTCGTGAAGGCCAGACACCAACACTGAAAGGTCATCAGAAGAATAACTTTGAAAATATTGATAGAAAAGTCATAGGGAAACTACATTAAGGCGTTGGAACAGGGACTGAAACCGAGATTACAATTCAGGACCGATAATGTAGTAGAGACTTCTGCGGATTTTATCAAGAATCTATAATGCATGACAAAAGCACTAGATCAGATATGGCAGCAATATTTGATAGACAGAAAATGGCCGACTCATAGATTATGGTAGACAATGTAGGTTCTGTGTTAAAAATTTCTAGCTTTGCTAAGCGTTAATTAGTATTACTTCTATCATAAATCATTATTATCTACAAAAAGTTCTTAAAATCTAAAATTATTTTCTGCCTTTAAATATCCGACAAAAGTTTAAAAAAACAAATCAATCAATCCTCTCTCTCTCTCTCTCTCTCTCTCTCTCTCTCTCTCTCTCTCAATATATATATATATATATATAGTGATTTTACAAACGTATCTAACATGTGGCACAAAGCCGAAAGTATTGGGCACTCAGTGAGGATCGAAATCACTACTCAGCCGTAATTGTTATATATATATATATATATATATATATATATATATATATATATATATATATATATATATATATATATAAGGTTCTTAGTTATAATTTTGGTTCAAAATTCCAATCACCTGAAGAAGGCCGGAGCGTAAAAAAGGCCAAGACGATTGGGAATATGGCACTGAAGACGAGGATAACAACCCGAATAATGTAAATTAATATCACTAGTATGGATATATATATATATATATATATATATATATATATATATATATATATATATATATCTCGAATATATATATATTTCATAACGGTCAGTCTGTATTCAGGACATGAAGATTGCAAGTTTGCATGAAACTCCGTGTCGTGCTATTTACGTTGTATATTATGTATATTCGCTAATATATATAAATGTGTGTGTGTGAGAGGGAGAGAAAGAGAGAGAGAGTAATTCTGTGTGGCTGTGGGTGCGTGTGCGCGCGCACGTGCGCCTGTGTGTACAAAGAGAAAGAGAAAAAGAAAGTTCCAAACAGACAGAGTGGGATAAAGAGAATTCAAACAGGAAGGAACGAGGTGAAGAGCGAAAGCTCACAGACAACGACAGAATATGTAACTTTAGTAATAGTTTGAATAGTAAATGAAACTGTGCTAATTGGTCACATAAAAATCGGACACATTCTAGTGACCTGCCTGAAAAAGAATTGGGAAATGTCGTGTCATCATCCAAAACATGGAAAAAATATTCTACATCAATGATTTTATGGCATTGTTATATGTCTCTGTCAAAATATTCGGTATATCGAAATAGATAAATGTTGAGTCATAGCGAAAATATATACATATGTGTGTGTGTTCGTGTGAGTGTGTGTGTGTGTGTGTGTGTAGAGGTGGATAGATAGCTATGAACAGACTGTAATAGATAAAAATGAAAAGACGAAGATATATATATATATATATATATATAGATAGATAGATAGATAGATAGATAAGCGACAATGCATAGATAGATAGATAGATAGATAGATAGATAGATAGATAGATAGATAGATGGATAGATAAGCGACAATGGACATATAGAAAGATATGAACCGACATAGATAGATAGATAGATAGATAGATAGATAGATAGATAGATATGAATCGACCTAGATAGATAGATAGATAGATAGATAGATAGATAGATAGATAGATAGATAGATAGATAGATAGATAAGCGACAATGGACATATAGAAAGATATGAACCGACATAGATAGATAGATAGATAGATAGATAGATAGATAGATAGATAGATAGATAGATATGAACCTACCTAGATAGATAGATAGATAGATAGATAGATAGATAGATAGATAGATATTCGCATATTGATACATGTTTTGTTTCGCTTTGTTTTGTCATACGACATATCAACCTCATTGGGTTATTTAATGCTGACAAGTTTTTTTAAGATAGATTCGTATGAATATAATATTTATTCGGTTTATAAATCATTTTTCATTGACATATTTTTGTAAAGAAGATTATAGTTTCCAGACACTGTGTCATTCTTTCAAAGTTTTGGAATAGGGACAATGAATGACTGTCTCTACATTTCTGAGAAGTTGCCATTTGTCCATATGCTATTATACATTCTTAATAACAGTTGTAATGATTTGTTGGTCAAATTTCCCTTTAATGAATTCGTACTAGTTAAAATCTGGACCTACAGATGTATTGCGGGCTTTCTATAAATATTCATTTAGTTCCTCCAGAGTGAATGGTAAGGTATAGCTCTCGGCATTATTTGATTTAACGTTTGTTTTCCGTTTTTTGTTTGTCCTTAAAAATTGATAGCTATCATTCTTGGCAGATGTATTTTTATAAATTGTTCTGGCTAGTTGGTCAGCGCTATCCTTTTTACTGGTTATTTTAGAGTTATTTATAGAGAGAGGTTATATATTGTTTGTTTGGTATCTGCCTGCTATTTTCTTTATCATATCGGATTTTGTTTTTATAGCATAATTGAGTCAGTTGACATAGTTTTGCCAGTATCCGTTTTTTGTGTCTTTAGTTATTTTCCGTGATATTGCTCGGAGATGCTAAAAGTGGAGTAAATTAGAGGTTGTAGATTGTTGAATTCTCTCAGAAGAGCTCTTCTTAGCCTGATGACTTTTTCATTTAACCAAGGTCTCTTGCGTTTTATTAGTGTTGAACTTCTTAGCCTGATGACTTTTTCATTTAACCAATGTCTGTTGCGTTTTATTAGTGCTGAATTTTTTGGAATACATTTTTTAACTATAGAAAGTAGATTTCTGTGAAATGTTTTAAGTCCTTGATGTTTTTAATTATTTTTTCAGAAATAATGGTTTTAAAATTCATCGCAATTCGCTCCGCCTAATTTCCAACGGAGAGAATTTTGTCATTATGTTCCGAGTTTTGTAGAACGCTTGACAAGTGATCGCTATCGCCTGTCTCCCTGTACTTTTCATGAGATATCCATATAAATTGAGGGATCACATACGAATAGGTCTGTTACTGATTAGCTGACAGAAAATGGATTTATGTAGTCGGAGTTTTAATATTATAAATGCATATATCGTTGTTATAAATTATTGTTTCTAAGGCCCCTTTTGGTTTGTGCATATACAACTCCTTATGGTGCTGTGACAGTCCACTCGTATCATAAAAAAGACAATGAATTGTCATGATTTCATTAATTTTTGTTTCATTTACTGTTTCAATCAGTGGGATATATACGGAAGAGATGTGTATCGGCTTGTTTAAGGTACTTTTAACAGTAATGGCCGGTAAAGTAGTTGTTAAATTTATTTTACTTTGAGGTACATTCCTAACTAGTATGAATGCACCGCCTGATGCTCGAAGCCCAGTGACATGTGAGCAGTTGTATTGATGGTATTTTTTTATATTCAGTTTTTCATTATGCTTGAGGAATGTATGTTATTAGCAGGAGCAGTTCATTTATGTTTGCCTTCATTCTAAGGCAGTTCCATTAAATGATTGCTAAATGTTTTGGGGATTAATATTAGTATGTGGTTGGGATTTTATTTTCCGAGGTTTTGAGTTTGGCCGTTTTGGCCGTTTGTCAGTTCTTCATTTATTCTACTATTTGCATTGCTCGGACTATCATTCTCATTTTGTTTCCATATTTACCACAACGTTTCGACCGTTGTACGCTCCAGCCTTCTTCAGGTGGTTGGAATTTCTTCCAGTTTACGAAATCGGCTTTGGGTAGAAATTTGATCACTGTGAATATATGGTTTTTTTTTTTAGTTTTTTTTTTTTTCTTAGCTGCTTCAGTTATTTGGAGGGAAAACTTCTAAAGTCTTTCTTTGAAGTTTTTTTTTTCTTGGTGGACGTATAGCAGGTAGCTGTGATAATATCTTGGTAGGAGATTTTGTGTTTTGGGGGAGTGTGGTTTGTGTTTGAGCGGTAAATTTTGTATGTAATTGTTTTTATTCATTATTTCAATTATTTAATTGACTTGCTTTTGTAGCTCTGGCTACACTATGTCCTTGAAGTATATGTCCTTCGAGCTGTTCTGAAATTTGGGCCAGTAATTTGCTCCCAAGAGTACGACGTTCTCAATGATCTCTCTGTATTAATCAGGTTGACTGGTATTATTTCTCGTCCTTACTTGCGTTATTTTTGCATAGGAAGGGTCTTTGATGTAACCTACAAATTGCCTAGCCTCCACGAATGAGACATTTGATTTATGCTTTTACTTCGGCCATTTCCTTTTCCCTTTACCAGAAGTTACATGATCGTGAGAATGCTGGATGTTTTTTGCTGGCAGTTACCACATCTTACTTTATAATGGCATTCTTCTTCCGTGTGGATTTAACCTTTTCGGCCATTTTTTCCAAATGTTGGGTGACTCCTGCAGCTATCGTTATGATGGCCAAATTTTTGGCACTTCCATTGGTTTAATATGGTACCAGACTTTTATTTTTCTAGAGAACTGAGATGAAACAAAAATAAGGATATACATGTCTGTTGTCATAGTTTCTCTTTTCCTATCGCAATAAAAGTTAGGATTCTACGGTAATTATTGCCCGCCTCTGAATTTCTTAAGGCAGATGTGATTTCCTCAGGTGTGATCAGAGACTAACATTCTGCTATTAATAACTCCCTTAGAAGTGTTCAGTCATTCATGAGGGAAGGTTTTGTTGTTTTTTATTTAGATGATATGGAAACTATTCATTTGGATTAAGCTTTGCCATTTCACAATTTATTAAGTGTTTTGGGGTTGCAACTACTGGATAGAACTTTGTCAATTAAGAAAGTGGAATGTTTGGCTAGAGAAGTTTCATCTAAGGACGCGTACCTAACCCTGGCTCCTGTAAACCCCAATCGCCAGGATCCCGTCCCAAGGCATTATAGGTCGCAATAGCAAACAGGTGGCCACATTGATGGGTTTTACCCCTTAAAAGAAATACAATCAGCGTCTTCTGAAGCCACAGCTGAGAGGGCGAAGATAGATAGATAGATAATCGCAAATAGATAGATAGATAGATAGATAGATAGATAGACAGTCGCAAATAGATAGATAGATAATCGCAAATATATATACATATATATATATATATATATATATATATATGTATAGATAGATAGATAGATAGATAGATAGATATTCACAAATAGATAGGTAGATAATCGCATATAATATATATATATGTATATAGATAGATAATCGCAAATAGATAGATAGATAATCCAAATATATATATATATATATATATATATATAGATATAGATAGATAGATATAAATAGATAGATAGATAGATAGATAGATAGATACTCGCAAATAGATAGATAGATAGATAGATAGATAGATAGATACTCGCAAATAGATAGATAGATAGATAGTTAGAGAGAGAGATAATCACAGATAGATAGCTAAGCGCAGATAGATATATAAGCTCAGATAGATAAATAAATGCGTCTTTAAACTATCGTGATTATATTAATCATCCATTTGAATGTTAAACTTAGATTATGTTATGAATATGTGTGTTCTTTCATTAATATGTATGTATATTCATGTGCGTACCAATCTGTCTCTATTTTCATGTGTGGGTTTGTGTGATTGCTGCTGGTGATCGCTGTACTGACCATTCTCTATTGATAAACTTTAATCTATTTCCGAATGTACCAAGCAATGTCTAGCCTGAGAAAATAAAAAAAGACAATTTTAAAATCTCAGTATGTGATGGTTATGAATATAGGAAAATAAAAAGATATTCACTAATTACCCACTAATTAGCATCTTAATTGGACTTACATGAAAATGTCCGATTTGTATTTCAATAAAAATAGTTTAATAGCCCAAACCAAAAAAGAAAGAAAACAAAACAAGATACCTGTTTATCTGTTCAAAATAGAATTCACTTATAATCGAATAAGTGTGTGGTTTTATAAATAATATATTGAATAATGCTTTATAAATGTCATGTATTTAGTAATGAAAAAAAGACTATACTATGATAAACCCATTCAATGATTTTTAGGCATACAGAAGTTGATTACCTACCTTTTGTTGAGATGAAGTTACGTGGGTGAAATGACGACCGCTTAATGACGTCACATCATGATGTGACGAAAGTGGTCAGTCAGTCAGCATCCATATGTTAAACCGAGCAGTTGCTTTTTTTTTAGCGTGGTCTTCTCGGCTCGGGCTAAGGTTAAATCTGCCTCCCCTAGTCATGTGTTGTAGTTAACAAGCAGATGATGCAGTTTTCTTATGGATATACATCTTCACCACATATATAAAATTTATCCTGCTCGCAGTCTGAGGAGGGGGGAGACAGTATTGTGGAATATATCCTTGTTGGCAACATAGTAGATGAGTCCAACCAGCTCGAATCTGTAATCCTAAAGAAACACAGAAAAATCTCCGGCAGCTTCCGTTCCTGTTAAGAATTATTACACCTAAGACTCTTTTTCATCCTGCTTGTTGTGTTGATATAGGTTATATTTTTCCCTGAGTGGATCACTTTTAAATATATGTATATAACTCTGTGCGAAAAACTCTCCTTGAAAACAAAGTATGTTTGTAACTCCTTTTCCTTTCAGCCATCTATTCCCATCCATGAAATAATGTTATTATATCATGGATAAAATAACTCCATAAAGTGGGTGATGTAAACGGGTGAATAAACCATTCTTCCATAGTGAACCCATTATCTATTAAATTACACATGACGTGACAATATATTATTAATGAAGATATTTAAAACATATGGCGCGAAACGAGCGTTCGAAACAATTAAAATGCTCAAAATGTTACAAAGAAAGATTACCGAAATATAATGGGTAAAAATTATATTTATGCTTTTTGCGTTGGGTATTCTATAGATCAATATTAACAAAGGATTGTAAGCCATTTGTCGTATAAGCTTAATAAGTAAAAGTTAATTTTATTTCTTGCTGGCTGCAACTAAAGGTTTCAATATCTCAGACGTTAAGAATCGATTAAAGTTTAAATTGTTCTTTTCTATTTCCAATCTCGTTTGTCAGATAAAATATAGATTCTTTGATTTAACTTTCTAAAAAAACCCATTGTCATAAACTTTGTGACACTTATTTTTTCGTCGTATTTTCTTACAGAATTTCGGCAGTTGTATTCCTCGACTTTGATCTTCTGACTGCTTCCTCACCCAAAAAATCAGGTTGAATGCATTTCATTTCGAGTTCTGCGGAGGAGACATGATTTTGTATCTGTAGAACCCTCACTCTTTTTTATATATATATATATATATATATATATATATATATATATATATATATATAAACAGTAAAATCGACCTTGCTAACCGAAACGCTCCTCTGTGACTCAATTGGTAAAAGTACGACAGGCTATATGACGGTTCCGTATAGGATACAGGTTTAATTCCAGTCGGAGAAGGCATATTTTCTATGAAAATTTCTCGGATATTCAGGCCGGTAAATGTTGTTAATACTGTTTATTATAAACAGAGCATTTACTTAAATATTTGTATCCATAAAAAGAACATCTAAACATAAATAAGTTCATATATATATATATATATATATATATATATATATATATATATATATATATACATATATATGTAAGGTGCGATGGATAAATTGCCGTATAAATTACGCATAAATGAAAACGACACTGATATGTTTAACAAAATTGCGCCAAAAATATCTTGAAATATTAAAGCTTAAATTTATTCAAAAAAAGGCATCATGAGTTTCAACGACGGTCAACGATTTCCTTCTTTAAGTTTATAAATATATATATATTCCGTTTATAAATTTCTGTATAATATACAGATACCCAACATATAACTCAACAAAAAGAACTGAAACATTACACAAGACAAAATATCACCAAGGAAAGAAAAAAGAAATGAATCAATTTCAAAAGGAAAACACTTACCTACGCAGTAAATTAAAGTAATCGATGCCTGGCCTATCCAGACAGAACAAATAACGGTTGACAACGTCAACACACACCAAGGAACAGTTTGAATCGCTACTTAAGTTTCACGCTCTTCTGATTTTCAGGCGACTAGATTGCACACACATACACAAATACACATATATGGATTGAATAACTTCACACATTATTATAGCAATATATATATAATATATATATATATATATATATATATATATATATAAATGTTAAGAAATGGACCGACAATTTAAATTAAAGACATAAATGAAAACGACACTGATATGTTTAACAAAATTGCGCCAAAATATCTGTTTTGAAATAAATTAATGTCTTTAATAAATAAATTTATCGGACCTCGTCCATTTCTTAACATAAAAAGGCATATGGAAGATTGAGTTTCAACGACGGTCAACGCCATTTTCCTTCTTTAAGTTTGAATATGAAAATTCTCGGACATCATCCGGTAAATGTTATTTAATACCATAAACAGTATTTGCTTAAATACTTGCTATAAAAAATAACAACGTTAAACATAAATAAAATGTCTTTAATAAATAAATTGTCGGAAATTTTTTAACATATGACGTCATTTGTTTACATTCGATACGCCAGAGCAGTTATGAATTACGAGATTCATGGAAGATTGTAGTTTATAACAGTAAATTCGACCTTGTCTTTTTTTCAAGGCACGTATATGGCGGTTCCGTATAGGACGCAGGTTCGAAATTTGTCTATGACATGAAAATTTAACATTCAGGCCGGTAAACAAAAGAACATTTGCTTAAAACTTGTATCTATAAAAATAACAACGTTAAACATAAATAAAAAAATGTCTTTAATAAATAAATTGTCGGACCTCGTCCATTTCTTAACATATGACGTCAATTTCATTCGAACGCCAAAGCAGTTATGAATGTACGAGATTCATGGAAGAAGTTTATAAAGTAAATCGACCTTGTCTACCATAAGGTTCATGGTCACGCCAGCGTATATGGCGGTTCCAGGATGCAGGTTCGAATCCTGTTGAACGAATATTTTCGTGAAAATTTTCGGACATTCAGGCCGGTAAATGTTATTTAATACTGTTTATCATAAACAGAGCATTTGCTTAAAACTTGTATCTATAAAATAACAACGTTAAACATAAATAAAAATGTCTTTAATAAATAAATTGTCGGACCTCGTCCATTTCTTTAACATATGACGTCATTTGTTTACATTCGATACGCCAGAGCAGTTATGAATGTACGAGATTCATGGAAGATTGTAGTTTATAACAGTAAAGACCTTGTCTACCATAAGGTTCATACACGAGTGGTCAAGGCACGCCAGCGTATATGGCGGTTCCGTATAGGATGCAGGTTCGAATCCTGTCTATGAACGAATATTTTCTATGAAAATGACATTCAGGCCGGTAAATGTTATTTAATACTGTTTATCGGAGCATTTGCTTAAATACTTGTATCTATAAAATAACAACGTTAAAACATAAATAAAAATGTCTTTAATAAATATATATATATATATATATATATATATATATATATATATATTTCTTTATATTTATCCTTTGTATGCACTTTGTATGAATTTTTTTCCAATCGATTATTTCATAGAAAATACCCAAAACTCCAACAAACATCAAATTAAATTCTTTGTAGATTTTGTAGACATTTAGATTTATATCAAACTTTAACCCCAAAATATAACCTTTAAAGTAATGCGAAATAACAGCGTCTAAGAATTTGAGTGAAACCTTCTCTCATGATTTATTTTATTGTATCTTTTTCCTTTTATATAAGTTTCTTCTTCACCCCTTACACATCTATATCTAGAGATAACATACGTTAAGTTAAGCGATGTCTGGCCCACACCAAGGGAGTTTAAGGATAAAGAATCGAAATGGTACATCTAACTCACTCATGTCTTCTCTCCCCACTCACTTCCTCACTTCGTTAATTTACATATGCTTAATACGGCCCGTCAAAAATGTGCAAATTTCTTTTCATTTTTCATTTCAACCTTTGGAAGTAAAGTCTGATGATCCACAGCCCTTTTAAAGGGCTGTGTCGAACTGAACTTACATTGAGCTCTCTGGATATCATCCTCCTTGTGTCTACCCATACGGATTACCTAGTTTTGCATAAACTAAATATATATATATATATATATATATATATATATATATGTGTGTGTGTGTGTGTCAAAAAACGCCTTAATATATATATATAGAAATATATATATATATATATATATATATATATATATATATATATTTGTACGTATTTGTATGTGTCTAAATATTTCGGATGAATGCATCTGCAAGGATATGAATAAGGAGACAAAAATCAGAATAATGATTTTCAGAATTGGTTCGGTTCGGAATCATTTCGGCACTCCACTGTATCAAAGAGAACAAAGTAGAAAAATTCATCGATTTGTTTTCATATCGTTGACAGAAACTAAAATTGACCGGTTTATTCAGTAAAAAATACAACCTCCGTTCGACATTACCTTTAGTGGATGACATATTTTTCATCTCGTTTTTTTTTTAATTTTATTTTCTGCCATTTTAAGCAACTTCCGAATTTTATTGAAGAACATCTTTTTATTTTTCTCAGTAAAGAACAACTTTTGGAATATTCCAGAGAAATTTAATTTTTTTTATGAGATTTCAGTAAGAAGTGAAATAAATTTTAATCCTATGTTGTATCTCGGGTGAATATGGCAAGTTTGAGTAACTTTTCAAGATTTGATATGATCATTTTAATTCATCAATTCAACCTGTTATTCCGATGAAATATTTAATCTTTCCCACATAGTATTTTCCATGGTTATTTTTTTTTATTGATTAATGTTTTCTGTTGCTGTAGCTGAAAGGAATTTTTTTAATCATTCACGCCAAAGAAGACGATAAAGTGACTAAGACACTCGAGGTTACCGAAAGTGAAGGACAATGAAAAAAATAGTAAGGAAAAGGAAAAAAAATATGACGATTTACATTACATTTCAATTTTTGAACCTTGACATTGACAAGAAAGCATGAATCCAAAAGATAGTTGCACAGTCAAGATGTCGGAGAAAAGAAACTGTTAGAATTTAACTTATAGTTACATCTAGCGATTTCAACTGTAAAAAGGTAAGATCTAGCTACCAATCAACTACAACGCTTAAATTCATGAAGATAAAATAACAAACAAGAAAGCAATAATTATTTTGCAAACACACAAATGTTGCACAAGGCCAAAAGATGGGAGATTAATTTAAACTGAAAGCAAAATTGAAACAATCACTCAAATATTCAACCAACCTTTTACGTTATAATGATACATCTTTTATTGATATTTAATGTTCTCTTACATGTTGGTAGATTAACGGATATCGACGCAGAAAATGAAATCAGTGAGACGAATTCAAATTTCAGGCTAGTCGTTTGTTGTCACTTTCGGACAATTGCACTTGAGAAAGCTATAAAGCTGTATTTCACCTCAGCTATGATTTATATAGTAGTGTTGTTTGGAATCTCTAGTCTTAAGCGCTTATCTGTTTGGAAAGACAATTCTAAATTCAAAACTACACTGGAGACAGATATTGGATCAAATCTCAGGAACGAAGATTAAAAATACCTATTTCCCCTAGAGCCTAGAGATGTTTACCGTGATTTCTTCATGACCAATAATAATGAACCCATTCGACAGTATCCCTTTTGCGTGAAGATATCACACCTAGCGAAACTTTTGCCTTACTAATGTTAATTTGCCTTGTTTTAACTTACCATATATATATATATATACATACATAAAGTTGGCTCTCTGTGCCGCGCCAGGAAATTTTTCTCCCCGGAATCGATACTTCAAATATACAAATCAACCATTCGCCCTTGCATGGAGTATTGCTGCCATATATGGTCTGGTGCACCTTCTGTTTACCTCGGAGTTCTTGACAAAATCCAGAGACGGATATGTAATATAATTGGCCTTGATCTGGCATCTCGTCTACAGTCACTCTCTCACAGACGCGCCGTCGCCTCTCTCTGTCTTTTTTACAAATACTTTCATGGTCATTGCTCCGATGAGCTGCTTTCAATGGTTCCCAGATTTCATGAATTCAAGCACCCTACGAGGCTGGCATCCCGCTTTCACTCTTTCACTGTAGAAACTTTTAAATGTAGCCGTCTCTTCTACTCCAATAGCTTCATAGTGTGTGTGTGTGTGTGTGTGTGTGTATTAACCATGTCCAAGCACTCCACAACTCTTGCATTATCTACACCCACCGTTGCTATGGTTGCAGTGTTGTGGTGGACGTTTTTCTTTCTTTTAATGTGCCATGTCCTTTCAGGGCGTAGGCGATCACCTCTCTCTATTCCTTGTGCTCTCAACAGGATTCTTCCCTCTGCTACCTTTCCTAGACCAGGTTCTGTGATCCACTTGCTCAAGCCCACCAAGTAAGTCATGCGTTGCTTTCCCTCTATTCGAGCAGTGACTATCATATTCTCCACGACCTCCTTTCCTCGTGATGTGTCCCAGAAAATTTCAGCTGCCTCTTCCTGGTGTTAAGTACAAGCTTCCTCCTTGTTTGCATCCTCTCTAAGACCTCGCCGTTTCTCACACACTCGGTCCATGATATCCTTACCATCCTTCTGTAGAACCACATCTTCGCTGCCTCGAGTCTCCTCTTCATCTTTAAGGAAATCGTCCAACATTCGCTGCCGTAAATAACGACAGATGTCACGTGCTCAGAATTTTTTCTTTCTTACTAAAGAATTCCTCCTTCCTCGCAATACTCTGCTCAACTTTTAGAATGCGTCCTTAGCCATCCCAATGCGTCTACGGATCTCAGTGTCGCACTTACTGCCCTCTGTCAAAACACTTCCTAGATATTTCAATTTCCGCACCTACTTGGTTTTAGTGTCCCCGACCTGTAAATCGCATTACCATGCATTCTATATTCTTGTATTTTATGCTTAGTCCCTTCTTCTCACTCTCTGTCGCTACTGTAAGAGATTTTTTAGTGTCTTTTCCGTGTCTGCTATTAGTACTGCCTCATCTGCGATTATCATATTAAGATTGTGGTTGCCAATGATAAATCTCGGACGGGTTTCAAATTTTCTCAAAATTGCTTCGATGTATAAGTTGAAGAGGTCAGGTGAGAAGACGTATCCTTGCCTTACACCCCTTTCTATTTTTGTTGGATCGAAGACTTCTTATCTTTATTATTCTAAGCTGAGCTGAGTGTGAAACAAAGACATAATTCTAGAAAAATTAGATTTAAACGATGGCCATTATTGGGGAATACTATTTACGTCCTCAATTTGTTCAAAGCTCATTAGCCAATATCATTTTGTTGCTTCTAAATTTTCGATCTTCTTCAACCAATTTTCTTTTAAATGATCAGATTTTATGCTAAATATGTAAGTTTCATGAGTATATGAAACATAAATGTCAATTTGAAACTCCCAATTTCTTGTTAAATGAAAAACTTTTGGCATGTGCTAGAAATGACTTCATTTTCTTTGATATCGTGTAACAAATGACTGATAAAAGCTTCAAACGTATTTAATGCTATTAAAATCTCACGTTATTTTTGATGAGATTAAATAAGCTTTTGAAACATAAAAATGACTTTCTGCCAATAAATGTTCATTTGAGATGTTCGCGCCTTTTAACTTCCCAATCAATACAAAATAACAAAAATAAATACAATTAACAAAAAATTATATTCGGCAATTTGAATTGAACAGCCGAAAACATTTCAAATTCGTATAATAAATAAAAGCTCCTTATCAATAAAATACGATCGATTTTGCTTGTCAGTTTTCCAATTTAAAAGATCGATTTGCAACGAAGAGATGGTTTAAACAGAATAAAATTAATAAAAGAAATTTCCCGCTAGAATGTGTACACATATTTAAATACATCTATTTTCGTTTATATATTTATTAACGAAAAACATATGAGCAAAATGTCGTTGCTACTGTCGTATTAAAAACATCGATTACATCAAAGATATTCCTAATTAAAATTCAATGAAATTATCAGGGAATTTTCTCCACATTAGACTAAATTACGCAGACGACAGATTACGAAATCATTAGGTCCAAATACGCAAACTTGAAATTATATAAACTGTTTAAATAAGAGATGAAAGCGCGCGCGGACACACACACACATATTATTTTTAAAATGATGGAGCGCATTCTTTTTCTTTAAACAGAACCTTTTCCGTCCAAGGAATCTTCAGAAATATTCGTGAAAAAAAATTATACAAAAAAGTAATTATAAACGGTGAAACTGAAAAATTCATGTGGGGTAAATAAGGAGCCATGGAGGTTAATAAAGGGCCACAACACACTGATAAATTGTCCTTATGCAAGGCAAAATTGTTTGGTTTGGTTTGGTGTGTTTTAGGGCATATCAATCTCATTGGGTAATTCAATACCGACAAAATCTTTACTGCAGGTAATATTTCGTTTTCTTCAATAATCTATTCCTGCTAATATTTTTTTTTCAAAAAATGTATTGCTGCTAATATCTTTTTTTTTTTCAAAAATCTGTTGCTGGTATTTTTTTCTGAAAATATATTCCTGGGGATATTTTTCTTTTTTCAAAAATGTATTGCTGGTAATATTTTTGTTTCAAAAATGTGTTGCTGGAATTTATTTTTTTTTCAAAAGTTTATTGATGGTAATATTTTTTCAAAAATGTATTGCTGTTAATAATTCTTCACAAAAAATGTATTTCTGATATTAAAACCTATTTTTACACTTTCATGGTGTTTTGACCCCAGTTTATGGGGTCAAATGTTAGCCCATAGCTGGAACCCTAACATGTGCTACCAGCCCGAATCTGGGTGGACCTAGGAACACTAGCTCCTCAAACCTCCTGATCAGAGACCTAGCTGTTGGACATAGTCTGTTGTCTTACCCAGGACGCGGATGTAGTTTATCGTCATACCCAGGACGCGGCAAGATTGTTTGATATGTTTGCCTCTTCCTAATGAGCAGGATTTTCTTTCTTGGAGACCTACAATTAGTAGAACATCACGTTGTTGAAAACCAGAGATGATATTTACATCACTAAACCTGATTATATCAGTAAGATGGAAGTTATCTTAAACGATTCTTCCAAATTTTATAAGATTGGTCCTGTTGATACTTTTGATTGTACTAGTAAAATGGAGATGATGGTACAAAGACATTTGCTTGCTGCAAGTTTCTTTCCAAATTAGAGTACAGCTAGATGAAGCCTACCGGGTCTCAACGCCTAAGGTCCATAAAGAGGGTATTCCTCTTCGACGTATTTTGTATTTTTCTTTTTGTCTCCGTGATATTTTCGGTTTTCTCAATTTATTAGAGATTCCGATTTGTGTTCGGTGGACAAGATGATTGTTTCGTTTGCTATTGCCAGCTTTTTCACTAATGTTCCACTTCAAGAGGCATTAAAAATCTGTTCTGATACTCTTTATAGGAGTCATCTTACTTCTAGTATTCCGGATTTTTTTTCTTGAATTTATGTATTTGGGCACTGAAGGAGTTCAATTTAGTTTTAATAATATTATGTATGCCCAGATTGATGGTATATCAATGGGTAGTCCCTTGGGTCCCGTTTTGGCCAATGTTTTTGTTGTTTCTGTATGAAAATCCTTTATTTGAAAGTTGTCATAAGCCGTAAAACTACCTACGTTATGTTGATTTCAATTTTTATGTTCTTAATTCTTTTCATGGGGCGGGGTTTTTACAGCTTATGCTTAATTCCATCCATCCATCCATTCGTTTTAATATGAGAGTGATTCTGCGTTACCATTTTTGGGTGTGCTGCTTGAACTGGAGGAGAGGTCATTTATTAGCAGGTTATATCGTAAGCCCACTTTTACTGGTTTGTACATCACTTGGGATTCTTTTATCACTAAGACCCCTAAAGTAAATATAATGATTACCTTGGTCCACCGTGCTTTATTATATGTTCACCTGGTATGTTGGAATGGGAATTGGCGAGCATTTACAATATTTTCCTGGATAACGTTCACCCGGAGAATGATTCTCGGTGTCGCGCTAGAAGGTTTTTTTCTCGTCTGAGTTCAAATCTACAATTCGTTCATGCATTTCTCGACAAAATCCAAAGACGGATTTGAAATGTGATAGATCCTGAACTGGAATCTACACTCCAGTCACTTTCTCACGGACGTAATATGGCTTCCATCTGTCTTTTCTACAAATATTTTCATGGCAACTGCCCTGATGAGATATTTTCACTGGTGCCCTAACTGCATGAATTTAAGCGTGCTAGTAGGTTGGCTTATCGGTCCCACCTTTTTACTCTCGAAAGGGTTCAATATAACTGCCTCTTCTATGCCAACAGCTTCTTCTCTTGCACTTCCCGACAGTGAAACTCCCTTCCTCCTACTTCCATCCCTGATAGGTATAAAATATATTCAAATGTAATATCAATCGACATATTCTGATGCCTTGATCTTGAACCCTTTCCTTATTCTTTATCCTTTCCTCAAACATCCATTTTTACACTTGCTCTAACTCTTTGTAACACCTTGTGTGCTAGCGGTACTGCTGTTTTGCTTGGGAAGAAATGCTTAAAAAATTCGTAAAGTTAAGAGATTTAAGATTCCTGTGGTTTGGGGATCTTCTCTCAGTCGTGTTTATTTAAAACTATCATGATTGGGTAAGAGTAGTCATATATTTGCTAGTAGACTGTCGAAGTGTGTGGATTCTAGACTGTCAAGTGTTGTCTTTGAATATATTCCGGTGTTCATATCTTTCACTAAGTATGGTTTACCCAACTTACAAAACAATTCTGCTATTCACCAATTTCAACGTCAGTGTGAGGCTGATTACTTGGGGCGAACCAACTTATCACAGATGACCCGGGCTGAATAGCATATATCTACATATATAAGGTAGGGAGCCGTCAGCAACATTATTCCCTTGACTCAGTCGGTGTATGTTTGGACTACATTTGGTAAACAAACTGGATTGTAGTTTGAAATATTCTGACGAGTGTTTGGTGTACTGCTCGAAGCTCAGTCGGCTAAACAATTACGTTTCGTAGAATAGCAGAAACAGAATTATGATCTTTTTAAGCAATATTTATGCAACAAAATTAACCATCAATAAATAAAAGAATTGTAACAGAAGTGGGGATCTTTTTCTGCAATTGGTACTGGCAACATTTCAGTAATAGATGGTAGAATGAATGCCCCAGCATATCAAAGAAAATTTAATGATTTCGGTTAAAAATCTTGAACTTACTCCTGATTGGAAATTCCAGTAAGATAATGGTATTTAACAATACAAATCTACGAAGAAATGACTTCCTAAAATAATGTAAATATCCTGAAATAACCAAGTCGATCACCCAACTTTAAACCCAATCTAGAATCTGTGGCGTTATTTGAAAGTTCAAATCAAATCGACAGTTCCAACAAATATACCGGATCTGAAGACCACATGCGAAGAAGGGTTGAACAAAATACCAACTCAAATTTGCTAATCTTTAATTAATAAGTACAAGAAGTTGTTTGCTGTCGAAGTGAATAATGGCTATTCTACAAAGTATTAAATGAAAATTATGTATTCTTTTTTGTTTGTACAAATACTTTTTTCGTCGATTAAAATGGATAATGGAATTTATTTTTATTAAATCATTTCTTTTCTGTTTTCTATGTATATTTAGTTATTATACATCTCTGTACTGCTAACTACATGAAAGGTATGTTTATTCATTGGGTGGAAATAAAAGAAATAGAAAGTTTATATTTGTTTTTCCTCACTGTATATATTATCAAGTAAAGAACAAATAGGAAATGTTTATCAATCCAACATGTTTCACTTTTATTAAAAATCATAAACTATATATATATATATATATATATATATATATATATATATATATATATATATATATATATCCAATATTGATGCGTCATTGGAAGGTTATAGTCCGCTTCTCGTGAACGAAAGAACTCGTCTGCAGACGAGACTTGAGAATAATTCGTAGAAACAACAAAATATTTTCCTTGCCATATGTAACATTCTCTCATTTTTCTACGTTTTTTCTTTATCCTTATGTGCGTGATTGATTAATCGATTTGCGTTTGTACGAATAATCAACCTTTTGTAGGTTATTTTAATCAGAAACATATTGGGATAGTAAGACATTTTTTTAAGCGAGTGAATATTGCAATGATATTTTTTGAGAAGGAAAATGACTTTTCCATAAGCACCTCTTAATATTTAAGCTGGGGAAGAAATGGAATCATCCCTTTCCAAAAAGTACTTGCGCATAGGTGAATGTCACGAAACCGACTGGAACTCGAACTCAGCCCTCTGATTTCTCATTCGGAATCATTATCCATTACAACACCCTCACATCCACATTTTTTGAGAAGTGGCTCCAAATACGATATATGTTAAGAGAGATAAGGACAGTAAGCAGAAGACTATTAGACTAGGGAAAAATGTTATGTTCAGCAAATGTTCTAAATGTCTTATCTGCTGAAGGCCATGTTCCTAATACATAGCAGGTAAATGAAGAAGGAATTCCTGCGACGAGAAAATTCAATTCCTGGCATAGAGAGTGCCTCACCGACAACAGTGACAAGGACAATACTGTCCTTAAAAAACATGCAAAGCATGAAACTATGGTAAAACTACATTTTCCAAAGATGATTTCTTCTGCTGAGGAAATTCTGCATGAAAAAACACTTTTCCATATAGGGATGGGTTTTATAACCTTATGAAGTGATAAACCTAAAAAAATTCAAGATAACTGAGGGAATCTGTGTTATGGAAGCAGCATCGACATTTCACGGAGCAACTTAAGACAAAATAACTATAGAAAAACTCTACCACTCTTCAACTGGTTTAAAACGGTCCGTTTTCAAAAGAAAATACTGAATCCTACTTATATTCATAAAATACCAACCAGCCACAGGATTTTAGATTTGGAATGCAAAGATCATTTGATTAAGCCAGGACCAATGTTCAAGGTAAAAAATCTACTTGGACTTAAGAACAAACAAAAAAAAAAAACGCAAAACGTGTCCCTCCCGTGTAACGACATTGGTATAAGAAGGCTAGCCTTTCATTTGAATTATTTTATTTCCTTAATGCTATAATAACAAACATGTTAAAACAAAAAGAAAAATGATAACCAAAACGAGGAATAAAAAAGAGTTTATTACCGTAAAGTTATTATCGAAATATAAGCGAAATAACACCAAAGACAGCGAGACACACGCGCCTCTCCTCTCTCGTCAGCGCTCAAATGAGGACGAAAAATAGGCAACGGGGCTAAAAATGAACACTAAAGGTCAAATTTTCTACAAATATATAACGCTTACTGTCTAATTAGTTATAAGCCTGGCAACCACAACTTATAGAGAGATGGCATGTAGGACTTAATATAAACAGATTTAATTGCCTCCTAATGAAATCCGGAATTCGTTTTCTTCAATACCAGGAAAATCTTCAGATATCGCCGAACCAGAAATATTCAGGCACCTCTGCCAATTGCCTACTTTGCTCTTGTGAATATACGCTGTTACATGTTGACTGATACATAATTCCATAATTAATATACTATTTTATTACTTTATATTAATACTTTATTGTAATGACGCTTTCATAAGTAACACCCGAACAACTCAAACTTATCTGCAATTACGTTAACGTCTGTGTATCTCTCGATTCCTAATGCTGTATCTTATTCTATGCAGACCTTCCTGATTTTTTGATACGATTGAGTTCATTTATAAACATCAATTATAATTTTATATTACAAATGTTCAATTGGATTCTGGTTAGGCGAGTGAAAAGGTCTTTCGATTACAGTAAACCTATTCTGATTTGTTTTTCGAAGCATGCTTTGGATCGTTATGTTATTGAAAGGTTGGCCGGCTATAATGTTTAGACAGCAGAAAAGAAGGAAAAAGATGTTTAGAAGGAATGGACTCTTATTTTAGTGAACCTATTTTCCGCTTAGACCTAATAAGTTTCCTGGTATCAGCACCCACATAAAATTATATTTTCATTGACATGCTGCATTTTTCCCATTGTGCGCTGCATACTTTTTCCTCCAAGACTTCCCGCTAATGTCCTAAAGGTTTAATTTTTGATTCGTATGACCAACTACCTACAGTCCAATGATCATTTGACTAATCTAAAAACATATACACGTCTTTTCTTTAGTAGTTTTCTTTTTCTAACATCTTCTCCGTGAACTCCTTATCAGTTCAATAATCTACAAATATTTTAGACGTGTTTATCTGTTCTTGTTTCCTTCAGATCTTTCCAGATACTCTTTCTTTAAAAATAAATTCTACTACATGCAAGGCAGTAAAGCCACTAAAACAGAATGGTTTACAGAGTATGAAAAGTTAATTAATAATGAGTTAGAACAATAAAGGTGTAATCAAGAAGACAATAGATGACGATTAACATTACAGTTAAATTTTTGCAAATCATATTTGTCTGGAAAGCATGGAGCCATATGAGTGCTCCCAAGCGGGAAGTACGAGTAACGAAACTGTTAGCATAGAACTTACGGTTACATCTCGCCAATTCAACTGTAAATTAATGAAACTTTATACACATCTAATACCACGCTTAAATCTAAGGACCATAAAGGAAATTTCATCAGAATACTTACCATAAAAAGATCTATAAAAAGGCACAGGGAAGCAAATTTACAGCTGTGGAAAATTGACTGAAGCCAGGACCAATAATATTGCTGATTCTTTTTGGATTTCATCAAGAATCTTTAAACATATAGCAGAATCAACGGAACATATGTGGCAGTAATATTCTAAGCCTGAACGAATAGATATGTAAGACAGAGTCAGGAGAAAAAATTACGGTCGATTTCTTATTGCCTGAACCTTCCCTTGTCTATTTATTCACTCTCCTTCCTGTTGACATCATACTTGAACGATCCGATCTTGCAAACATTGATGCAATCCTTATTTTCTTTCGCTTATAAACGATGAATAACCGCGAGGAGAGGCTATGTGAAAACTTGTGGACATTTTATATCCTTAACCAGACTGATGAGCCTCAATTTCTTTTTGTGCATTCTTCGAAGGCTCTTTCGTTTCAGCCATGATTTTAGAAACGTATAAATCTTTAATTTGCAAAATCAATTCTTATATAGTTTGTGACGGGGAGTATTAGATTGAATAGGTTTTGTACATTGCTTTAAAATGGTAATATGGATAATTATAGAAATAAAATATTTATTGCTATATCTCACATATTTACTATCAAGTCACGTATTAAAATGGTTCGTTAACTGAATGAAATAAATGTCATGAAATCAAATTCAGAATGAGTTCTTTGAAAAAAATAAAGAAAAAAAGTATCTTTATTATTTGTACAACTGCATTGTAAACAATATTATATGTGATTCTAAAAGTATTCATATATATATATATATATATATATATATCGACCTTTTCATATTAATAAATAAATAGATTTCATTGTAAACTTTAAATTACTTTTCAAATGGCATTTCTATGTATGTATTCATTTTAGAGTAATGCTAAGAATAAAAGAAAATAATGTAAAGATTAACAGAACAACACACACACACACACACACACACATATATATATATATATATATATATATATATATATATATATATGGGGTTCAGGTGGTGGATGTTATTACTGTTGATCTTCCTTTGAATAATGATATTAAGTGAGTAATATAAATTGCCTTGCAGTATATTTCATGGCATTCTGCCCACTAGACAATAAAACGTAATTATATTTTTCTGTTTTCCTTCTTCTCCGTTATTGATAAACTGGCCCAACTTTGTACCCCATTGTCAAGACGAAACCCAAATAGAGAGGCAAAGATAGAGAGCGCGGATATGCCTCTCTCTCTCTCTCTCTCTCTCTCTCTCTCTCTCTCTCTCTCTCTCTCTCTCTCTCTCTCACACACACACACACACAAACACTCCCTTCTCTCCCTTTTTTACTTTCTTTCTCTCTCTCACTCTCTCTCACACACACACACACTTCTCTCTCTCTCTTTCTCTCTCTCTCTGTCTTTTGCAATTTATCCATATTGCGAAACATCCTTATTTATTAAGGGAAATATATAGTAGGTCATCATTTATATCTTCTGTCTTGTGGAATTATTAGAACAGCTAATATTTTATGTGACTTCATTTAAATTCAAAGAGTAGCACATTAAACTTGATTTTATAATTATTTCGATATCAATAGTTATCTATGTACAGTTATTAGGCCTGCTCAAAATTTCACATTGCTCTTTTTAAATAGAATATAAACACAGTTGAAAACCGAGTTTCTGAGGGAATCCTTTAGACTAACATATTACATTTTCCGCATTTTTTAAATTAACTAAAATTCTTGTATTAAGTAAAAAAAAGAAATGTATTTCCCTAAAAATAATTTCAAATACTACAATTTAAATTTGATATTCTCTATTTAAGTAGCCTTGTGCCAAACATAGCTACTTGTTTTGGACTCCTCTATTTAGGTGACTTTTAGGAGGATATGCCCTTTCCTAATAAGGAATCTTGGGGTAGGGCTAATAGTTACCGCGTCTGGTATAGTTCACCATTATTACTGAATTTTGGATTCAAACTTTGATCAGTGACCCACACAATTATTTGACTGTCAATAATCCAATAAAAATTGACGTGTCATAAAATCAATGATTCTCATGAATTGATACGCTCTACTCATTTATAACCGAAATTTATTACAAGTCAGTCTCATTATCTTTAGGTACTTTACTTTTAAACATTATGCCAGATAAAGTTAAGCTTAGCATATGGCGCAAGACAGTCTTAATAACTATTATAGTGAATTAAATCCTAAGTGTGTACCCCTATGATTTTTTACTGATTTTGATAGACGTTTCCTCTCACAGAGCATATATCGTTTTTCTAAGCTTAGCATAGCTGTGGCACAAGGCTGAATGTATGGGGCACCCAGTGAGGATCGAATTCACTATTCAGTCGTAACTGTTTTAGCGAGACAAGCTTGGTAACGATTTCACCACACCGATATAACACGCTCATAGAGCATTTATATTAGTTTTGCTGTTCGTTATGTGAGACGTATATCCACCTCCACGGTGGAGTAATGGATAGAGGCTCGGATTCAAGTCGAATCCATGATATTCACTTGCGTGCTAATACCCTTGGGAAAGGTATGTATCCTCCTCTATCCCCCCGCCCGCTATGAGTAAATAGCAGGACAGACCTGGTTCTATAGCCTTTGATGACAATTGGTCTACCGCAGAAATAAATGGCAATCTACTGCGAGATAAAAATTTGTCTCGTCAGTCATGTATCGAAAGATACATGATCGCCTAAGCGTGTATCATGAATGGCATATAACTGACTGACTACATCCACCAGGCATACTCTATGATTGATGCTTATTAGATTACACTAAAATTTAACTAATCTTTCGAATAATAGTAACCAAGATAGACTTTGTAGCCAATGATAGAAATTCTAGATCTGTACCTGATCAACTGACTAAAATATTCATTTACAGACTTTTACTCGTCTGCAAGATTCAACATTTGTGAAGCTACGCTTCAGAATTCAAACATATTGCGTCATAACAATGAAAAGTACCTAATGATGAAGAATTTTAAAATCTTTTCTACAAACCATTTGTGATTTATCTTCCGTTGTGAGCACTAATTAATATATTACACACTCTCTTTCAAGAAAATCAATCAATAAAAATTACAACACGAAGCAAAAGTCCATTAGAGATCTTTGCACTATTAACGAATCTTTCTACCAGCTGAGAGTTTAGTTCGACAGTCTTGGGCGGTTTCTTTTAGAAAGTGGATCGAAGAATTATGTCGCATCTAATTCTTCCTTGGGGAAACATTTCAAAGAAACAGAACACAAAATAAAAAAAAATAAAAAATAAAACGGACGATTTTCTCCGGAAACAGACTGGTCGTATTTTTTTTTTGTTTTTTGTTTTCTTTCTGTTTCGTTGTTGAAGCAACGCAATCGAAGAAAATTTATGAAAGAAGTGACAACTGAGGAAATCCATTAAACAGAACAAGACAATGAAAGTGAAATATAAATGTGTTTGACTTTGTACGTCTTAAAGACGTTGCATAATGCGAGGAATGTGTAATTAATCCAACCAGATTATAACTCATCTTCAAGTCTATAGAAGATGGAGAGAAATGATTATATTGTTCTAGTTCGGATATCTCAGCGCCAGTTATCTCCCTTTACTAACTCAGATCGCCTACTTTTTGTTCCAACAGGTCTTTGGGTCAAGTCACTGGATTACATACACCAAATCTTTTATCCACTGCACCATGTATCCCAAATACGTTACGTTAAGTTTTACAATGGGATAGATTAAGTTGTATCGACCAAACAGTTTCAACATATTTATTATGAACTAAATTTATATTTCAAGAAATATATTAGGTTGTGCCTTAAGTAATTTCGTTTTAGCGTAACAATTTTAATGAAAAACTAACTAAGCCTGTCTATATCTCTGAGATGAGGGATTATGAATAATTACATTATTTTCATTATTCGGTCTGTTATCCTCAACTCTATTGCCATATTCATAACGTTTCGATCATTGTACGCTCCGGCCTTCTTCAGTTGATTGCAATTTTGAAAATTCCAATCACCTGACGAAGGCCGGACGTACAACGACCGAAACGTTGTGAATGTGTCAATGAAGAATAATGTAAATAATATGAGAAACTAAATAAACTTTCTTTAAATATACCACAACGGACGATGAAAATGTGCAACAAGGTTCAACACAGAAGACTATGGCTTGACAGCGATACATCTGTATAATACTGCTCAAAAGCTGAATTCCATGGAGAGAAAAAGTGAATGGTGTGTGCCTGATGGGATCGTTGGAGTATTATTAGGGAATCTGCGCGTGAGTCAATATAACGAACCCAACTATAATTAGCACTAGGCTCTCCGATTAACAACTCCGAGCCATTATCAATTCAGTGTTGATATCGGAACCGTTGTTTAAAGGGATGTGGTCGTAACCGTACAATGTTATCATACTTATTATAAAACCCAGGTTGTGTGTGTTTGTCTGTACGTTTATATATTGGATCGGATTTCCTACATTTTTCAACCGATTTCAACAAAACTTCACAGGACTACGTAAAATTACCTTGCGGTGGTTCTGACACCGTCAAAATTGGGAAAACACAATCGTTTAATTTAATTTTAAAACACGATTAAGAGGCATCACGAGAATGAAAGGTGGACAACTCATATCGAGTTATACTTATTATAAAACCCAGTTTGTTTGTGTGTGTTCGTTTATATATGGGATCGGATTTCCTACATTTTTCAACCGATTTCAACAAAAAAAATTTTATGGCAGGTAGTGTTTCTTATTGTCTTGCACACTTTTTTCTTTATTTTTACATTCAGAATGCTTTAAAAATTCCATTTACAAGACAAATGTTTATAATAAAATTCTATTCAATTGGTAGACTCATAACGGTTGAAAACAATGTTTTTGTTTGAGTTTGGGTTTGACCAATTCGTAAAAAAAACTAATTAAGACATGCGTGTCCGTCAACCTTAAACAATAATCTTTGTCAATTTTATTTTTCAGTCTTTATGATGGTCGATACTTGATCTATCTCTTACTGTTACATCCCTGAGCAACGCCGGGATCTTCTGCTAGTAGAAGATATTTCCTGATAAGCGACAACATATCATGACAAATAGGCAAATAACACTGGTCAACAACGAAATATTTTTTTTAAGGTGTCTATATTTTTTCAGGAGGCACGGTGGATAGCGGCTCGGATTAATGTAAGGGAGAGCGGAGTTCGAATTCCGGTCGAATCCATTACATTCACTTACATGCTAATACCCTTAAGAAATGTATAAATCCTCTTCCTCCCTCCCAACTATGAGTAAAAGGACTGGGTTCTATAGCCTTGAGTTGCAACTGGTCTAGAATATCTACCGCCGAAATAAATATCAATGTACTGCAGGAAAAAATCTGCGTCGTCAGTCATGCATCGAAGGATACATGATCGTCTAAGCGTGTATCACGTATGGCATGTAACTGAACAGAGATATTTCCAAATGATCTACGACAATTCTTCACCACTGTATCGTAAAATGACATCAGTTTCTCTCAATCAGGTAATGTTTTTGTGCTATGTTTGATCTCATGACTAAATCAATTATATTTTTGTAACATTATCGATTCAATTTTGTCAATATTTCTCATGCAAAATACGTTTTTAAGCGAAAAAAATTGTTTTCTAATACAATTTATTAATTAAATGGTGCAAACATCGATTGTAATAGATTGAATAGTATACATTTATAAACGTAAGTACATGTAAATTGCATGTTACGTTATTTTTGCTCAAAATTCAAGGTTTGAAATTCTATTTATTCAAACCCTTAAAATGATCGGGCGGCAGGGGTGTCTCTGTTCAAATTCCAGCAGTAATCAGCCATCATGACTGCATCCCAATGTCCCTGATACCGGGTCTCCATCTCTTTCAGGTCCTGATGGAATCTCTCCTCCTGTTCTTCCTCATTGATCCCAAATTCTCAGGAAACTGATCCATATGTGATAATAAATAATGTATTTTGATGCTCATGTTGAATCCGAGTTTTATGAAAGCAGTCAGCATATTGATGACAAATTCTGCCTATTTTCTGGCTTTGTTGTTGACACGAAAGTTCTTCACGATCAGAAGAAAATCCTTCCATTATTCAAGTTCCACTTCGTACATTGAGTTTTGAAACTCTGGATATCTGATGAGCTAACGGATTTATGGAAAATCAAGGATGGCAGCTTTCTACTTCTCCATCGTCGATCCTGGAAAAGCTTGGCACAGGTAAATGAAGCAGCCATTATCTTTGTCTGGAGCTTTGGTAAACTAATTGATCAAGCCGAGCTTGATGTGCAGTGATGTGAAAAGTATCCTGTCTCTGTCCACCAGAGGCTTATTGATGACGTTTATTGCTTTGCAATGCATGAATTCCTCCCCAACAGGCCAGTCCTTTTTCAAGTAATGCTGTGTAGTGTACTTACTATCCTGCATACACAGAAAGTATGAATACTTGTTAAAACTCGACTGTTGTCCCAACAAAAATTTCAACATCTTCAGGTCAATGCAAATAAGCCACTCATTGTGATCATAAATAATTTTCTCCAGTACATACTTCACTGCTTCATATTTCTCCTTCAGTGATGGTCTGATGCTTGTCAATGAACAGTCT
>CAHIKZ030000454.1:942500-962500 GCA_903632075.3 Acanthosepion pharaonis
TTACTCTTGACAACAAATCCGTTTCCATAAGGTTTGCAATCTGGCTCTAAACATATCAGCTGGCGTTTGTTTTTGCCGATATTACTGTTCAGACCAGGTCCAGCTTTTATCTCTTGTAAGCAACGCACGTCTGCTTTGTACATTTCTATGTCTATCGCTAACTGTTCTTGCTTCTCACTTCGAGGAAATCTCCGTACTTTGAAAGTTTCAACTGAATAGATCATGACGTTAGAAGTTCAATAGCATTTTCCGAATATTGTCTTTCTCAGTATGCCATGTCTTAACTAAGTAGTTACTGTGTATCAGTAACTGGAGTGGCCATTACCTACTCTGCCATCTCGTCATACACAGAAATAAATTCAATCAAAATTTTCATTTTAAAAAATGCTGCACTCATCAAAATGGAAAGTAATTTAATCGGAAGAAAAATACTCGGGCAGTCATCGAATATTATCCAGATATCAATCTACCCAGCGATTTCTCCCAATCATACCTTCCCTGAAGGAATTACGACTTTCCAAAGCCAAAATACAAAACAAATGTCTTGAAAAATTAAAGGAAAACTGCTGAATCCATCGTTTTAACTTTTGGAGATGCGTAAAAAAATTTCGCTTGAAGATGGAACATAGCTCGATACTTTAATTCAATTTAATTCAAATAATTATATTGAAGGTTTCGGCTCTTGTTTTGAAACATGAGAACTCTTATGTAGCGTTGGAATCATATTTTTAAATAAATAATTATATTTATGCTCCACTTTTGTATCGAGCAAAATTTTTTTTAAAGTAATAACAAAAATACTAAAGAACTTTGGATTATTTATCTAACGAGTTCTTTTTCCTATTTTCTATATATATTTTACACACACACACACACACATATATATATATATATGTGTGTGTGTGTGTGTGTATGTGTGTGTGAACAGACACAGTAAGAGATTGAAGGAGACATAGACGAAGAATATAACATTGATAAATTGATTGAGCGATCTGTTTGTCTTTTATATTCTGTATCGAATACCAAAATAGAATAAGCTAAAAATTGCAAAGCACTTTTTCTGCCATTGTTTTTTTCGATTCATCGTTAAAACAACGAATCGAAAAAATGGCAACAAGAAAAAAAAAGTTTTTTTGTCTGAATTTTGCTCGCCGAAGTGTTTTAATCAATGGATGTAACTGGTTCAAATTTATTTTCTGTTTTACAT
Source organism: Acanthosepion pharaonis (assembly GCA_903632075.3). Classification (NCBI taxonomy): domain Eukaryota; kingdom Metazoa; phylum Mollusca; class Cephalopoda; order Sepiida; family Sepiidae; genus Acanthosepion; species Acanthosepion pharaonis. The sequence continues at coordinate 943,708 of CAHIKZ030000454.1, forward strand.
TTTTCTTTTTGTTTTTGTTCACGGATTTTTTCTGAGATTTCCTTAGACATCTTCCAGTTTAAAATTACTACAATCTTAACCTCTTTAAGTCTATGGTGAAACGTTACCAATTTTACACATTCTCATAATCTGCACTAGTTCTCTTCCCATTTAACCTCCTCAAAAATATAATTCATTAGCCCCTACCTTGAGTGGCTCAGGTTTGTATTAACTGAACTAATAGTTAAAATGATATGGCTAAATCTTGTTTCGACTATATAAAATCACCTCGCAGTCATTCTAGGAATTTCTATGAAAATTCGGCAAGGTAATTATTCTTAGCCCAAAACGTACAAAGAGAAATTGTTCGGTATGAAAAACATAGGAAAAAGCTTATTTTCTCTTTTACTTTCAACTTGGTAAATCTATGAGTCGAATTAAAGGCATTTGTTATGAACTTTCCAGCAGCTAAATAAAAAGCTTTCGTAGATATATTTGTATGAAAAGACGTAGAGTTTTGTGATAGTTTTGGTACACGCATCTTCCGAAAGGAAGATAATGCAAACAGATAGACAATAGATTTGTTTACACGGGAAGAATAACCTGTTCATTATCGAGGTATCTGTGTTTACTTGTTATTTACAAATATGTTTTCATGGGGATGAAACTTATTGGTATAAGTAATTCTTGTAAGTGTTTTTTTTTTTGTTGTTTTCTTGGAAAAATGAGCTTTTGTATGAAGAAACCTTTGCTGCTGGGTATGTCTGACTTGCTAATTCATTTACAACATCTTTTCCATTCAGAGTTATAAAAAAAATATCTTGTAAATACACTTGTCAAACATTATCTTATACTTTTGCCAAGTTTATTATAATGCAGAATAATCAATTTTATCAAACATATTTCTTTTGCTGCAGTCGAAGAATACCTTCAAGAATCAATAGATAACTTCGAAATGGATTGCTAAAATAGCCTGAAAATATGAATTTGGTATTTAAAAAGAAAACATTCGCACCTCTCTGAAGATTCCGTTTACAAAAATAGCTGCTTGAAGAATATTAGGCTTATAGATGCAACATTTGCTTTACGCCTGGAATTTGTTGTAAAAAATGAATGAATATGATGAATTTCATTTCTTTTCATCGTATCACAGTATTTTGAGTTAGTTTCGTTCGGTAAAAAAATCATGATGGAATCGTATTGTTCTATACAGGACGTTCTACGATTTTCGTCACGCAATTGGCTTCATTGCAGAATTTTGAAAATCTTTTAAAATAATGTATTTTCTATTTTGAACGCACGTCGAAAAATACGGTTCAGTCAATTGGTTTGTTTAATCAGATGACGTCCCAGTGTTTCGTGTTCTAACATTCATGTGTCGTTTAACAAATAATTCTCTAGAATTCGCTATCAAAACAACTTTGCATCGAAATATTCAATATAAAAATAAATAAAGAAGAATGCCTACAGCATTTGTCCCAAAAGAAAAGAAATCAATACCCGAAAAATTCTAATCAGTCGGGGAGAAATGAAAGAAAGAATCTCTTGTGAAAACACCTATCTTAAGATCTGTGCGTGTAATTTCGATTTCCAATCTATTGAGAATTAATAAAAGTTACTTATTTTACAATGACTTATTAGAACAAAACGAGGGAAAAAACAATATGAATATTATTTTTCTAAAACAATGTTAAGTGTCTATCCAAATCCCAGTTGCCAGATGAGAGAAAAGCGAAAATATTATTTTGCGTTATAACAATTTACTTACTATTTTTAACAGTTTCCTTTCTAATAACTAACTTTCTGATAATCTTACTTATTATAAAACGCAGATTGTGTGTGTGTGTGTGTGTGTGTGTGTGTGTGTGTGTGTGTGTGTCTGTACGTTTATATATTGGATCGGATTTCCTACATTTTTCAAACGATTTCAATAAAACTTCACAGGACTACGTAAAATCACCTTGCGCTGGTTCTGACAGCGCCAAAAATTGGAATAACACAATTGTTTTGGCACGAAATCAATTTGAAAACACGATAAAACACGATTCTGTCGCCAGAATGAAAGGGGGACAACTCATATCGAGTTATACCTATTATAAAACTCAGGTTGTGTGTGTATGTGTGTGTGTGTGTGTGTGTGTTCGTTTATGTATGAGATCGGATTTCCTACATTTTTCAACCGATTTCAACAAAACTTCACTTTTTTTGGCAGGTAGTGTTTCTTATTGTCTTGCACACTTTCTTCTTTATTTTTACATTCAGAATGCCTTAAGAATTCCATTTACAAGGCAATTGTTTATAATAAAATTCTATTAATAACTAATTAAAAACAATAAAAAACTAATTAAGACATGCGTGTCCGTCAACCTTAAACAATAATCTTTGTCAATTTTATTTTTCAGCCTTTATGATGGCCGATACTTGATAATAATCTCTTACTGGTACATCCCCGGGCAACGCCGGGCTCTACTGCTAGTTAATGATAGAATTATTACAATACTCTTTACTTATAATAGAATTTGAATCAGCCTGAATGTTGAAATGAAGAGTTATGCTTCCTATCAATATCTTCATTGAATTTATGGTCTCCATTAAAATAAAAGAATTAATCTCTTTTCTATTCAAAGATTTACTTCGAATAAAAGTTTAAATATAAACATAAGAATGGTAAGGTTGCCTCACCGTGTCTTTTTCATAAATACTTTCATGGTAATTGTTCTGATGAGCTATTCGATATGGCACCAACGCATTTTATTTTAGAATTTCGATTTACAATTGAGCTTGGTAGATGTCGACCTAACGTCTATGCTAACAGTTTAATTTACCACATTTCTCGCTTGTGGAACTCCCTTTCGGCTTCATGTTTTCCAGCCAACTTTAATCTGCAGAAATTTAAATGGAATGTTAATCGCTCTTCCCGTTCGTTATTAATGTTTCTGTGCCTACTCCTTCCACAACCCTTGTGTTTTAGAGACTTTACTCTCTTGCATAGGGTGAAACTGAGTGTAAAAAGGCAGATAGCTTTCTTTTTGCTAAGGGTTCTCAAAAAAAACAAAAAAAAAACAAAAAAAAACGGGTACATCTCGGTTGTTTCTCTGAAAATCCAGTGTATATGTTCATAATTCAAAATAGCATTGGGTTTTTTGTTTATTATTTATTATATTTTTGTTTTCTTGCCAATCGCCAAGAAGGTAAAGTGGACCTATAAAAAAAAAACGTCAACGAAATTAAAAATATTATAATACTTATGTAAGCAAGGACTCAAGAAATCCGATGTCTTGAGTCATTGCTTATATATTAAGAAAAACTCTCTCAAGCACATATGAGACTGGATAAAAAAACATACATTTTAATTAACCTCCCATTGTTAAATCTATACTATCATTGCTTTTCTTCTCTTCCCTCTTCTACTTCTTCTTTTTCTTCTCCTTCGTTCTTCACGTCCTCCTCTAATACACACAACGTTGCGCGTTTGTTTATTTTTTTTTTTTAAATACAGGATGTCCATAAAGTTTGTGTGCAATTTAAAAAAATTATAACTTTATTTGTATTTGCGATAGAAATAATCTGTAAAAAATGTTATTATACAGTGTTTCGACAAGATGGAGCTCCTTGTCACTTTTCTCTGCGTGTTAGAGTTTCTAAATCAGGAATTTCCTAATAGATGGATCGGAAGGGGTGGACCAATTTATTTGCCTCCACGTTCGCCAGATTTGATTCCATTAGATTTTTTATGGGGACATGTGAAAACAATTGAGTATGCAACCAAACCTAGTTCATTAGAAGATGTGAAAGCTAAAATAACTATGTGATTTCAGGCATTACTGTAAATCAGCTGGAAAAATTTTTCCGTGAACTGCAAAATCGTATTACCCTTTGTATTGTCAATGATGGAGGACATGTGGAAACTTAAATAAAATTTCAATAAAACCTTAAAAAATATAGAATTAATTCTTTCTAATCCTTTTTACAAATTATTTCTATCGCAAAAAAAATAAAGTTATATTCTTTTAAAGTTCACACGAACTTTATGGATACCCTGTAATAATATAGCGTGCATTAGTTTGTTTAAACAAAAAATAAAGCGTCAAGGGATCATTTCATAAAAATCGGCTGAAGATTGCCTAAGGTTTAAACCCAGATAGCGGATTCAACTGACCCCCTAAATTTTTTTTTATATATGTATATATATATATATATATATATATATAATTATTTTATAAAAAAATTATAACATAAGTATGTTATAAAATCACTACAAAAATAGCCATTTTGTTTCAACACACTCTGTGTCTTATCAAGTGATGATGTTGAAAAATATATATATATTTTTTCAACATCATCACTTGATAAGACACAGAGTGTGTTGAAACAAAATGGCTATTTTTGTAGTGATTTTATAATATATTTATGTTATAATTTTTTTATAAAAAATAATTATCTGCTCTACTTTTGTATTGAGCACTCTTTTAAGAATAGTAATTGTTGGTTATTGGAATTCATTATACCAATTATATACTTTGATATATATATATATATATATATATATATATATATATATATATATATATATATATATTGATAAATCTAGGAGAACCACATATTCATATAAAATAGCTGCTTTCTAGTTTTGATGAGCAAAATCAGAAAATTTCAGAATGTCAATATTGAAAACTTTTGGGTAAAATTTAGCATAACTTTAAAACTGATATTAGCTATTCATTTTGAAAGATTATCCCGGTCTCTAACATGAAAGCTTCAAAAGTAAAAATATTCAATGTTAGCTAATTTCGGGGCACTGGAAATAAAAATTATGCCTAAAATTGTTGATTTGCTCTAGCGTTCAAGATACGCTCCTAGTGTTATATGAATATTCTATAAAATTTTTTGACCTAGCTGGATTAACTATTATTCTCATGATAGCCTTATTATATATAATTATTCTCCTTATGAACTAATTATTATTCACCTTTCCAGAAAGGTTTTCCCACATTTAACTGACCTGTAATAAATTCCACTTGAATGTCTAAATAAAGTTGGTAACTTTTGCTATGTGTTTGGGGAATTGCATCTGAAAAGCAATATATAGCACCTTATGATTACTAACTCTAATTTGAATACAAAATCGGATATCGAGAAAGTCGTGGGTAGCTGTAATACCTGTTGAAAAAATCTCTCTTAATGACTAAGCAGGAAGAAAGAACTCAATGCCTTTTGCCGTGCCCATGATTACGAGGGAACCAACCAATCATGTCACTGATTGTTACTTCTGCATATGCGTCCCTCCAATTCCTAAGGGAGTGACAAAGAAAACGTAATGGGCAAGGCACTCTCCAGAAATTCCATAACCTTTTTGCGTCCTATCTCACATAAGGTAGGCATAACAGTCCCAGATGCATCGAAATCGTATGAAATTGAGTCAGATTATTGGGAAGATAATAAGGCCTCAAAGCCTCAACTATCAACTCTATGACCGAGATTATTTTCCAACACCCATCTCTGTGCCACACTTCATAATTCAAAGTAACCTATAGGACTTAGAGATATGGAACTTCCTAAGAGTGAATTAGGACTCTGAGGTTTCAGATTAAATCAGTGGAATCTTTTACCTGTTGATGTACGGATTTCCCATTTCCGTGAACGGCACGAAGATTTAGTCTCATTCTTCCTTATGGCAAATGATTTAGTGAACTGCAATGATATTAGTGGTCTTATGCAATCAGTTAACATTAATTATATTCCAGTCATATGGAGGCTGTTCATAGATTTCTCGAAGACACGTCCCGAAGTTGTCTTCTTACACAAAAATGTTGTTTCCTTTGAGAATGTGACAACAGGAGAAGAATGTCTTATTCCATCAAGAGAAACTGGCCACTACGACAGCCAATGCAATCTGGAAGAAAAAATAATTAACATCCATCACTAGTTGAGTCAAAGAAAATTTTGTTTCCACCTTTTCATATGAAGTTTCATCTTGTGAAAATTTTCGTGAAGGCTATCGACAAAACAATGGCAGCATTTAAGTACCTGCAGAATGAATTCCCTTGTAAAATTGAAGCAAAGAGAAATAAAGGCATATACGTTTGTTCTCAGACTTGTAAAAATCTTTTGGATAAATATTTTGGGTTCTACGGAGAAAAGAGAAAATTGCATGGAAATATTTTATGCCAATGGCAACGAACTTTCTAGGAAATGAAAGATGCGAAAATGACAGGTTTTCTTGTTTGTGGCATAGAAATTTCTTAAAATATCGTTATTGTGTGAATTAATAATTTTATGCATGTTGTTCATACAGGAGTAGCTAATTTTAATCATTGTCGTATTGAAAATCATAGAGGGTTATATTTTTAAAGTGTTTATTTATTAACTTTAGAAAATACTGCCCGATATTAATATTTGACAGTTTGCAGAAGTGGGGGTGGGGGTGAAATATATAATTTTTTCAGTGTCTAAATTTCACTTTAGATTTTTCTGTGTTACTTATAGAGGTTATAGATAATATATTTTATTTTGAAAACCATTTTCATTTTATTATTTTTTAATATTATAATTATATATATATATATATATATATATATATATATATATAATTATCGAACAGACTGTTTCGCTGTATCACAGCTGCTCAGTGTGGATAGATACCCGATTATTTGAAGCCGGGATCGAAACTCAACTGATTTGACATCAAGATATATATGCAAGGTATCCAAGAAAGATTTATTACGTTGTGTAAGAAAAAGTTATTTCTGCTCACGCAAATGAATGCATCACGTGACGGCGAAAAGCAGTGAAGGTGAGGGTGGCGACATTGATCTTGAACAATGCTGGTCCGCTGCGCACTCAAAATCAGTCATATCTACAGCAGCGGCTAGTAAGTAAACATGGCGGTATCGAAGAGTTGTCTGCTTTATGATATATGACTATGTCAGATTTGCTGAAGAACTTTGTTCCTAACAAGAAAAATCGGCAACGACTTTTTTTGGTAATCTTGTGTCTGAGTATGTCTGTGTGTATGGATGTGTATGGATCTGTGTGTGTGTGTGTGTGTGTGTGAAACAAAACGAAAACCCTAATAAATTTGTCATGATTCGATATCTTTATTTTATTTTCATCATATTTCTGGGGTGAGCAGAAATAACGGAAACAATTCTGAGGAAGTTCTAATAAAAATGGCGAAACATAACAAATTTATAAAGCTATTCCGATTTATTCCTTAATCATTCTGTCGATTTATTTCCTGTTTTTCAAATTTTTGCCAATCCTAACGTATCGTTGAAATGAATATTTTTATTATTTATTGTAATTTTTCTTATAATTAACTTGTTTTTTTCTCAACCCGATTTTATTTGTTTCGCTTTTTATCATTTTCAATGCCATCCTATTTTATTTTTACTTCTCTTCATTTTATTCTTTCATTGTTTTAATTATATGTTAATACTTTATGCTTATGTGCATATATATATATATATATATATATATATATATATATATATATATATATATATATATATATATATATATAGGTATGTGTGTGAAAATGTGTATAAATATACATATATATATATATATATATATTTCTCAGAATAATTCTGATAAGAAAACTTAAACGTCTTTAGTAAAATTTAGAAGGCTTTACACAGGAGTGTCCCTTTGTATTTGAATTTAACGTAACTAAAAAACCATTCCGCTTTTAAAATTACCTTGACAAAGTCGAATTGACGAAACGCGTCGGCAATGACTAAAAATATATATTTTCCAATTGCCTTCTTTTCATCGATATATAATATATATATATATATATATATATATATATATATATATATATATATATATATCAATATTTATTAAATAATTATATTAATATATATATGTATTATATTATATATTATATCTTATATATATATATTTATATATTATTTATATATATATATTTATCAATATAAATAAATATATATATATATATATATATATATATAACTTACTATATATAATATATAGTATATTATATATTGATTCTTAATATATATATATATATATATATATATATATATATATATATATATATTACATAATACTATAACTTATCTTGATAATGTCGAACTGATGAAATGCGTCGGCAATATATATATATATATATATATATATATATATATATATATATATATATATATAAGGATGTGGGTATGTGCCCATGCTTACATAAGTGGGGACATTTGGCTTGATGGTTTCCCAACAAAGTGAATATTTGCTACAAATATTTTAAAATATAGAAGGTAAACCTGTCTGAAAACAAAAGATGGAAACAAAATGGAAGATCCTAATCCGAATGTGCTGATTCCAGCAGTGATCAAACTCAGTTAAATACACCATGACGCTTTTACAATGTTGCCCTCACCAAACCTTCCTTGATCTGATATCCAATCAAAACACCCACCAGCTGATTTCGCCAGTCCTAATGTAAATTTGTACCATGGCTCGTTAATTTTAATGCCTCCAAAACGAAACCGCTCTCATTTAAACACTATAGAGTTACTTGCCCGCAATCAGCATGGTTGATGTGAGACTAATCGAGGGCCACACACTGCGCTTACCTAGCTTCATATTTCCGACTGACTTGAAATGGAAAGAATACATCGGATCAATGGCTGCATCTGCTGCAAGGAATGCTGGGTCATGATGTTAAGCCAGAAAACTTTTCTCCTAAAAGTCTATCTAGAAGATTTACAAACCTGCCATTCGCCCGTGCATTGAGATCCTGTTGCCATATCAGGCCTGGTGCTCCCGCTTCTCATCTCGAGGTTTTTGACAAAATCCAAAGAAGGATCTGCAATGTAATAGATACTGATTTGGCATCTCGACATCAGGCAGTTTTACACCGACGGGACGTGGCTTTCCTCTGTCTTTTCTACAAAAAATTTCATGGCAATCAATCTCAAGAGATATTTTCCCTGGTGCCCGGACTACGTTTGTATAAGCGTGCTACTAGATTGGCATCAACGTTTTACACTTTTAATGTTGAATTTGTTAAATATAACAGCCACTTCAATTCCAATACTTTTCTCGCACTTTTCACCTTTAGAAACTCACTTCCGTTTCCTTGCTTCCAATTATAACTACAATCTTCTAAAATGTAAATGAAGAAATGTCAATCGCCATCTTCTGTTTTCCTTTTAACTTTTCCTTGGACCAAATATCAACCAGTCTTTTCTGCGACTTTCACTCTCTATAACCCACTGCGTACTAGTGGCATTCACAGCTTGCTTACGGAGAAATTATATATATATATATATATATATATATATATATATATATATATATATATGTGTGTGTGTGTGTGTGTGTGTGTGTGTGTAATTATATCTATCTACCTATCTATCTATCTATCTATCTATCTATCTATCTATCTATATATATATATATATATATATATATATATATATATATACAGGAAATTATATAGATATGTATATTTACATTATTCAGACTATTGTCCTCATCTTTGCTGCCATATTTATTACAACGTTTCAGCCGTTGTACCTCCGGTCTTCTTCTTCAAGTGGTTGGGTCCTGTCACTGGATCTAACCAATGTTCCATGAAATTATATATATATATATATATATATATATATATATATATATATATATATATATATATATATATATATATATATATATATATATATATATATATATATATATGTGTATATAATGAAATGGACTTAGTCCAACAATCAGTTTAATACATTTTCTGTTTATACGTTATTTTTAATTATGCAAATATTTAAGTAAATAAGCAGTATTAACAACATTTACCGACCTGAATATCCCAGAAATTTCATAAAGAAATTGTGACTTTCGGCAGAAATGGAACCTGTATCCTACGTGGGACCGTCATACATTTTGGTGTTCTACACCATTTAGCTACAGAGGAAGCGTATGGTTAACGAAGCGAAATTACAACTATTAAACAACAGATTTCCCATGATTTTTCTCGAGCGCTCATCTCTCATCGAAGTGTATCATAACGTGAACAAATGATGTTATATACTATGAAATAGACAGTCCAACAATTATTTGAATATATTTTGTTTTTATACGTTACGGTCGCTAATTAATTCTGATTATTATAAACAGAGCATTTACATAAATATTTGTATCTATAAAATAATGTATAAACATACATATATATATATATATATATATATATATATATATATATATATATATATATATATATTCATGAATTATTCATACAAAAACAAATACAAAGGTTAATGATTTAAATTTCAGTTGCATAAATTCTTATTATTTTTACAAGCTTTCGTCTGTTCCTACAGACATCCTCAGTTATGCAACTGAAATTTATGAAACAAGGATCTTTTCATGCATAAACAGGTTCGGGGTTTTTGTATATTATTTGAATTGTTCGCGATGATGGATTTCTGCCAATTAAATCATTAACCTTTCTATTTGTTTTTGTATGAATAATTCATGAATTTGTAAATTAAGTGCACCTTTATTGAAATATATATATATATATATATATATATATATATATATATATATATATATATATATATATATATATATAGGAAATTTCAATCATAATTTGCTTCATTCACCGCGTTGAATGCATCCATAAAGTTCGCTTTATTTCTATTATAGGGGAAGATGATAGGGTTTAATGCTTTTCCTAACGGCACCAGTATAAAATTGAATGCAGCCGTCGAGATCAGAGTGTGTGTCCATTAATAATTTTGTATAAATTGGTGTATTCTTGTTTCAGTCAGTCAGTTATCGGTCATGCATGATACACGGTTAGGCAATCATGTATCTTTCGATAGATGACTAACGAGGCAGATTTTTCCCACAGTATGTTGCCATCCAAGATTATGGAACCCGGGCTGTCCTGCTATTTAACCATAAATGGAGGGAGAAGAAGAGGATCCATACCTTTCCCAAGGGTAATAGCACATAAGTGAATGTAATGGATTCGACTGGATTTCGAACTCGGCTCTCCCATTCTTTAATCCGAGCCGCTATCCACCGTGTCTCCTACTTGTTTAATTATACTAAAAATGACGATGGAAAATTAGCCAATATTTTCCACAACTTTTGCGTTTTTTTTTCTACAAATGCAAAATGTGAGTAAAGCCTTAAATATATTTACCTATTTTATGAAGACACTAGCAGTAGAGCCCGGCGTTTCCCGGGGATGTAACAGTAAGAGATAGATCAAGTATCGACCATCATAAAGACTGAAAAATAAAATTGACAAAGATTATTGTTTAAGGTTGACGGACACGCATGTCTTAAATAGTTTTTTTTTTTTTGGGGGGGTACGAATTGGTCAAACCCAAACTCAAACAAAAACATTGTTTTCAATCGTTATGAGTCTACCGATTGAATAGAATTTTATTATAAACAATTGTCTTGTAAATGGAATTTTTAAAGCATTCTGAATGTAAAAATAAAAAAAAAAGTGCGCAAGGCAATAAGAAACACTACCTGCGAAAAAAAAGTGAAGTTTTGTTGAAATCAGTTGAAAAATGTAGGAAATCCGATCCCTTATATAAGCGAACACACACACACACACACACAACTTGTGTTTTATAATAAGTATAACTCGATATGAGTTGTCCCCCTTTCATTCTCGTGACAGCGATGCCTCTCAATCGTGTTTTCAAATTGATTTTGTGCAAAAACAATTGTGTTTTTCCAATTTTTGGCGCTTTCAGAACCATCACAATGTGATTTTACGTAGCCCTGTTTAGGAAATCCGATCCAATAAATAGACGAACACACACACACACACACACACACACACACACACACAGCCTGGGTTTTATAATAAGTATGATTTAGGTGAATCATCGAATGTTTCAAATGTGCTTTATACAATTTTGTGTTGAGATTTATCCCTGAAGGATACTCCAAGTAGTTTTAGACCAGATGATGTTGATAGCGATCAAATCAAGACATACTTATCGGTATAGAAAGTATTAGAAACCAACATGTGCCAAATATACAAAATAAATTATCGTTTGCACTAGAATGACTACGTTATTTACTGTAATGCGCGGCTTCCACATTGCTTAAGCGAGAAAATGACTGTACGTTTTTAAATATAACAAAAACCGTCAGTTGTATGTCGAAAATGAAAACCAGATATCTGTATGGGCAATGCATGAGATCATGACACTAACCACTCCTTCTTGAATGAAAGACCAGCCTTCACGTTAAGTTTGCGTCTGTGAATGCAGTGAAACAGAGCAAACTACCAGGAGCTCATTACAGATATAAAAACTATTTATTCAAACAAATATTTCTCCCAGTAAGATAAAGTAATGTTGTGACATAATCCATCATGTCAATTGTAGATAGCGTTTTTCTTTGGTGACATGTCACAAATTGTGATTGCATCACTGAATTTTCAGTCATCCGAGTATTCAAACTAGTTTAGAAATTATTGTTACCATTTACAGATTTTACAAATTCCAAAGGAGAATCAGCAATATTATAGGTCCTGGCTTAGCATCTCCGCTCCAATCACTTTCCAACTTCCACGGAGTAGCTTCCCTTTGCAATTTCTATAAATCTATCTTGCATATCTATTTCTATCATTGATCCATTACTGCCACATATGGTCCGGTGCCCCAGCTATTTACTTTGAACTCCTTGATAAAATCCAAAAAGAATCAGCAATATTATTGATCTTGATCTGGCAGCTCAGTTTCTGTCACTTTCCCACAGCCGTAAAGTTGCCTCTCTGTACCTTTTCTATAAATCCTTTCATGGTAATTGTTCGAGTGAGCTCTTCACTATGGTACCTAGACTTCATGAATTTAAGCGCAGTACTAGACTGGCATAAAGATCTCACCAGTTGACAGTTGAGCTGGCTAGATGTAGCCGTAGATTCTATGCTAACGCTTTCCTTTCTCGCACTTATCGCTTGTGGATTCCGGCTGCATGCTTTCCAGTCAACTTTAATATGCAAAATTTAAATGCAATGTCAGTCGATATCTACTCTCTCCTACTACTCATTATAAACGTTTCTGTTCATAATTTGTCTGCAACCTGTATCCACTTGTATCTTAGTAGCTTTACTGCCTTTCTTTGAGTGATACCGAATTAAAAAAATTGAGAGGAAGTAATACTAAAGTTGGTTGAAATATGACAGAAAAGAGTGAAAAAATGCAAGAGTATATATATATATATATATATATATATATATATATATATATATATATATATATATATATATAAAAGCAAATATATGGATATAAATCCGACAGTATGAAGAAAATATATATGAAAAAAAGACGACAACGTGACCATGTTTTAAACGGAGCGCTGATCTTATAAAACTTTCAGTTATTCTGTTTGGATAAGTCTTTTTCTTATGTACATCGTCTTTGTCATGTTGTATTGATAATGTTATAAATTATGAATATGTCCTGAAGATGGTTTATTAGACCGAAACGTCCGACGTTGACATATTAACATTAAAACAGCATAATTTTATATAAGGGTTTTTGTTTGTTTTTCCGTATATATTTTTTTTTTATATATATATATATATATATATATATATATATATATATATATATATATGTGTGTGTGTGTGTGTGTGTGTGTATGTGTGTGTGTGTGTGTGTGTGTGTGTGTATGCCCACATATAACTTAAATCATTGATATATACAGCGCAGTAGGATTAACACGAAAAATATATCTCAACTGCATAAAAACCGTAAAGCTTTTTATAAAGACAAGTTGATGTCATGTTGTGCAAAGGAAAACGTCAAGGCGTTCTCTGGCTTTCTACTCTGAATAAAGCAGTCGAAGCAGATGTAAACACATGAAGATGACCCATGAAAACAAGTAATTTCTGATTATAACATTTCGATGGTTATTTTTACGATGAGAAATATCTGTCAAATTACCAGACTGTAAATTAGAAATATAACAGAAAAGCTTTCTTTCCCTTAATGGATAGAGACACTGAACACTTGAACTCAACTACGAGAAACAATCCAGAATAAAAATACTCATTGGTTATACAAAAATAAATCTCCAGCTTGGAATGTTGGATAGTCTTTTTCTCCTTCAATTCCAAAAAAGTTACCCAACAACTATATGGATTTTTTATGCAAAAGCATGGAAAATAGCTATAAGGAGCTAATGTCAATCGTGAGAATAGTTTAGGGTTAGTATGTGCATCCCAGTCTAAATCTAGGTTTACTACAGAAATGTTGGCTTGTTTTACAAGAATTATTTTAATACAATGTGTGCCAAGTGATTCTCTTTCGTGGCAACTTTTTCACTATATCCATAAAAATATATATTGATAAAAATTTTAATTGGCATAATAATAAATGAGCCTTTTATTTTCAAATAGTTTTTAGCTCAAATCTATACGAAATGTCCATGACTATATTGCATATTTAAAAAAAGATAAGTTCCAATTTTCAAAAAAATCTAATTCCTTAGTTTAAATTAGATACAGATTCTTTATTACATTGTTAAGATAACACACACACACACACACACACATATATATATATATATATATATATATATATATATATATATATATGCATGTTTCATTAAATAATATAGACAAGTTTTGTCTATTTATTTTAAGTAAGTTGCTTTCATATTGTCTACGCTTAATCACATTATCGTTGAAAGACGAAAGGAAAACACCATATTGATACATGTTTAAATCCAATCTAAGGTTTCGGCTTACACAAGCCATTAACAAAGATGACAATTTCAATAAATCAAACAACACGCGGACGAAACAGCAATAATAGCCCGCCCTTACTGCATGAAAATTTACAAGTAACGACAAACGCGTATATATGAAGCGGAAGAAAATGCGTCGCAGCGCGATTTTCGCTTGGCGTGACCAACATAAATATTATTTAGTCCGTTGAGATACAATTCCCAAAGGGCATTTGCGTTAAACTATGTTGGTTTTCTGTAAATAACGAGGAGGGGGGAAGAATCATGCGAATAGTTGTTGTTGGATGCACAAGAGAAATAGGGATTGTAGTGGATATATTAGTACAGGCGGCATATAATCATATACTACACTAAATTGCCGGATAAGCGGATAAAACAGTTGAAACCTAACCTGAACAAAATAAACTATGAAAACAAATATCCTTAAATGCCTATAATTTACAACAGAAGCATCATGTGACGTCACAAGCTGCGAGCCTCTCGTTTGTCGTTACTTGTAAATGTTCATGCAGGATTGTTGCTTCGTTTTCGTGTTGTTTGATTTATTGAAATTGTCATTTTTGATAATGGCTTGTAAGCCGAAACCTTAGATTGATTTAAACATGTATCAATATGGTGTTTTTCCTTTCGTTTTCAACGATAATGTGATTAAGCGTAGATAAGGAGCAACTTACTTAAATTAAATAGACAAAACGAATATGGACGCAGGATTGCGTGCAGAGAAATGTAAGAATGCATCACGGCGGCATATCGCGTACCACATTGCCGGATGCTTATTGAGGCGGGATTATTTTCGGGATCTTTTTCCCTGAGCCCTGCTTGACGCTTATTTAGCCGACTTTCCCTGCTTTGAGTCAGCTGAAGCGGCTGGATGCGAGAGTCCCATCACAGAGTCTGAAATCTAGGAAGCGTTGAAACAGGTTGGCCTGGATAAATCTCCGGGATTAGATGGTCTTCCCTACGAAGACTACTTGAGGCAGTCGCCCGTTTTTGTTCCCTTGCTGGAACTGATTTTCAACAATTGGATGAAGCAACGCTTCACCAGGGGTGTGATCAAATTGCTGCGTTAGGACAAAAATGGTGGGATAGGTAATTTTCGCCCTTTAACTATGTTAAATACAGAGTTAAAGATTTTGACAAGGATCTTAGCCAACCGTTTGTAGCTTGTCCTGTCTAATCTGATTGGCTGTGAACAGACTTGTGCTGAGAAGGGCAGGACTATTCAGGACAACCTTCATATGGTCCGCTTGATCATAGAGAAAGTCGACAGTGAAGCCGCGCTGACCATTTTGGATCAGTTTAAGACCTTTGATTCGGTTGACCATCGATTCCTTGAGGCTGTTCTTTCGGCTGCTGGTTTCGGGCCGGACTTTGGCTCCTGGATCCGTCTTCTGTATGCGACTCCCGGCGCGTTTCTGGAAGTAAACGGGTTAAGATCGGAACCTTTCGTATTTTCTCGAACTATTCGTCAAATTTGTCCTCTTTCGCCTATGCTTTACATTCTTGCGTTGGAACCTTTATTTCGCAAGATAAAGGCGAATCCGGTCCTACGTAGAATTTCCCTACATGGTACTACCACCTCGGCAAGGTATTCTGCCTATGCTGACAACGTTTCGGTTCTTGTGTTGAGCAAAGCCGAGATTAACGAAGTCAGCAAAGAAATCAATGGTTATGAGATGGTGACAGGGACCAAGATCAACAGGGATAAGTCTGTTGGATTGCGGTTGGGTGCGTGGAAGGGAGTTTCTCTTTCCACTGGACGGATGGAACGGTCAAGATACTCGGCGTCTGATATCCAGTTGGGAATGAATTGGTCAGAGGTACAAGGAAGGCCGAGTTCGCAATTAATTTGTGGTTTCGGAGGAATCTTTCCTTGAAGGGGAGGGCGGAAGTATGTGTTTCACATATCTACTCGATTACCTTTACCGACTCTCGGTACTTCCACTTCCGTATGCCACATAAATATCCTTAGTAAAGCTCTTGTTCTTTTACTTGTGGAGAGGGAAAGCCACTAGGGTACCTCGGGATATCTGTTGCCTTCATCCACCTGAAGGCGATCTAGGTATGCCTAGAATTGAGATTCGTCAATATATGCTTCGCATCAGGTTCCTAGATCGTTTGTGTCGCGAACGGGATGAGGAGTGCGCCTTCTGGAAGGAAGACACCCGTAGAAATTTCTCATCCTTAAGAAGTGTGCACTCGTGCGAGGAGGAGGTCCACGCCGAGCCGAATGCTCCTTCTACCGTTAATGTCGTTTTGCTCTAAAACGACTCTTAAGGATTGACTCTCCAACGTCCAGGCGTTGTCTCGTAGGGCATTATAACAAGTGTTATTCAGGGGAGCCGTTCATGATGATCTGATTGACAAGCTCGGTCTTACGAAGCAGGAGGCTCGTTTGATCTGGCACTGGGCGCCCGGGTTGAAATATCACAATAACGATGAGGTATCCCTTACCTGGCTGGTGATGCATGGGGCCCACTGGCTCACCAAAAACTTCGCTCAGCGCGCTTGGAGAAATCCCCAAACTGCCGACACTGTGATGGGGTGATCGAGACTCTGGGTCACGCTTTCTTTCATTGCCGGGTTGTAGCACCGTTGCCTAAGTTCGTTGAAGGCCTCTTGGTTCGCTCGCTGCAGGGAAAGTCCTTGAGGCCTCATCTGTTTGTAGCAATGTGGCACCGCCGTTGACGAAGACTGAACTTTCTGTTCCACTGCTTGCTAGGTATTATGTGAGTCGTGATTTAGTCGACACGCAAGAAGGTATTCTATGGAGGTGAGTAGTTAAAGTTAAGATTAGGACGGAAAGGGGGCGACTCTCTTCATCAGAATTCGGCAATAGGCGGGCAAATCCTCCGCAACTGTATAGAGTGAATGGGGCTGACCTGGAATGACACTGATGCCGATTAGGTTCAGTATTTTGTTCTTCCTGAGTTGAACAGATGCAACCCGTCCCGATATTAGGCTAGTTTTGGTTTAGTTTGCATCTTTAGTTTCCTGTTTCCGGTCAACTTAGCTAGGGTATGTATGCCCATTTTCCACCTTTTATATCTGTCCCTATTTTTCTTTAGTTTAATTCCCCATCTCCTCCCTCTTTTAGGTGGTCAGTTATGTCACTTCTCTGGTAGCTGCGGGATGCCTTTCGTTTCGCCTGTGTGTTTTCGTATTTTGTTTTGTTTTCAATGCGTGTTTGTGTGTGTTTTTGGACGGCCATTTTTTTTATACTATTATAATCCCACAATTTTGTCGTCCAGTTAACTGCTGTTTCAGCCACATTTATGGATTATGTATGTGTATGTGTGTGGGGGGTATTACTAACCTTATTTTGTTTTGTTTTCATGTAATTAATATTAATTCATATTAGAAATACTCATTGTTTTGGGGGGTTTTTAAATTGTTGTTTTTATTCCCCTCAGCCCAGAGACTTTGAAATGTACATATGGGGACTAGTTAAGTTTTCCTAGAGACATTGACGTATTATGGTGGATCTAGTAAGAAAGGTAGGCGAGAATGTGTTGTTTTGGTGATAGGACTATTGTTGGTATCTTTGGGTCACTGTTTCTGACTAGCTAAGTTCAGAATTAAGACAGAAGAAAACCCTCCCTTTCCCCAAACCCTTTTTGGCCTTGTGCCACATTTTGTACAAAATCGTACGAATAAATATCTATTCCAAAATTCGTTTGAGAATGAAACAGAGCTGGGTACTTTATTTTATAATTAAATTTAATTTTTTTAGCTTTGAGTACTCGTATGCAGCGTTGGAATCATATTTCTAAAAAATTAAACTCTACCTTCTGTATTGAGCACTTTTTCTTAAATAAAAACAAAAATACTAAAGAAGTTTGGATTATTAACCTATCGGTTCTTTCCTATTTTTCTATATATTTGCACACACACGCACAAACGCACACATATATACATACATACATACATATATATACACACACGCGCACGCACACACACACACACACACACACACACACACATACACACACACACTTAAGAGAGACACATCCCCTCTCCAGGAACCAATAAAACTGTCAAACTGACCAAGGGAATTCAGGGCAGC
>CAHIKZ030000454.1:965000-1017500 GCA_903632075.3 Acanthosepion pharaonis
CGTTGAAGTACTTTTGTCTACCGCAGCCATTAACAAGAACCAATGTAGTCTCTGTGTGGTAGTTAGAATTTGTACTAATGACTCTATTTTTAACATGAGAGACGAGGCTTTCGAATTAGACTATCTACCAGTTATCTTTCATGAGACTTATTTTTACCAAGTTGCGTTGCCTACGTTTAATGTCAAATAATGGA
Source organism: Acanthosepion pharaonis (assembly GCA_903632075.3). Taxonomy (NCBI): domain Eukaryota; kingdom Metazoa; phylum Mollusca; class Cephalopoda; order Sepiida; family Sepiidae; genus Acanthosepion; species Acanthosepion pharaonis. The sequence continues at coordinate 965,195 of CAHIKZ030000454.1, forward strand.
TACATATTTGTTATGACCCTTGGTTACATTAAAAGATAACAGAAGCGAAAGGAACGATAAAGTGAAAGAGGCCAGGGAGGGACTGACATGCGAGGTAGCAGAAATCTAAAGACAGTTAAACATACGCGCATTATACATACATGCCTCATGAATGTGTGGATGATACCACATGTGTACGTACGTAAGTGTATATGTTTGCAACTATTTGTACTCGTATGTATGGGTATATGTGCTTCGTTTTTGTTTGATGTGTGTGTGTATGTGGCTCGTTTGTTGTACAATTTTCAGTAACAGTTTCAAACCTACACGTCATAATTTCATCCATTTCACTTCGGTTGATTTTTTTTCACTTTGAAGTATTTTGACGTTCCTTGAGGAAAAGTAATTTTTGTTAGGTGTTTTTTTTTTTTTAATTTTAGTTTTTCTTTTGTTTTTCTGATTTCTCAATGTTTATTTTCATTATGGTTTTAAATGTTTAGGTTGACAGGGGTCTGCATATGTAATTTTCCTTAATTTTTTATTAATGGCCTTCGTCCGGCCCCCGGGGTCGAATGAGTTGCTGACCCCTGCTCTACATCTTGGTATTCTTTGCGAAGTTGTAAGTTTGATTTTGTCGTGCAGGACATTATGTGCAACGGATTTTGGGAACGTGAAATATATTGGTTAAACATATGTTTTGTTATGCAAATTTAAATGTATTTAATAATGTTGTCATATTATTGCATTGGTTATTTTTCACTAACTTAATAGTTTGAATATAATATGCAAGTCCGTTTAATATACGCAGATTTATGTCAGAATGTGTATCGAAAACAATTATTGTATTTTCTATTAACATGCCTTAAAAAAACATAAAAAAGGCCCTAGCTTAAGAACACCATGTCTAGTTTTAATGAATATAGGACCGCACGAGGCAGGGTTTCAAGATATAATACGCTTTTCAATTTGGTGGGATATTATGCATCATCTAAATTGTATCTCGGGAAAAATTCTTACAAGATTAGAGTTTTAGTATTGCATGAGACCAACCATACCCGTTGGGTTTTCTTTTAAAAGCAGTTCATGATACAAAATAAGCAGATAATATTATCAAATATATTATTTATTACATATATTTTAATTTGTATTTGCAATACAAGTAATTTTAATAATTCTTCTTATTCACTTTATACAATATGACTACGATCAAAAGCAATAAGAAATTAATCAGCATGTGTTTACTTTTGAAAAAGTAATTGTAAACTTATATCAAACTAAAGGCCTTTCCATTCAAGTAATAGTAGCCCCTGGGTGACAATGCATACCAATTTTAGTATTTACCATAGTATAATTTTATGTGAAGGTCATTACAAAACACCAAAACAAACAGCAAACCGTCTGCTTACGGACATTCATATTTATTGAAATAACTAAGTACAGATACTTTCTTTTTGTTCACTCAGTTTCATTTTTTCTAAGTAATTTTTTTCAAAATAATAATTACATTTTTGTTATATGTTATATAGGAATAAAATGTCGCTGCTGACATTTGAGTTTGAACATAGATCGCCAGTGATCAAACATTGGCGATCCCATTATTGAATTAAGTAGACCACTTGGCCATATATGGGAGGAAGCGTGTTTTTAATTGATTTTTCATTTCTATCCTATCCTCTATTACTATAAGTAATGCTATTCTTTACTCTATTCAATATACTATTCCTCTATTCGGATCACTATACGGATTACTATTCGAGCGAGTATTATCGAGCAAGTACTATTAATGCGAATGATATTCGAAGGCGTCTGACACCAGTATTTTTCAACGGCTTACTATTGTTGTATCTGCGATTACAAAGCCTCTACTACAACGATCATTACGAAAGTGACAACGAGTATTCGTTGATATCAAAAAAGTGTCAATGAGTGTTCGTTGACATCACAAAATTATATGTGCTTATTTACTTTTCGCATTTATTACAAAACGGCTATACTATTTCTGGTACCACAAAAATGGATAATTTACATATACGGCTGTACAGTATCTCGACGGATCTAGTTTTCGATATTCCTAGACTATTCTCGAAAAGAAGAAAGGCAATTTCATAACACGAGGCCCTGGGAAGCGAAATGATTTTTAAAAGATTCTCTCTAGCAGATCTAGTTTGCTACACCGGGTTAAAACTATTGAGATCAGTTAAAAGAGATAGCGGGTAGATGTACGAATTCAATACCTTGAATCACCGCTTTAAAAAAAAAAAAAAAACGAAGACTATTTCGACACTAGATTTAAATTGCGACTAAGTTTCAATATTTTCAAATAATTCTTCGCTAAATGAAGATCGAGATGTAATCAGAAGTCGAATATTTTTGCTCGGATCCTCCATCAGAGAGATGACAAACTCTCTAGGAAACCAATCCTAATCCAACAGTCATGTCATCGTTAATATTTCCCCCCTGCGTCTCTCTCATATAACGGAATATCCTTGCTGCGATTCTCAGGTGTTGATACTGCGCTTAACAAAATTGGTAGAGTATCAGGCTCTAAGGAACGTTAATTTGCGTAGATCAGGTTACACAAACCTCTTCAGTAGGACCGGTTCCTGTGTAAGGATTTCCCAGCATGGGAGATTATATCTCACCCACTTCTACAATAGTTTCAAGGATGATATTAGGCAGTTCAACAGCAAAAATGTGGCTGGAATCCGGCCAGAGTCATGACGACCTCTGAGAATCGATGGTCAACCCGGACAAATATGATGAACTGATCTAAACTTATCAGCGCGGTTTTTCCTTGGTTTTCATTATGATCCTAATCACTAAACTGTGACTTATCTTGAATCCTACTACCTTTCATAGTATAAATAAGTTCATTTACTATTAAGGGAATCCAACACATCCTAAGCGTTTGACCAAAATGTGTTTAACATATTTAAGGGAGAGAAATTACTGATTCCGCCACCAAAATATTTCTACTTCACAACAACTTCATTGCAAAATTACTGTATCTTTGCGAAATAATCCCATTTCCACCTCATGTTGAAGATCAATGCTCAGAACAAGACAAACTTGCGCGGCAGACTTGAATAAATTTCGTTTGGCTATCGAGTCTTCATGGGAGTGTTGTCTGTGCTGTATTTATGGGAGTGTGGTATGTACTGTATTTATGGGAGTGTGGTCTGTACTGTATTTATGGGAGTGTTGTACGTGTTGTATTTATGGTAGTGTTGTCCACGTTGTCATCTTTTAACACTTCTCAGATTTCATCTTCTGTAATGGGAAATTCAACCTAATAGTAGCCATTTTCCCGCAGTGAGTAAACTAAACTAAATAGACGTCGAGCAAAGAGACATTCAGACCGTTCTCCATAGGATTAAGTTTCTGCTAGTAGTGAGACGCTTCATTAGAGATAACATCGTTTGAAAATAGCAACGATAATCTTTAAGGAATAATAAGATATTCAAAACCTCACTTTAACTCTGATTTGGCCTATGAGTCTAATCCTGGACAAAATATCAATTTGGGTCGAAATTTAGACCAAAATTCCAATTCAATCTTAAAACTGAGTTCTTCAAAACCTCAAAAAACTCTCACTTTAATTCTGATTCCTTGACCTTTGGAAGAAATAAGATTGATTTCCTCAATTGAGGAAAAAATTGGAGATATTATAAACTGAATTAAAAAAAAAAAAAAGAATTCACAAAGTGTTTGTGTTACTTTAAACTCAATATATATTAAAAACTTTTAAAATCACTAATGTTTGAAATTTTAACTCTTCCCTCATCATCCGGACACTGGATGTTCAAGAACCAAATGAAGGCAAATTTCCATCCCCGGGATCATCACGATTCCAAAAAGCTATAATATGTCTATGTAGATCAAGTGAGGTCTGAGTTATAGACGTTTCAGTCACATTGACGGACAGACAGAATCTGCAGTTTATTTATTTAGATTATATTCTTTGCCCTACCAAACATTTTTTTTGTACTGTAGCTCTAAGTAGCAAAACCTGGTCGTTCTTATCAGGCCAAGATGTCATATCCGCCTTATCTATTGCTAATTCCCCAATATCCCGCAATTTGAATGTCCCCTTTATTCTAGCTTCCTGTTTCTTTTCTGCCACCAATCAGAGTCGGGACTATAGTAGGAAGTAAAAGACCTAATTGTTCTCCTGAAATTATCCAACTACCACAAGCCCCGATAAGTCCTATTATCAATTGGTTTTGAAATCTTTCACATCCAATAAAATGCGTGTTAAATTTTAAGTAACCTATCATTTTTTCGAATCAAACATTAATTCAAACTCTGTCAATGTAACTTGAGATGTGCGACGAATCGGGACAGCACCTATATCTGTCCAAGGCCATTCTACTCGTTTCAGATATTCATTTCAAAATTGATCCATCAAATAAATTTTAGTGGTAAATTCCCGAAATATTTTCAAATTTAAAAGCAAGTTCATACACTTTACATAAACTCCAAAGTCGAGATTGGAATCAAGGACGGCATTATGAAGCAGAGGAAGGACAATAGGAAAATGAAGGTGGTAACATAGATAGATAGATAGATAGATAGATAGATAGATAGATAGATAGATAGATATAGACTTTAATAGATAGATAGATAGATAATAGATAGATAGATAGATAGATAGATAGATAGATATGAACAGACTTTAATAGATAGATAGATAGATAGATAGATATGAACAGACTTTAATAGATAGATAGATAGATAGATAGATAGATAGATAGATAGATAGATAGATATGAAAAAAACTTTAACAGATGGATAGATAGATGGACTTTAACAGATAGATAGATAGATATGAACAGACTTTAATAGATTAAATAGATAGATAGATATGAACATACTTTAATAGATAGATAGATAGATAGATAGATAGATAGATATGAACAGACTTTAATAGATAGATAGATAGTTAATGAAAAGAGCGAGAAAGATAGATGCATACGTACATACATTTAACAGACTTAGATAGATAGATAGATAGATAGATAGATAGATAGATAGATAGATAGATATGAAAAAACTTTAACAGATGGATAGATAGATATGAACAGACTTTAATAGATACATAAATAGATAGATAGATATGAACATACTTTAATTAATAGATAGATAGATAGATAGATAGATAGATAGATAGAGCTTTAATAGATAGATAGTTAATGAAAAGAGCGAGAAAGATAGATGCATACGTACATACATTTAACAGACTTAGATAGATAGATAGATAGATAGATAGATAGATAGATAGATATAAACAGAAAGACAGAAAGAAGATTGTTTGAAATAGATTGATAGATAGATATGAACACACTTTAATAGATAGATAGATAGATATGAATAGGTTTTAATAGATATATAGATAGATATGAACAGACTTTCATAGATAGATACAGATAAATAGATAGATAGATAGATAGATAGACATAAACAGACTTTTAGATAGATAGATAGATAGATAGATAGATAGATAGATAGATAGATAGATATGAACAGACTTTAATAGATAGATAGATAGTTAATGAAAAGAGCGAGAAAGATAGATGCATACGTACATACATTTAACAGACTTAGATAGATAGATAGATAGATAGATAGATAGATAGATAGATAGATAGATAGATAGATTTAAAGATGGAAAGAGAGAAAGAAAGACTTTGTTAGATACATAAATAGATAGATAGATATGAACACATAGATAGATAGATAGATAGATAGATAGATAGATATGAATAGACTTTTAGATAGATAGATAGATAGAAAGAGCGAGAAAAATAGATGCATACGTACATACATTTAACAGACTTAGATAGATAGATAGATAGATAGATAGATAGATAGATAGATAGATATAAACAGAAAGACAGAAAGAAGATTGTTTGAAATAGATTGATAGATGAACAGACTTTTAATAGATAGATAGAGAATAGGATAGATAGATAGATAGACATAAACAGACTTTAGTAGATAGATAGATAGATAGATAGACAGATAGATAGATAGATAGATAGATAGATAGATAGATATAAACAGACTTTAGTAGATAGATAGATAGATAGATAGATAGATAGATAGATAGATAGATAGATAGACGCAAAAATTGTGCGGAAAGTGTCTCAGCACAAAAAAGAAAGGATTGACAATTTCAATTTGGTAAGATATTTCGAAATAAATCTGGTTGAAAACTTTTCTCTGTTACCAGATGAGTCAGTGAGAGGGTAGGCCTTCTCACTTCATGTGAAGTATATGGTTATAGTCTCCCTCGCTGTTTTTCTTTCAATGGTGATGTCGCAAGACACAAACCCAAATATAATTTCATTCTTCTTCTAGTCTGGTTGCCAACCAAGGATTGCAAAAAACTAGACTGAATTTCTAATTAACCAATAGCTTGGGAAAACGAACAAGATTCATAACTCGCCCAAGGTTATTTGTGTGAAAGTGAAGATAACCACCTCTATCAAAATTTGAACCCGGCATGCCGATATTATTTCAAACGCTGAGAACCACTATGCTACGCGAATATCCGCGCTTAAAGATGAATGCAATTTGTTTTTACGAGTGCAATGCAATTATAAAAGTATTTAAATGTAAAATGTGTGTGAACGCGCGCGCGAGAGAGAGAGAGAGAGAGAGAGAGAAATGCCCATCCCCAAATGAGCATTCCCAACCAGCACCGACCGATTTGTTCCATTTAAAATGTTTGGACTTCACAACTTATATTTGCCAGCCCACAACAATGTGTTTTGTTCAACATGAACATCCTGAGCTGCTCGTAATATCAACAGTGACTATAAAGAGTGTCAGAAGAAATAATGGGATCTCTTTTTTAAAGTGCCAAAGATTATTCGTGACAATATTTAGAGGGTTTTACATTTATTTTAAATATGGCTACCTTTTTAGATACCTAATTAGATACATAGATAGATAGATAGATAGATAGATAGAAAATGAGAGAATGAGCGTCATAACTATCAATTTGATGGTATCCATAACTATATACCTACTAGCATGGACTACCTGGCGTTGCCCGCGTGTCAAATATTTTGATCGTCCCCAGCAAGGTTTTGGTTGTTAAGCAGACTAAACCTTTTTTCTTGGAGGAACAGTAGAAACAATCGTCTACCAATTTTCATCCGGGACTCATTTTTAAAATGGATATGAGATTACTACAGAGCCCTTGAATTTTCAATGTTTGATGTTTTGCCCCTTGGAGGCAAGATGTAGAGTGATTCTTCCGATCGTACCCTAGAAAATCCTACATAAAACTGCCCATGGCTAAAAGAAGGGGAAGTTAGGTTCAGACCAACAACTACCAGTGATGCCTGTGATTGTCCTTAGGACTTATTCATAGTCACGCGGAAACACACTCTAAATGGGAATTGAGGTATTCAAATTCTATTGTAGAATTTGAAGGAATAAGAGGTATTCTAGGAATAAGTTCTACTTTTCCTCTTCAACTTAGTATGACAGTTTATATGACGTCAGGTTGTATGGGTTTGACGTAGAGTCTTGTTATGCTACATCATCTTGGAGCATCAAAATTCCGGAGCAATATAATAGTGCATCTAACATTTAGGCTTAACTTTTGTGTTGGTATTCCAGACAATTCTAAGGAATTTAAAACTTCTGTAGGGCATTGGTCAGCCTGTTCATTATCCAAAGTTGAATCCACCGAATAATTTTTTTCCTCACCTGAGCAGTTGTTGATTGATAACATACACAAAGTATTTCTCAAGTGCTAGCATTGCTCTCTCAATTAGCCATTAATAATTCACATAGTTTTCTGCTATATTTTGGTACACATTGTTCCTCAATTCTTTAATTGAAGAAACAATTGATGTTAATCCTGAAGGAATTAGAATGCTGTCACGGTCGTTCTTAGCTAGCTTTCCATCTCCTATTCTCAGTACTAGAGATACAAACGCACCAGCCATTTGCTTTATATTAAGACAGGGCCTCATGTTAGTATTTAACGTTACTGTCTTGATGTATTTACACAAATATAATAAATTAATCCAACTGTTGAGTTCGTCAGCGGGGTTTCCATGTGGAACAGCTGGTAGTGATTGTCAGAAGTCACCTGGAAATAAAAACGGAATACCACCCATCAATACATGTCATCTCTTGAGATCACGCAATATATTATCTTGAACTTCAAATGCTTTTTTTTTATGTTCCACTAGCAGCCATACCCAGCTGGTTGATCAGAAAAAGCGTTCAATTAGAGTCTTGCTGCCTTGCATAATCTTGGAGCATCAAGATTTCAGAGCAACATAATAGGGCATCCAATTTTTAGGCTTGACTTGTGTGTTGGCATACCAGGAAATTCTAAGGAATTTAATTCTTCTTTAGGGCATTGTTCAGCCTGTACATCATCCATTGAATTCACAGAATAGATTTTTCTCTCACCTGGAATTTCATTAAGCAGTTGTTGATTGATAACATGCACCACATCGTTTTTAGGTGCTAGCATTGCTCTCTCAATTAGCCATTCATAACACACATAGTTTTCTGCTATATTTTGGTACATATTGTTCCTCAGTTCTTCAATTGAAAAAACAATTGATGCTAATACTGGAGGAATGACAATATTATCATGGTCGCTCTTAGCAATCTTGTCATTTCCTATTCTCTGTAGTAGAGATGCAAACTCACCAGCCATTAGGTCGTTATTAGGTTAGGCTCTCATGTTAGTATTAAATGTTAGTCTTGATGTCTTTCCACAACTATGATAATTTAATGCAATTGATGAGTTCGTCAGCGGGGTTACCATTAGGAACACCTGGAAGTGATTGTCGAAAGTTACCTGATAATAAAAGCGTCATGCCACCCATCAATGAATCTCATCTCTTGAGACCACACAATGTTTTATCTAGAGCTTCAAATGCTTTTTTTATGTGTCATTGTACATTCATCTCTTACAGTCAATGAACAATTCTGTAAAGCTTTAGCAGAATCTGATCCACTGTGAATTTGACAAATTGGATTAACGTCTCTGGTTAAGGACAATGGTAATTTAAATGACGAATGTGTTGTTCTACCATCAGGAAGGAAAATGGCTGCAATACCAGAGGAAGCTATGGCCACAGCCACTTAACATTCTGATCTCACTTTGTCAATAATCAAATTAGTAACAACTGTCTTTCCTGTACCTCCTGGTGCATCAAGGAATATTAGACCATCTTGCTGGTTTTTTACAAAACCAATTACGTCATGATACATATATCTAAGATCATTATTGACTTGTCTTAGACCATCATGAACAATTTCTTCTCGCTAATGTGCCTAATAACTAATTTCATGCATCCATGCATTATTGACAGCTTGTATATAAGTTTGATCTGGTGAGTCAAGACCCAAGTTCATAAGAGTTTTGCCATTAATAAGAGAAGTGATATCTTCGATATCAATCATAGCCATATTGTAGATGACATAGGAAATCTGTATATCGACTCCAGGATATTTGTTACGTTCATGGTGAAGAAAATCATCGCTTAAGAATTATTTTTGTGCATCCCAAAGTCGTTTTGGATCTGACACTGCACAAGTAGTTAACATGATGGCAAGCAACTGTCTCCGTTTACTTAGCGATTCCGATATAGATGATTCCTGTAATGTTGCATTCTACTGGTTATCATATGCAAGGAGCCCATGAGTAACACATACATCCCTGAAAGTGTTCTTAATATAACCGTGGATACTTTTCAGATCATTAAAGCTCTGTTGTCCTCTCCCCCAATGTAGAAGAAGTCTCAAGCAAAAGCATTCAAATAGATTTGGAATCACTCTGTACACCCTGTCCAAAACGTCAGCATTTTGTATGCCCTGGTAGCTTAGAACTGGTTTCACTTGTACTCGTCTTTTGAAGACGTTATTTTTAGTGTCTCATGTGTAATAATCTGTAAATTCAACACCCAAATGTGTTCTTTGAACATCATCAATTCCACACACTGTGAAGAAAGCCATCAGAGTTGTTGATCGTGCATTTGCAGTTCTATCTACGGCATTACTTTGACTAAAGTATATCCTCTGTCCATTATCTAGAAGGACTGACATTTGAATAACATGGTGAGCATTTATCTGGAAGTTAAGTATTCTTCAAATAGCTTGATTGATTGCTATATATCGAACAGTTTCATATTTCTTAACTTCATCGTGATAAGTCCTCTCAATTGTGATGACAGCTTGCTTACTTTCTTTATTTACAAATGTATTTAAACAATGAAAAGTGCTTTTAAACAATAAAAATATGCCGGAGTACACGCCCGTCTCTTTTGCTTATTAACTGAAGATAACAGTTTTCTACTCGGGAAAATATTTATACTCATCCTTTATCCTGCAACAAATTGCCATACTTGTTTTCAACTTGTAAAATTATTCGTAATAGATATTTTAATAACACTATTATAAACCATCTTTCTTTTAAGTGATAATATAAACAAAGATACGTGAGTTATTTATTTACAGAAAAACGCAACATATATACTGTTAATTTTTTAAATAGCCTGTGGAAAGTAAATCAATCATCAAAGAAATCAAAGCGAAATCATATTTTAAACAATAAATAAAAGTAAGCAGTTGTATCTGTCTATATTTCTGAGATGACGTATTATGTACATTATTTACATAATTCGGACTATTGCCTTCATCTTTGTCGCACAGTGGATAAAGGTGTTAGTTAGATCCAGTGACAGGACCCAAAGAGTATGAGTTCAATACCCGGTTAAGTCAGTGGAGAACTTTCAGCGGGTAATTAACAGGCGATAACTGATAACTGACATCCATTAAACATGGCACGTGAAACTAGAACAGTCTACCCCAGTGAGCAAAATGAACGGTTCAGTTCGACATTCCAACCACCTGAAGAAGACCGTAGCGTACCAACGTCCGAAACGTTGTAATAAATATGGCAATAAAGATCAGGACAATAGTCCGAATAATGTAAATAATGTAAACAATTGTACGTTGTGGATGTTCAACTTGAAAACATCATCGAGCGAGTAGAGATTTTTTTATCTTCATTTTCTAGATCAGTCCATGTCGAATTCAACTTGGAAAACCGCTATTCCAATGTGAAAGGATTGATGGCGTGCGATTTTCTTTAATTTATTGTGAATTAAAAGAAGACTTACATTAAGTAAAATGCTACTAACCTTCCGTTTTATAAGTGGAGGGAAAAGTAAGATTCGTTTAAAAATCTAATCGATCGCATTTTCAAAATATTTTTAAAGAATTAAAATTAATTCAAAGATTTCATTGAGATGCTATTCAGGGTTCCATTTGCTGGACTGCACGTAAATATCTACAAATATCCGAAATCTGTTTTTTTTTTTATTTATGGTCGAGGCACATTGTAATCTTGGTAAGAAAAATATCCACGCTTTTGAATAACACGCGCTGGTTAGAGACAAATCAATAAAAGAAATCAATAGACGTTCAGATGACTTAATGCTTTTCGTGAATCTTATAGATATTATACAATCTGTAAATTCGTTGACATTAAATATTTTCCGTTTAGATTTTGCATTATTTAACAGATTTTTTGAATCTCCTGAATCGAAGTGAAATTTATTATCTTTCTTACATTAAGTAAACAAGACTCCTTATTCAGATCGCAATACATTGGACGCCATTTTGAAATCAAGAAAGAGTCATTGATATTTATTATATGTATTTAAGTTGTTGAAAATATTTGAAAAAAATCTATATTTCAAATCATTTTTATACTATTCTAACTAACTAGATCGTACGTCCGGATACTGCCATGTTTCATCATACGGGTTTCAGTGGCGTTTGTATTAGAAACACTCAATGACATACTCTATTCGTCCCACAGTTTCTACCTGACTCGGGGTATTCGGGTCTCATATTCAATATGTCGGATCCTTTTTATCATGACTCCATTTGCAGTTCATCATCCAAACAGCAGATCTATTAGCTTCCGCCATTTACCCCGTCCGACATACTGAAGTAGTTGTATTCAAAGTAATTTTGTCTCAGTTAAACATACATTTTTGAATCCAGTAGTCTTTACAGAAGGACCCTGAGGATATCATGGACCGAGTGTGTGAGCAACGATGATGTCTTGACGAGGATTCAATCAAGGAGTAGGCTTATACTTAACATCAAGAAGAAGCAGCTGAAGTTTCTGGGACACATAATGAGGAAGGAGGGCATGGAGAAACAGATAGAGGGAAAAGAGTCAAGGGAAAACAACGCACGGCATACCTGGCGGGCTTAAGCAAATGGATAAGAGAGCGCGGTCTAAAGGAGGTGAGAGGGGGACAAAACTTATTGAGAGCTAAAAGGGATAGGGTGAAGTGGAGAGCTATGATCGCATACGTCCTCAAATGACACGATACATAAAAAGGAAAGTATTTCTTCTAGATTGCCAACTACAGTTAGTGTTGAAATTTGACTAATGCATGGAATAATAATAATACAACACAAAATGTACTTAAACAAAATGTATTGAAACAAGAAAGTGTACACAATATTTACAGATAGTCTTTTGGTATATTCTTGGGAAGACCGTTCCTGGAGAATGGGTTGACTTAGTCACAGTCGGGCAGAGTCTCTGGATTGGATCTCTTCTTCCTCCCCCGTCTTCCCGGTACCAACCCATATTTATATGGTCGGTACTCCACTATGTAAATTAGGTCGATCGTATCACAACAGTTAGTGAGCCTAGTCTACACTATTATTTAACCATAGGGAGAAGAGCCGGATCCATACATTTCCAAAGTATTATTGTGCGTAACTGGATGTAACGAACTCGACTGGAATTCGAACTCGGCTCACAGGTTTCGGATTCCGATCCGCTGTCCATGACACTACGCACACAAAACCCATTTTAAATAACTGCAAATGGCGACGTAAAAGTCAACCTGGCTAACAAGTCCGCCTAAATATATATATATATATATATATATATATTTTTTTGTCTCAAAATTCTGAGTTAGTCCTCTATCTAACGTATAGGTCGGCCCCCAGACATATGTTAGTCTGCTAGTGGCCCACAATCATAGGCCTGAATGTAAATGAAGTTAAACTACAATATGCAGATGGCATGTATACTATACTTAGTTGTCTGTATGTCCGCCTAAGTTAAACGACTTCGGTCAGTCTTTACATTTAATGTATCAACTGTTAGATGTGATGTTTGTTGTAGCATTAATAGAATACTGAATTTATCTTACTAGTTTTTTTTTATTTATTTTATGTTAATTTATCTGTTGATATGTTCACCAAATACACGTTTTAGTGGGATATATTCTTGGTAACCTACTGGAGGAACGGTAAGTGGTTTCCAGCAATTGTTATCAGTACATCTTGGCATTAACGGTTGGTATTTTATTAACGCCATAGAAGTCGACCCATAGTTTTGGAAATATATTTTTAGGCTTGAAAACTCGACTTGTACTCCACAATATGCGGTAATATTTTTAATTGGTAATGAATAATCACAAACTCTAATAAAAACATTTAATTTTGAAGAAGCAACTAGAAGGATTAAAAACATTTTTTTCTGAAATTCAACACAAATTGTTCAGTAGTTATGATTCTTATCATCACAATTCTTAACGTTGACCAATAAAATCGATATGATTTATTTTGAGAGTTTCTTCCCAAATTAATATTCTGTGCCAAATGATGAGATTGTCAGCTAAAATTTTATTAATCTTCATCTGGTACACATTCGTAAAAGTCAATAAACATTCCTTATTTACATGAGAAATTCAACATGTCATTCTAATATGCGAACGGGAGTGGTTCATTGATACATATTTTCCCATTAATAAGAAAATGATGTTAAATTGTTTCAGAATAATTGCATATTTTATATATCCTGTGGGTCGGATAAAATATCAATGTGAGTCAGATACGGCCTCGGGTCTTAGATTACTGACCTCTCAACATACGAAAGGTATTAATATGAAGATCAAACACATTCCTTAATTACCTACTTAGCTTAGTATGTTTTATTAAGCACAAGACAACCTAACAACTATGGACTAACCTGAACAAAATAGACATGATTACATCTACGTCCTGGGTATGACGATAAACTACGTCCGACAGCAAGGTCTTTGATCAGGAGATTTTGAGGATCGTGAAATCGCCTCTTAATTGCTGGTGTTCCCAGTTTCACTCTGACCCAGAGTGGGAGCACCTGTTAGCAAATAGTTAACCTCTAAACTAGGATCAAAACACGATGAAATTGCGAAAATAGGTTTTAAAACCAGAAATATTTTTTTGTAAAATATAACCAGCAATATATTTTTGAAAAAAAATATTACCAGAAATAGACTTTTGAAGCAAAAAATATTTCAAGCAATACATTTTTGGAACACAGACTATAACAAGCAATAAAAATGCTGACTGCATTAAATAAGCCATTGAGATTGATATGCCGTAAAATAAAACAGCCCAAACCAAACAATATCATGTTTTCCCATTAATGAGAAAATGATATTAAATTGTTTCAGAATATTTGCATATATTATATATTCTGTTGGTCGGATAAAATATCAATGTGAGCCAGATACGGCCTCGGGTCTTAGATTGCTGACCTCTCAACATACAAAAGATATAAATATAGGGAACTCAGTGAAGGTCAAACACATTCTTTAACGTTTTATTTACCCTGGTAAGTTTAGTTTAACCTATGACCACCTATCAATCGAAATGACATTTATATTGAATAACTGGAATAGCATAAACACCAATACTTCTATTTTCCCCTCCTCTTAACATTGCACTTTGTAAAAGAATAATTCATTTGTATATTGTTAGTTAACTTCTCTTTTGTAAAAGTATTTAAAGAAATGGCTGTAATTTCTTTTAATAAATTTCGGACGACAGTGCCGCTATCATAAAGGAGAAAAAATGAATTTTATTTATTTAATGTATATGTTTGTATTCTTATTCTCTTGATGGCGTTCAGCTTCTGCCTATTACGAAATTTGAATTCATGTTTAACGAATGGTCATTTCGATAAGATAACTTTCGTTTGCTTAATCTCAACCATTCACTGTACGTTTTCCATGAACTGTCGAAATTGTTTTATGCTTATTTTGCTTATTCATATTACTTAAAAAAGAATAATCTTTCGTATATATTGTTTATTTTTGTATCCTCAGCATTCTCCTTCTTCTACATGTCATGTAACTTCAGAACGTTGCCGAGCATGGCTCTCCAGAATTTTCTGTTTTTCTTATCTCTTAATAAATGTTGTATTTATGTTTTCTCTCCAAAAACTTGTCCCGCCATCCATTTACTGAAGTTTCCTTTGTCCCCCTTGCCTTCAATCTGTCTTATGAGTATCAGATTTTCCAAACCATCTTTCCTCATTCTGTGGCCTAGATAATCTGTCTCTTTCCGACGTTAAGTATATCCTTTTTTTAAAACATTTTTATGTTTATACATTTTTTTTATAGATACAAATATTCAAGTAAATGCTCTGTTTATAATAAACATTATTAAACAGCATTTTCAGGCCTGAATATCCGAGAAAATTTTGGTGAAAATTTCTCAGACGTCGACAGGATTCGAACCTGTATCCTATACGGAACCGTCATATAGCTTGACGTGCCTTAACTGATTGGGACACAGAGGATCGTTCGGTTAGCAAGGCCGATTTTACTGCTTTTAAACTACAATCTTCTATAAATCTCTCACGTACATTCATATCTGCTCAATGCGTATCCAAATGTAAACAAATGACGTCTCACATTATGAAATGGACAAAGTCCGACAATTATTTTAAGACATTTTTATGTTTATACATTCTTTTTATAGAAACACATATTTAAGTAAATGCTCTGTTCATAATTAATAGTATTAAACAACATTTACTGGATTGAAGGTCCGAGAAATTTTCACAGAAAATATTCGTCCTCCGACAGGATTCGAACCTGTATCCTATACGGAACCGTCATTTAGCTTGACGTGCCTTAACTGATTGGGCCATAGTGGATCATTCGGTTAGCAAGATCGATTTTACTGCTTTTAAACTACAATCTTCCATGGATCTCTCACGTACATTCATATCTGCTCAATGCGTATCCAAATGTAAAGAAATGACGTCACACATTATGTAATGGGGAAAGTCAGACAATTATTTTAATACATTTTTATAATTGTCGGACTTTGTCCATTACATAATGTTTGACACCTACTGCAATCTCCTAAATGTGGTCTTGAATCCATGTCTAGATCACATACACTTGTCACTTCTAAGGACCCTAGTATTTATGCATAAAATCGCTCTCACCCACTCTGTAAGGGCCAACCAAGCATTCCTAGGCTCTTACGGTATACAAGTTGAAAGGTTGACGGTGTGATGCCTGCCTCCCCGGATCTCAACCCTATCGAAAACTTTTGGTCCTTCATTAAACAAGATGTTTATGCTGATGGACGCCAATTTACGTCTAATATTTTATGTGCGACCATCGAAGCTGCAGTAGATGCAGCCGAACCTCTTACGATAGAAATTTGATAGATTTCATGACTAATAAGGTTTTTGAAGTTATTCATCGAAATGGCGGTCATGTGTCCAAATAACTCATCATATCAATAAATCTTATAACAGTAATATGGTTTTCTGTTAAATATATACACAAGGTGTCCTTACTATGTATCATAATCATTCATTCTCTCCTAAAAAAATGCCTGGATGGGCTATTTTCATAGAAAAGCTATTAGCGTGGTTCACCTAAAAACTGTCAAACCTGAAATAAAAAAAAATAAAGGACTTTACACAGAATAATGAAAACCTAACTATCGTATTCCCATATTGTGCAAACCAGCTAGGGAAAGTTTTATGAAATTCAACTCACAGAAAACCGAGAAATCCTGAATTCCACTAATAAGCTACAAAATATCTGGATGTTTTGCCAAATGTTAACTTCCAATTTTTTCTAATCTCCCTCTTGTGAATTATGAATAAAAAAAAATAAACATCCTGGGATTAAAATTCAATTAGAATCACATTTCCGAGCTTCAAAATATAACACTATTTCGAGACCACACATAACATATTTTTAAAGTAATTTTTTTCCTATAGTTATTTAGATATCATTGAAAATAATTCATTCATACTTTTATTACGCCGTTTATAATGCTGTTTTTTTTTTTAACGAGAAATGTATCTAAAAGAAAAGTTTTTGTCTTTGAACAACCACCAATATAAAATAATTAGAAATTGAAAAATAAAGATCTGTCGATTTCATAATACTTCATAAGCATGATTGGATAGGCCCTGATGTCTACGGTAGATACTTAGAAAACCAGTCACAAAAAATCTACTCAAAAATGAATTCCTAAGAATATATGTTGAAAGATAAATTCTTTGAAACTTCTAGGGGCTAATTTAGTTTTAAATGTCCATTTTGCAGAATTAGATTATCTAATCAAATACAGGTTGCGGTGAATATATTGTCGTTCAAAATAGCAGAAATGGAAATAACACTTACATTTCATCTTTACAGATATATTTACCAAACCTATGCAAAAATATATTGAAATACGAAAGAGTTACCACGGTCTCCAGCCGACTTCGGAACGTGCTGCAAATCTTCTAGGCTGTCTCCGTGTTTAAGATGGTGAATGCTGCCTTAATCCTTACCTTCTTGTTTCTCTTTGGTGTCACAAGGAATTTTGTTGATCTCTCGCTTAACTGCGCTCCATACGTAATAATCAAGGGGGTTGCAGCCTTGGGAGTTAGGTGGCCAGGTGTAATGCGCTACAGAAATTGTCTGAGAGCCATGATTTTGTTCTCCTACTTGTATGTCATGATGCAGAAATCTGTTGCTAGACATAGGGTCTTCCAGCAGCCACCCCTTGACCCAGGACATTATATCATCAATGCACTTAATGTAGGCCTCCGTGTTGAGCCTGAGATCATCTGGCAAGATAAATCGAAGCATAACATTACGATCACTAGCGATCACTCCAAGTACCTTCGTATTCACCATTAGACTCAACCAACTCTTTCCGAATCCACTGCACTCTCCTCAGATTGACACCTAAACTCTCTGAAATATTCGTATTGGAGATTCCGACGGGAATACCAAGCAGTACAGCATGCCGTGTCCAAATTTCTGGAAGAGTGAATTTGCTTCATGGCTCTTTTTCTCACAGACGGTGCCCAACGATACTGTGCAGTCGACAACACAAAAACGAATAATGTGCATGCGCGAAATTAAAATTAATTAAAAAGGACGTGTGTGTGTGTGTGTGTGTGTGTGTGTGTGTGTGTGTGTGTGTGTGTGTGTGTGTGTAACGAATGCACGGCCGCAATTTTCGACGGATTTGCACCAAAATTTACATGCACATGCTCCAAGTTAGTGGGAATGCCAAGACTGGCGTTGCATTTCCCAACTCCCATCGATAGTGGAAATAAATCGATTTTTTCATGCTTCTACGGCAGTTTTCATGTAGTTTGCGGCCATTTTGTACTGACCAGAGTGAAAGTCAATAGCTGGCTGCCACGAATAGGCAGGGACATTCTTTTGCCCAGCGTAAGAGCCAACAGCTGACTGACACGAATGTTAACTAGCATGGTAGCATGCAGAAAATTGGCTCATTCGCTTGCTTAAACTCAACGTTGATTCTGATTCCGCAGAACTGGGTTGGGTGTGAAAAAAGGATTTGTTGTTAACATTCTTTTTTCGTTCGGTTATTCTAGTTAAGAGTCCTTTTTTAAAGCTGATCGTTTTGTCTTCATCTTGTTTAGTTCTTTTTTCATTGGTATAGAACTTAGAAAAAATTCGGAGTGTGAGATAGGCAAGAAGTAAAGGATGTAGCAACATCAGCACGACAAAGGGCACTTTTTAAAGGCAAGGAAGGGCAAAAATATTTTAAGTCAAGTGATAGCGATTGCTGTATGAATCGTACTATTTTTGAATCAAGCACGGGCAACACCGGGCCATGCTGCTAATATATATATATGTATATATTACAATAAACGTGCAATCAATTTACAAATACATGAATTATTCACACAAAACTAATGCAAAGGTTAATGATTTAAATGGCGAGACATCCATCATCGCAAACAATTCAAATAGTATACAAAAACCTCCAGATCCGTTATGAATGAATTGATCCTTGTTTATATAAATTTCTGCCGTATTAGTTGTTATTTTTACTACAAGCTTTCGTCTGTTCCTACAGACATCTTCAGGTATAGGAACAGACGAAAGCTTGTAGTAAAAATAACAACTAATACGGCAGAAATTTATATAAACAAGGATCAATTCATTCATAACGGATCTGGAGGTTTTTGTATACTATTTGAATTGTTTGCGATGATGGATGTCTCGCCATTTAAATCATTAACCTTTGCATTAGTTTTGTGTGAATAATTCATGTATATATATATATATATATATATATATATATATATATATATATATATATATTAATAATTTTCGCTTATAGTTTCATACCTAACATAAAATTATTTACCTGTCAAAGAATAAATGATAGAGTAATAAGCAAACAAAGAATCTATTGTTACATCCTATTATGGAAACGAAAGCAATACTGTACATTTGAAAGAAAACCTTTCATACAGATATTATTCTAGTTTAAAGTATTTACCACTTTTCTAGGAATTGGTTGAAAACTAATTTACAAAAGTCACGGGAGACCATTGCTCTCCTTGTTTTGAATAACTAACCAATCGCTTCATTGAATCCGCAATGAATATTTTCGGAATTGCAAACGTCAGCCGCGGGAATTCGCCTCATAAGCACACAGGATATAAAAGCCTAGCTTGCCTTTCGGAAGCCATTTTTCTTATTGGATTTTATCAACCGAATTTTGTCGAGCGCATAACATTTTACGGTTCGATTATTTAGTAACCCAAACTCAATACCGTTCTTTTCTGTTTATAACTAACAAAATAAAAGCTAATATAGCAATCATCATTAAATGAGATTGCCTCTAATAAATGGCCAATATATATATTAATTAAAAATGTGAGGTTTTCAGCGAAACAAAACCCGGAAAAGTGTTAATGTTTCGAAATATTCTTGCTGTTGTCTTTTGGCAAAAAAAAACAAAACAAAAACAGTATGACTACCAATACTGTGCCAAGCTCACTGTCCAAAATTGGTTTCATATCCCATGGTGGAAGGTAAAACTGTAAAGAAATATACGCGTATGTGCATATGTACATATACCCAAGTTATATTCCAAAACATTCTAATTTTTGGATATTTAATTAGATTTTGATCGGTGGAGTGATGCATAACGGCTCGGGAACCGGAGAGCCGAATTCGAATACCAGTGAAATCCATTACATTCACTTACGTGCTAATAACCTTGGGAAAAGTATGAATCCTATTCTTCTTTACCATGGGAGAGAAGATTAGGATTCATATGGGGAAATAGAATTGAAATGGGTTCTATAGCCTTGGATGTCAACTAGTCTATCGCAGAAAGAAATGGCAAACTACTGCAGGAAAATATCTGCCTCATCACTCATGTATCGAAAGATACATGATCGCCTAAGCGTGTATCACGCATGGCACATAACTGACGAACTGACCCTTGGGAAAGTTACGAATCCTCTTCTTCTCTCCCCAGCTATGGGTAAATAGCAGGACAGGTCTTGGATGGCAACTGGAAATTTGCATCTTCATCGAATCCGAAATTAATATTTTCGGAATTGCAATCGCCAACCGCGAGAATTCGCCTCGTACGCACATAGAATATAAAAACCTAGCTTGCCTTTGTTTTTTATTAAGTATTTCTAATTAATTAACAGAAGTATCAGACCTGATACGACAGTAATATTTATAAAAAAGAAAAAAAAGATTGGCGCTACAGAGCCAAGATACATCAGCTACACTTTATACATTTAAGGATCACAGATGGTTACAGATGAGCAAATATATATATATATATATATATATATATATATATATATATATATATGTATAATAATGTTTCCATAACTCTATGAGTGTTTCCTTTCCAACAACACAGCCAAACAGTAAATCGTAGAGAGTGGCTTTACCGTTATTCTGTGCAAATCTCTGTTTGTTATATTTGGTTATCTGCATTGGCGTTCACCCTGAATGATTTCTCAAGGGAGATAATATCAGGTAGATTAAATTCTATTCACGAAGTAATTTCTTAAATTATTTGTAACTACTTCTAATAAGAATTAGGCGCATTATTATTTTACTTGGCTTAACGTTGAACGGAAGTTCCTAGCAGCCTTCAGACGGATGCCTGCGAGGAATCATTTGAAGTGAGGATCATGATCAGTAGTCCCGTTGGAGCAACACGAAATCGAGTCCAGCCCTTTTCAAATTCAGTGTTTTCCTTCTCATAGACCGCTTGCCACTCAAGGCTATAGAAACAACTCTTCCTTACTATTTACACTTTGGTGTGTGTATGTGCGGAGAGGGGAGATTTATACCTTTCCCAGAGGTATTAGCAGGTAAGAGAATATAATGAACACGACTGGAATTCGAACTCGGCTCCCCGATTACGCAATCCGAGCCGTAATCCATAACTCCACCGTGAGGAGTATAAGATCTTAGAAGAGTAGTTCGTTTTTTCCCAAAACGACTCTGCTCTTTTTGCAGTACTTAATTATAAGTAATTTTAAACTTATATATTCCACAGTTTCGAAATAGATCACAAAACACCAAAATGATGCTCCATTCTAACGAGTAGCATTGATACAACGTATATTGCTATCAATTACTAGTAAGAATAAAAACCATTGCAGATCAGTGAATCTTAAGATGTTAGTATGAAAAGATGTTGAATTGGTTCAACATATCGGGCCTTATCGTCTTATTATAGGGACCGGCAAAAAGGGAGCAATTTGGAAAACTGAGCTAATGTAATTAATTCTTTTTAGCTTCTAACATCCAGACAAAAGTTCTGCCACCAGAAGGCGCCAGAAAGTCAGAGATCGAATTATGTCACATTAAGCCGCAGCCCCGTTGATGAAATAATGTATATCATTAACATTTTCGAAATATATATGTGGAAGGGGAGTACCTGATTAATTAACGTTTAACAGAAAACAATTTTAGATATTTCCAAAGATTATGACATTCGATTTGGAGGATGAAGGAATCTAACTTTTCTAAATTACGATCTATTTTTCCAAATTTGAAAATACATGCTTGCTATCAACTCTTTTGCAAATCTCCCTCCACCTCTCTCAATCTCTCTCTCTCTCTCTCTCTATACATATATATATATATATATATATATATATATATATATATATATAGTGTCTGACCTTTATATAATCAAATTTTAATAAAAAAAATATATATACAAATATTTAAGTAAATGCTCTGTTTATAATAAACAGTATTAACAACATTTACCGGCCTGAATGTCCGAGAAAGTTTCATATAAAATATGCGTCCATAAATGTTGTTAATATAGTTTATATATATATATATATATATATATATATATATATATATATATATATATATATATATATATATATATATATATATATATATTTAGTCCAACATGACGCTGTCTATATATAATACGAGGATTACGGTTTTTTTTTTATTTAAAAATATATGTTGCATTTAAAATAGATATATAAAATAAACGTGGATAAATATTGTATTTTATATTTAAAATAAACAGTGATTTAATGTTATTTATTAAAAAAGATAATAATAACCGAGTCGGTTAAGGCACGTCAGCGTAAATGACGGTTCCGTATAGGATGCAGATTCGAATCCTGTCAAAGGACGAATATTTTCTATGAAAATTTCTCGGACATTCAGGCTGGTAAATGTTATTTAATACTGTTTATTATAAACAGAGCATTTACTTAAATACTTGTATCTATAAAAAGAACGTTAAAACATAAAAATGTCTTTAATAAATATATATATATATACATTTATATATATATATATATATATATATATATATATATATATATATATATATATATATATATATATATATATATGAATAAATAATATATATATATATATTCATTTATATATATATATATATATATATATATATTCATTCATATATATATATATGTTATGGTGTAGAACGATAGAAAGATAACACTGACTCGGATATAAGGTTAAATAGTATATTCTCGGAAACGTAGTACAAAAGGTAAATATGGACTGGAGACTACTTTCCCTTACTGGTGTCCTGACTCACTCATTCACTCACTCTCTGGCTACTACTCGGTGACCCTCACTTGGTGACTCCCTTTGCTCAGAGTTGGTAGCCATGTTATATAGGTGTGGAAGAGTCCATTTGTAGGTAGGTCCCCACAATATGCATGCATGCATGATTTCACATGTCAAGCATCGCTCCTTTTATAGTCAGCCTATGAAATTTCCAGTCCACCCTCACACATTGAAAATTCTTTAAAGTGCTTGAATGTTCTAATTATCTCATATGAGCGAAAAGAAAAAAATGTCACTGCGTAGGCATCCTCAATAGGGATTGTCTAGCTTCCATGATAGACAGGCATACTCAGATACAGCGCGGTCAGTCATTATATATAGATGTAAGAAAACTCTATGACAAAGTGAAAAAATAGTCATCAATAGTAGATATGACGTATTCATCACTACGATTTTGGTTCCCAGTCAAGTGATTTTTTTTCATGTTGGGGAATAGATGATAATCAGATGTTGTTAAATCAGTAGAATAAGGAGGGAGATCAAGAAGGTCAAATGCACAGTCACGGAAAGCAGCCATTGAACCAAGGACTTGTGTGAAGTTTACATTACAAGAACCAATGCAGTTATTAATAAGAAAAGTTTAAATTAATGCATTGTTATGGTGTAGAACCACAGAAAGATAACACGGACTCGGATATAAGGTTAAATAGTATATTCTCGGAAACATAATACAAAGGTAAATGAGGACTTTCTCTCACTGGTGTAGTGACTCACTCATTCACTCACTCTATGGCTACTACTTGGTGACTCCCTTTTGGTAGCCATATTATATAGGTGTGGAAGAGTCCATTTGTAGGTAGGAGATATATATATATATATATATATATATATATATATATATATATATATATATATATTACTGTTAGTTACCCAATAAAGGCGCAAAGGCACTCAAAATAAAGTTTTACTGAGTGGGATTGTTGTGAGGGGAAGGAGGAACCAAGAAATGCATATTATGAGGACTTGTATCATAGATATCGGTTGGCCCTGGCCAGAAAGAGACAAAGATTGTAGCAATTAGTGAAGCGTTCTTTACGGAAAATATGGAAAAATCTGTAACTTGGTTGTCATCAAAGAAACACAGAGAAATTCTTATGCTGGATCCTAGTTGTGAATGTCTGAGCTGGTGAAAGCAAGGAATGTAACTCGTCCGAACATATACCTTAGTAGTGATTTTCTAAGCACAGCTTGATGTGACACAAAACTGAAAGTATGGGAGCACCTAGTCAGGATCGTAATTGATTTAGCAAGACAAGCTTTCTAACCATTACATCACATCGAGGTGCCCAACATCAACTTTAATAACAGCGGTTGATTAGTGTAAAATTAGCAATATTTTTTGCCAGTGGGATAACAGTCCCCCGTTAGAAAATAATTCATTGGCTACAAGGTCGCATAAGCGCTTTTAAATGGAACCGGGCCTGAACAGGGGATAGGGGAGCACCAACCCTGATATGACAGAAATTCTTGGTCTAATTTAAAGTAAAAAAGAAGCATGCTATTGCTACTACTAACATTTTTGTTGACATTACTTCGTATGTTTTTTCATTATGCTTAATTTACTTTAAAATTCCGAGTCTGCAGCAAGAAGTTACTCGATAAATGTTATATAGGAATAAAGTGTCGCTACCGACACTTGAATTTGAACATAGATCGCCAGTGAGCAAAACAGAAGCGATCCCATTTATTGAATTAAGTAGATTGAGTAACCATTGAGGAAACGCATATATGTAAATTAGCGTGACATCTAACTGATCCCTATTTCTACACTATCCTCTATTATTATACGGATCTGCATGCCTACGTTATTACAATAGGGATCGATATTCTCTATACTATTCACTATAGTATTTCTCTATATTGATCACTATACGGATTACTATTCTGATCACTAATCGATTGAGAGTATTATCGAGCAAGTACTATAAATGCGAGTGTTATTCAAAGGCGTCTGACACAAGTATTGTTCAACGGCGTTACTATAGTTGTATATCTGATTACAAAGTCTCTACTAGAACGAGCATTACAAAAATGACAACGAGTATTTGTTGACATTACAAAAATAGCAACGAATGTTCGTTGACATCACATAAACAAATATGTCAAATGTTGAGTAATTAATCATGCAAAAGGTGTGTTTAATCAATTGTACCCCAAACATTAACCTCAGGTCTAAGGTTTACCGAAAAAAAAACTGAATTAATTGACGTGATTGTATTTATATCAGTGCATAGGCTTCGCATAGCTAAAAGTTAGATTTACTCAGAAATTTATTGGTTAATAAATATATTCACCAATCTTTAAATATCTATTTTTATAAGTGTTAATCATTTTCAGGAGTGATCCCTGAAATTTCGTAGTAGACAATAAACATAGTTGTCCGAAATTTCAAATATTTCCGCGCGATTGAGCAAACGTCACTGATTGGTTGATAAGTGTGGAAATTGAAATTTAGAGCCGACATTTTGCACAAAAATAAGTCGATTTATATGTAAGCCGGTGGTGGAACATTATACGGTTTTTAGTGATATTAGCTAAATCTATTGGATTTTTCTCTAACTTTGATGTGGTTCACAAGAAACACACGTGTGTGCGCCTCTGTGTGTGTTTCATTAAAGTTATTTTAATAAGTTTTTCTAATGTTTTACAGTTTTATTTTTGGTGGACTAAAAGTCTACAGAGATTGTACCAAGAACTTTTGAATAATTTATTAGTCATTTGAGGCTGGTAGTAATAAGATTTTCGCAATGCTTGTGTTTTGCAATGTTTGGTGTATATGTTGTAGTAATGTTCGTTTGCGCAAGAAAATGCGGCTGTAGCATTACATTCAGTGAAACATGCATAAAAGAAAGGTTGCTACCTAAATATACAATATCCATTTCATATATATATATATATATATATATATATATATATATATATGGAGAAAGAGAGAGACCAACGACTCGCTATGACTTGAAGATTTTTTCTTAATTGTCCAAAACATCTTCAGATTTATCTGAAGATCTGTATTCATATGCGGTCTCTCTCTCGTCCAGATTTATTTCGGCTGTTCACATATGGCCCGAGGTCACTCTTTCTTGTTCATAATATTCGATTATTTTCTTCGTCTCTTGGAAATAAGCGTTTTTACCCGTCATTGACAGTATGACTAAAAGATAAAAGACTTCCAATTTACTGACGTATTCATAAAACAGAAAAAAGAACTACGAGAGTGAAAATACGGAAATTTGGATTTCTCTCTGGAAGATGATCATTTTGAAGATATTTTAGAGTTAATACGAAAATAGTCTTTATCAAATTCAATTAATTGTCAGAAAAGAAGCTTTTCGCAAAACGACTTTATTTTTTCGTGCCATTTCACTTTTCTCTCTATCTATCAATCTGTTACTTCACCCTCATCCTCACTCAAATATACACATATCGCCATACGTGGAACAAACACGTTACAAGGATAAACATATCAATCTACACATGTGGCTTTCGCTATGCATGCTTGATTTAATGTTTTAATAATAAGTCATATATATATATATATATATATATATATATATATATATATATATATATATATATACTAGCAGCATGGTCCGGCGTTGCCCGTGCTTGATTCAAAAATCGTACGACTCATACAGCAATCGCTATCACTTGACTTAAAATATTTTTGCCCTTCCTTGCCTTTAAAGTAGTGCCCTTTTCCGTGCTGATGTTGCTACATGTCTTACTTCTTGCCTATCTCTCACTGGAAATTTTTTCTAAGTTCTATACTAAACATTAAATCTGTTACGAAAAAAGAACTAAACAAAATGAACACAAAACGACCAGCTTTCAAAAAGGACTCGTAACTGGAAAAACCGAATGAAAAAAGAATGTTAACAACAAATACTTTTTCACACCCAACCCAGTTCTGCGGAATCAGAATCAACGTTGAGTTTAAGCAAGCGAATGAACCAATTGGAGTAAAGTGCCATGCAGATTTAAATTTTTCCCACTTGTGACGAATGCAGCTATTGATTTTTTTGCATGCTAGCATGATAATTAACATTCGTGTCAGTCAGCTATTGGCTCTCACGCTGGACAGTAGCGTCTTCCTGCCTATTCGTGGTAGGCAGCGATTGGATCTCACACTGGCCAGTAAAAAATGGCCGCAAACTACATGAAAACTGCCGTAGAAGCATGAAAAAATCGATTCTTTCCACTATCAATGGGAGTTTGGAAATGCAACATCGGTCTTGGCCTTCCCACTAACTTGGAGCATGTGCATGTAACTTTTGGTGCATATCCGTCGAAAATTACGGCCGGGCATTCGTTACACACACACACACACACACACACACACACACACACACACACACACACACACACACACACACATGTGCGTGTATATATATATATATATATATATATACAAATTATCTGATCGTGTCTGAAATATGGACTTGCTAGCCGCCCTATTAGACGGATATCCTCGAAAATATTGTGGCCAGCTATTATATATACATATATATATGTGTGTGTATGTGTGTGTGTGTGTGTGTGTGATTGTGTGCGTGCGCGCGCGTGTGTGCATAGAGAGAGATATAAGAGGATCTTGTGTATAGGTGGAACATTAGTTTTAACTTAGTAGTTCTTAAAAATCTAGGAAACCTTGTGTACGAGAACAGATCGATCGTTTATATATGTCAAGAAATCAATGATTATATTGTGCTTCGGGTAGAGGTTAATGCCAGATTTTACAACAAACAATTGTCCAAACAAAATACTGTATTTATAATGTCAAATATATATATATATATTTTAATTATTCATTCAAATTTTTATGCCGTTTCAAAATAAACACCTATTCGGAGAGATTTTGTCAGGCGGATTGAGAACCGAGGCCCCACTAAGAAGATGTCAAATCTTCTATCAAATGACATTTAACTGTGAATTCATACATAATAGATAGGGAACAGCGGAAGTCGACAAGACCATATAAAAAAGGATCTGTCCGAAATATTCTCTTGCCGATAAACGCAAAATAAAAACTGGAAACTTGTAAAAAGTTGGTGTCTGCTGACCCTGACAGTCTTCCCTGAAGGTATAAGCAGTTTTGCGTTTCCCGCATAGATTTCAGTAATCCTCGTTCGACCTAATAACAGAAACAGAATATCTACACACCCGGAAAGCCATAAAAAATGAATCCTTTTTAACTAGTGAATATTCTTTGTTTAAAATAATCTTGTACCAATCTCGTCACACAAAGGAGGAATAAAAGGGAGTTTAAGAATAACTTCAAAATATATAAACAAAATGATGTAGGAGATTAAAAGAAAGAGAGTTGGGAGATCACAGGGTAGGGGAAAGCTTATAAATTATAATTCATATAGGTAAAGAGGTTATAGATGAAGGTATAGAAATTAGAATTAGTTATAAATTCGACATTTGAAAAGTTAGATTGGAGTGAATATTATGGAACTATAATCGCTAATTAATTTAAACCTAAGTTATGGAAATTTGTTTCAAGTGTCGACATAAAAAAAAAATCAAAATAATATTTTTTAAATATAATTTACTCGTCAAAATTTATTTAACAAATCGAAATAATTACACATGTATAAGTCAACTGACAAATTATTCCCTTTCTTCAAATTCGACTTATTCATGCGTATGGACCATGAACCCGCGGTCTCCAACTACGCTCTGGCATCATGCAACACAATGTTTCCTCGGACAGGGCGTGGTGGGGTGGCATTGTTGCTCACGCATATAACCTAACACAATAAACAAGACCGTGATAGTCAATAAAAAGGAAAAAAAAAAAGAAGTTCACTAGTGGTTGTGGACCGCTGCCATAAACCACTAATTAGCAAATATTTATGTATTGATTTTTATTTGTAGATAATGTTTCACCTATTTTTTTTTCAAATATATTTTTCTTTTATAAACTGACGTTTTATTTACTTCTGCAACGTTTACGTGACTTATACCATCAGTGCTTTTTTTTTATATTCGCATCTGCTGTGGATCTTTGCCAGATTTAAGCAAACATTAAGCAAAACTTATATAATATCCGTTCCTCTGGAGTAAATTCTTTTGGTGTAAAGATCTTTTTTTAAAAGTTCATTTGTAGAGATTTAATGATTGTCATCTTCACCCTAGCATACAAATTTTACCATCGTCGAACACATTGTCAGACTCCTGAGGCACCCAGTGATCATCGAGCTCGTCTTACAAAGGAATTCCCCACCAACAAACAATATTACTAACTATCGCTATACAACAGTCGTCTTTCTTTCTTTGTATTTAAAAATATTGTTTTTAATCCTAACTAGAAAACTTTCCACTTGCTTATAAAGTCAAACAAATTATGGCTGAGTGTACGTGAACGCGAAGCCGTGTCATTCGCTTTAGGAATTTTAATTACGATTTTATTAAGAATATTGCAGAATATAGCATCTATAATAGGTCACTGGGTTTTATGTTTATTCTAATTACTGAACAGTGTTTCGAAAACGATCATTTTCCCGCAGTGAATAATCACAGGTTTAATTAAGCAAACACGTTAACAATAGAAACATAATTAGAGATTGGCTAAAACGATTTCATTCACAGGAAATCCCAACAACACATTCGATATTTGGGATATTAATTCATTGCTTCTGCAGCTTATGATTAACAAAATCTAATTCTAGCCGGAAGTAGAAGGTTTAGAGAATTCCGGTAATATTTGTCTTAATAACTCCCAAACAATTTCACAATTTTTTTTGTTTGTTTGTTTGTTTTTTAGAGATTCATTGTAAATCTGATCCTGCAAAATTGCATGGAATTTTCCAGCAATTAAACGGGGCATCAGTTTACATTACAAAAAATAATATACAAATATTTTTGTTCGTATTTTACACCCACCTCATATATATATATATATATATATATATATATATATATATATATATATATATATATATAAAATTATTATTTGAATTTGTTTTTATGTCGACACTTGAAACAAATTCAAATTTCCATAAATTAGTTTTAAATTAATTAGTTACTATATTTCTATGATATTCACTCCTTCAAAACTCTCCAAATGTCGAATGTATAAATAATTCTAATTTCTATACCCCCACCTCTATAACCTTTTAACCTATTAATCATAATTTATGAATTTTCCCTATTCATCTCCCCAAATCTCTTTTCATTAATCCCTTACATCCATTTATCTGTATATTTTAAAGTTATTTTTATACTCCCTTTATATTCCTTCTTTAATTTTAATTTAATATTTAATATTTCATTCTTCATATAACCCAAATTAATCTCATAAGTTTAATAATTGGGTTTAATTTTATAAAACTAGTTCCCTTTAAAACAAATAGCTTCCACCCTCTCCTGACACCTATCTCGTGCCTTTCGTCTGTCTGAAACATTGAAATGCATAAATTCTGTATCAGTTTTTCGACAGTTTTTTTTTTATTAGATTTCACATTGAAATTTCTATTTTTGACACGAACTCAGTCCACACCGGGTTTGATAAGACTGACGTCTGATATCTTCGTCTAACGAAATAGGCTATTCCCCCATATGAGGTGATTTGGGATTTTATTGTTTATTAAATTACATATACATATATATATATATATATATATATATATATATATATATATATATATATATATATTTGGAAAGATGTGAGTATTTGACCTGGGTTTCACGCTTTAGCGATCGTCAGACAAACTTGGGTTTGTCTGACGATCTAAAACGTGAAACCCAGGTCACAAACTCACATCTATCCAAACAAATATGTTAGCTCTATCTCTGATATTGAGCGCTTTCTAATAAGTACTGCACATATAATATATAAATAATATATATATATATATATTTATTTATATTTATATACACTTTATATATATATATATATATATATATATATATATATATATATATTTTTATATATATATATATATATAGATAGATAGATAGATAGATAGATAGATAGATAGATAATGTGATAAAGATAATGTCATGTTCTTATTCATGGTATTATATATGTGCAGATGTGGAGAGGAGATATGAAGGTGAAAGGCAGTTATAATTAAGCAACAAAGAGAAATGCTAATGATGTTGGGACGCCTAATTTAAAATTAAATTTCTCCAAGTATACTATGATTATGAGAACTGGAACATCTTATAAGAGACTAGATGGTAAATATACCCTAAAATCTGCCGAAGAATAGATGTTATTCTACGAAACTCAGAGTAGGGATAATATGATAAATATATATATATATATATATATATATATATATTTAGCATTAATGTTCTATCTCTTGCTACCGAGCACTATATTTACAACTAACCTAGAAGCTACGCTTCGGGCGGACATTATTTGTTTATGATCACTTCACGCAATGTTACACTTGAAAGATATTAGAGAACCCCAACTAATGTTTCGAATGAATCAGAGCACGAGTCCTAGAAAAAAAAAAACATATGAGCAACGTACCGTACCTCGCTTAAGTTTCAATCACGGTCTAATTAGACGACAACAATTGCAATTGCGTCGAAAAGCGAAATTATAGATAAACCTTTGTTGTAGAGTAGTTTTCACAGTGGAGGCTTGTATTTCACTAAGTCGGTCCTAAATTAAGTTCGACGTACAAAACGTTAGGAACTTGAAATAACAGTTAATGACTCTGCAATCTAGTTGTGGTGGTTGATACTTTAATGTCCGACATCGACTGACTCACCAACTCACTGAGCCCCCTGGCGACTGCTACTACTTATTATATCTGTGGGAGAATCTATTTACAATAGAATAGGTATGTTCTAGTATAACAACCTTCAATAAAGAAATGTTTTTTAAGCCTTCCACTCTGTTCGATATTGAAATTTAACTTTAAATGAGTAATTTATTTAATTTTTAATCGCGTGTAACTACAGAGTTACGACCTGTTAGTTCAGGTTGTTTGTGATTGTCCGAAATCAAAAAATGAACGGACGGACGGGCACACGTACACAGCGCTTTATTATTATGGATGCATATCTTCCAACATTAATCTGCTTGTCGACCGCATTTGAACGAAATGCAGTATGTGATATTATTATTGTTGTGGTAGGATCCACCTAATTTGCATAGTGGAGTACCGACCATCTAAATATGGTTGGTACCGGGAAGAGAGGGGGGAATCAAGAGATTCAACCAGAGACTCTGCCCGACTGCGACTCAGTCAACACATTTTCCAGGAACGGTCTTACCAGGAATATACAAAAGACTATATTTAAATATTGTGTACACTTTCTTGTTTCAATACATTTTGTTCTAAGTACATTTTGTGTTGCATTATTATTCCATGCATTAGTCAAGTTTCAACAATTATTATTATTATTATTATTATTATTCGTAATGGTAGTAGTAGTAGCAGTCACCTAAAATTAGAGGTGAACATAATCGTAGTTCATGAAGGAATATGTTTTCAGTTGATATAAAGTAGTTGATTAGTCTGCAGATAAGAAAGTTGGATCATTGTGTCGTGCTAGATCATTTTTCTTGCCAGAATCTAGCTTACAAATTAATAAGTCAGCCATTTCTCCTTGTTTTGAATATTGCTACCACATCTGATATTAGTGACCCTTCTATATATTTAGATATTAGTGATAATAGAGGAAGTATTTGCAGCGTTATTGGTTCTAACCTGTTATTACGACCTTCTGTCTCTTTACCTCCTTCATAACGTAGCTTCCCTGTGCCTTTTTCTATAAATACTTTTATGGTAATTTTTCTGCTGAACTTTTCTCTTAGGTACCTAGCCTTTACGAATTTAAGCGCAGTACCAGATTGGCGGCAAGTTCTCATCCTTTTATAGTGATAATGGCTAGATGTAACTGAAAGTTCTATGCTAACAATTTATTCTATCCCATTTCTCGCTTGTGAAACATTCTTCCGGCTTCTTCCTTCTCAGTCAACTTTGATGTACAAAAATTTCAATGAAATATCAATCCTTATCGTCTATCTTTTTAATTCTTGTTCTTTTAAATGCTCTCTCTCTCTCTCTCTCTCTCTCTCTCTCTCTCTCTTTTCTCTCTATTCTCTCGTATTTTCTCTCTAAACTCCCTTGCGTCTTAGTGCAATCACTGCTTTGCTTGAGGTGAAATTATTAAAAGGAACGTCCCCTGAATACGCCAGGACTCTCCTTAGTATCTTTAATACTTTTACTAATTATGTTGTCTGAGCGCTTTCATTTTTTTTTCAGATTTCTAATTCTAATATACTTTTTTAAGGATGTCTAAGATTATTCAAAGTACCCCGATAATGAGAAGAACAGCTTTTATAATTTAAAATGTCTTCAGTTCTTCAAGATTTTATCTTCGTCTCTTTAAATTACACTCTAAATTTCTCAGAATGGCGCTAACTGATAGATCGACCCTTTGATGATGAATAGCAAATTTGCTTTCCTGGTTGAAACTAAGTGGTTTCTTTGTATTTGAAAGCCATGTAGAATTTAGCCTTTTTCATTTTCTTGGGCAGGGTCAGATTTTGGTAAATAACATTAACCTGCATATTTTTACATTTATTTGCACAATTCTCAATGAACCTCTTTTCCCATCTAGTCTTATCAACGTATGAGGTTCTGATATATATATATATATATATATATATATATATATATATATATATATATATATAAAAATGGACATTGAAGTCAACACTCAGAGGCAACAGGCTGTTTCATGCTAAACTCAATCGTCAGGCCACCTGGCGATTACGTCTAGCATAAAACAGCCTGTCACCTCTGAGTGTTGACATCAATGTTCACTTTTATATTTATATTTACAATCGCTTTATCTCTGATATTGAGCACTTTATCCGATAAATATAGCACACCTTAAAACTATACTTCTTCATATATATATATATATGTGTGTGTGTGTGTACGTTATTATATGAATAACTGATTTACAATTAATTCTATACAAACTATTCCTATTCTGCTGACTAATCTGTCTCAGATTCAAGACAGTTTATATTAAAGGCAAGATTGTATTAATACGTATGTTTTAGCTGATATTAATTATCCTCTTTAAAGGAACATTACGAAACTATTCGTTGGACTGCTATTTTTTTTGCTGCCTTTCCAAATTTTATTATTTGTATCTCCAAAGCAAATATACCTCGTTGTCATCTCCAGTGGGCATGCCAATCAAGTATGTTTCCTTCTTCAGCAAGGCTTCACTATTTACTCCCGGAATATTCGTTAATGTAATAAACATGATCCTACCAAATCGTGCTCCGTTTTTTATCCGCTGTCGACCGAATTCTCATGTTAGGTATAATACACATCATAGATCATGTACTAAATTTTAACAGTTATGTGCCGTGTGTAAACGTCTTTAATCGTTTTAATATCTTCTTGTTTGAATTTAAATCATTTTCAATTTCTTTAGCAGAAGAATGATGTCACTGCATAATTTGCTTAATTGTTATTGTGTAGTACAACTGCCTACTTGTAAAATACATATAATAAAGAGAGTGCAGTAACAAACATAAGCATCACTCAACAGATTCAGAACAAAGGTAGAAATTTATTCTAGGTGCCGCTTCCTTTTCAGTATGTTAGCGATCATAGCTCTCCACAATTTCCTGCTGTTTGTAGTTCTTAATATGTTTTATCTTTTGTAAGCCTTGCTCCGTCAACCATTTACTGACGCTCACAAGGCAGGTTATATAGTATTATTTGCCTTCATTCTGTCTTGTGAGTACCACATTTTCCAAACATTCTTTCTTCATTATAACACCGAAAATCTTCAACTGTCAAGTATTCGTTTTTCACTAAAACTTCGTCATTGTTCACATGTTACTTCTATGGCATTCTCAAAGTTCTTGTGTAGAACCAGATTTCTGCTGCTTCATGTCACTTCATTTTTAGATTGTCCAACATTCACTGGCATATAGGAAGATTGATATTACGCAAGTGTTCAATACTCTTCTCTTTGTTTCTAGCAATTCTTCCCTATTTCTCAATACCATGTTTAGCTTTGGGGAGGAAACTCTCGCCATCCCAGTGCACCTTCCGTCATCTGTTAAAACACTTCCCAGTTATTTCAGTGTGTAGCGGACCGGACGTTTACGTCTTGTTAAATTAGGAACACGTGCCTTTATTCCTTCAAGAAGGTCCACTACACGAACATGGCAGACTCAGAGATTGAATCCGCCATAAAGAAGTGTAAAGAAAACCAACAAGACCGATATATATATATATATATATATATATATATATATATATATATATATATATATATATATATATATATATATATGCAAACAAGTATTAAACAACAGATTTTACAATGGGCATATACATTAACATTTGTGGTTGTGTGTGAATGTAAAGAGTTTGTATTTTGGTGAATGTTCGTACGTACGTGTATGTGTGTATAATGTTCATGGCGTCTCTCACAAATGAGAAGGCGTAATCTTCCGCGCGAGCTTATATTGTAGATATGTTCACTGAAAATGAAGAAATGAAAAAGAGAACGAGGCAAGAAATTGCCCAGTATTTATAGTGTAGGGAGAGCGCCGCCTAGTGAACAATTTGGACAATTAAGGAGGAGTTAACTCCTACAAGTGTTTGTACTTATTTTAATATTTGTTTTTGATGAGGATATATTTCATTTTAATTATATTTCATTGCTTTATTTCCAGTAATATCTTGAAGTGTTATATTAAGTGGTGCATTGTCAATAATTTTTTCTTTATTTACTAACATTTCCTTCATTTTAACACTAGTTAGTTTATTTCCACAGGTAGTAGTACTAATATTATCTTTAATTTCCATTACGTGAAGCATTGTCAACCATTATGAATTTTTGACTGCTGTTTCTCTTATTCTGTATTTTTCTTTCCGGCCATCAATTTAAATCGTCTTTCTACAGTAATGAATAAGTAAAGAAGATCGAAGATAATCTTGATTCGAATTAAAATGAATTTATGTTCAAAAAGTCTCTGCACAATTGTGTTCCTTATTCCCAACCATAGACCGACGGTCAGTGTATTTCCAATTTAAAAGCAACATAAATGAATATGAAAAAATTCGAGTGTAGAATTAATGCTCGAACGAAAACGAACATGAAAAATATTTTGGAAAATTGAAAATACGTAAAATCATTATTGCTTCCGAGTTCTTTGTTGCTTCTTTACGAAAAAAATTCGCAAGTTTTGTGAAATTGTAAGCGGTTATTAATTGTTTTCACAATTACAAAGGGAAAAGAATTGATTTTCAGATTGTGCTCTATAGAGATCTGAAAGGTCTGAAAGTAACGGAAAAGAATTTCGAAGATAGCAAACATTACCCTTTAGAGAACAGCAACAGACTGGAAATAATAACCTTATATGAGGAGGGTAGATACTAAATAAATAGATGTTAAGAACTGAGACAGTTAGATAGATAGGTATTAAATACTGAAATAGATACCGATAGATATTAATTAATGAGGTAGATAGATAGATAAATACATACATACGTACGTACATACATACATACATACATATGGATATTAAATTCAATAGATAGATGACTCGCTGATCATTTAGTGCCATACCGTATTTTCTTTTACTTTTCATAGTCTGCTTTGCAATTCACTAACATCTGTTCGGCAATGTGATAAAAACAAAAAACAGAATAATGGTTGTTAATGTCTTCCTGGTCTGAAATTATTTCGTGTGAGCACAATGTTTCAGATTCAAATTAATATCCACCAGATGGCAGCGGTACAAGGCTAAATTAAACGGATCTGTGGCTTATCAAACTGCATAAGAAGAGATAATATATCGGCCGAAACTTTTCTAATAAAAACAAGTGTGAAATTACTAGTGAGAACAGTTTGTTAAATAATTAGAAAAACATGTGTTTTGGGCAATAT
This sequence comes from Acanthosepion pharaonis, assembly GCA_903632075.3. Classification (NCBI taxonomy): domain Eukaryota; kingdom Metazoa; phylum Mollusca; class Cephalopoda; order Sepiida; family Sepiidae; genus Acanthosepion; species Acanthosepion pharaonis. Next base: position 1,002,331 of record CAHIKZ030000454.1, read on the forward strand.
TTAAAATTATTTTGCCCTTTCTCTAACTACATTTATGGCGAGATCAGTCTATTACTAAAAAAAAGTGCTCCATTCTTTTTACAGTGGATTAAAAAATGGGAACGCAAAACTTGTGTTGAAAATACAATTAACAATAAAGTTCCTTCAAAATAAATAATGAAGCGTAGTGTGAAGAAAACAATAATGTTACCTCATTCCCAAGGACACAAACAACATACGAATCTGGTTAGAAAATACAATAAAATGAGTGATAGCTCTGAAAATATCCCCAGAAGAGAATTTTAACTACAGCAGGATAAATGAATAAAAATATTCTTTCTTGTAAAGTATCCAGCATCTGATTACACGGACGGAATTTTCATTCTGTTTCCATTGCTGTAAGGACTTTAAATTTTCTGGCTTCTGTATTCAATAATTCCATTATAGCAAGATCTTTTCACGAAAGTCTAAGTGCTTTAAGGGCAAACTAGAAAGAAAACGAAAACAAATTCACGATAAACAAAACAGTAAGAAACATCCTCATTTAATGTAGTTATTGGTAGAATTGTTTCTTTTAATTAACTTAATCAATAATACGTTTCTAATTATAATTACTAATTGTATTCAAAGAATTTTCACCCTAGTAGAGGTGGACTTTAATGGGGAACAAGTGCCAACAAGACACCGCGATATCCCAGCACCTTTCCAAGTATTGATGTCTGGTTTTATAAATACTGACATCCAACTGGTATCAATATTTCTCCAATACTCAGTTCATCCAATGTATTTACAAAATTCCAAGAACACGGAAATATCGATGGGAACTATTGCAACATTTATATTTTTTTCATTTCTTGTGAGAACTAAATCTTTGCCTAAGAATTCTACTTTCTTTCAAGTTTATTATGGCTTAGCGTAACAGACGTATTCATCTGAAAAAGTATTAGAAAGTTTTTGAATACATTGTGTACATTAAGTCATCTGTTAAGTCACAGCCTTATTATTAATTTTACACACGCAGATAGATAGATAGATAGATAGATAGATAGATAGATAGATAGATAGATATGAAAAGACTGGAATAGATAGATAGATAGATAATGAACAGACTATGATAGATAGATAGATAGATAGATAGATAGATAGATAGATAGATAGATAGATAGATAGATAGGGCTAGTGAGCCAGACAAACCTACCCAGGTTTCACCTAAACGGATCGTCATGGAAAGCTGGCTTCAAACCTGTATCTGTGCGATTTTTTTCGACAGACTTTCATGTTTCTAGCTCTTTCTTTTTTTAAAACCTTTTTTCCCTCGAGATTGATTTGATTATTGGCAAATCAAAAATTCGAAGGTTTTTCGAAACGAGTATAGTTACCTGTATTTGTATTTGTATAGATAGATAGATAGAAGAAGGTAAAAAAAAAATGTCCGCACTTTCGCTATAACATATCTTTAGGTTTGTCATGCGTGATTATAGTTGATATTATAATGGTCCCGTGATCGATGTTTCGGCTTAAGCACACCAGTTGTCTTGCTACTGTCACAGTGTAAACATTGCCGCACCGCCAGAAGTGTGCAGTGTGTTTCAGTTTCAAATAACCAACAAAGGGCTGATAAGCCATCAAAAAGAGAAAAAAAAAAAAACAAATCAATGAATCAACAATCCAGGTGATTTCATGATAGCACCAGCTGCATGGTTGTTGTTGCAGAATATCATATCTTCAGCACATTCTAAATTATTTTTCCAGGCCTGTTTCTGCGAGATTGAACAATTTAAATTATTTTCTATCTTCATCGACGACTATGATGCCTAAAATATGAACTTACTGTACCATAAATATTTGTGACTCAAAACGAATTTGATTTTTTGGTGTGGGATATATTTGATACTCAACACCGTTTTTTATTACTCACAAAAAAACATCCAGTATTTACTATATCGCGCGAAATAAATTCTCCAAATAGAGATTCAACAAACCTGACATATTTGAAGACATTTAGAATCAGGTTTTTTTCACAATATTTGTTTCCAAATTATCACCAGGGACATCTATGCAAAGCTAAATAAACGCGAAACTCAATATTTACTCAAACGCCGTAAATAAAACTATATGTATATAACTTAAATCAATAATAATGTAATATATGAATGTATATGGCCAGGCTTCCTTTATTTAATAGCAAAAATGGAGCACTGTTGTATTTTGGCCGGAGATGCACAGATCACACTTTCCATCCTCGATAGATTCCAAATTTGTCTCCGAGTCTTTGTGGGTAACGAATTATTTTAATCACCCTCCAACCTCTCTCTCCCAGTCGGGATTCGGCAAGCCTCTCGCTGCTATATCGCTACTTTCACAGAAAGTGCTCGGGCAAACTGCATTCTTTGGTTCCATAAGGTCTAACCTTTACTGCAAAGTCACTTACATTGTCACAAACCACACACATTCCCTCCGTATTGATAAGAGCTTATTCTCGCTAACCGCTGCCCTATGAAGTGATTCCCAAGATCGATGTTTAGTTTAACACTTACCTTCTTCTACTATTCGTACAAACTGCCTCCTTATATAGTCCACTATCTCGAGTGACTCTCGGGCCTTACACGGTGTGAACCTTACTGTAAAACAAGACATTAATCCCGAACATATCACAGCAATGAATAACCTGGAAACCCCTACGAAACAAAAAATTAACTAACACATGCAATATTTAGACCAGCTACTAGTAGGGTTCGTCAGTATTTAGCTAATAAATAACCTGGAAGAATAAATTTCTTCTTCAAATCGTCCGGTTCACAAGCCTTCCTTTGTCTTTTGATCAGGAATAGAGTTTTACCTTTTGTCTCCTGTTTAAGATTGGGTTTCCGTTTGCTTCTAAGGTCTGCTTTGATTCTATACTTCTGACCTTCCTTATCTGAACTCTGAATATTCTTCACTATTTATTTTTTTCCGGGCGCTATGAGAGTAGTTAGGTCCGCCTATCGTCCATTTCATACTCTTACATCCTTTCAAGTCTAGAATTAGCTGATATCTTTCCGGCATAGCCCCCCAAAAATTCACTTCTTGCAATTACTTGCGGTAATACAATTCCGCAGAGTAACCATCTACCCTGAGTGGCTCTCGGATCTTATATTTTGTGAACATTAACAAATAATAAAATAAAATGAAAAGCAATCCAAATATTTACCATTCTATCTATCTATCTATCTATCTATCTATCTATCTATCTATCTATCTATCTGTCTATTGATCGATCTCTCTGTTTTTAATTCTTTCATTCTCTTTCTCTCTCTGCCTCCCTCTGTATCTCTCTCTCTGTGTCTCTCTCTCTCTCTCTCTCTCTCTCTCTCTCTCTCTCTCTCTCCATATATATATATATATATATATATATATACGTGGTACTTATTAGAAAGTGCTCTATAACAGTGACAGAGCTAACATATATAGTTGGACTGATGTCAGTTTGTGCCCCCAAGGTTTCACGCTCTCTGCAATCACAGAGAGCGTGAAACCCAGTCACAAATTCATCAATCCAAATGTGTAATAATATATATATATATATATATATATATATATATATATTGTAGTAAAAACAGAACCAGTGAATAAACTTACTACTCGTCTACTTATGGATGTTAAAGGCTGCTTTTTATACCTCCTAGATCTTAAGGGAAGGTAATTCATGATTTATCAGTACACACACACACACACACACACACACACACATATATATATATATATATATATATATATATATATATATATATGTTGTTTATCTATCTATCTATTGCTCTAGAAACTGCAGTATTCTAACATAAAATTTCCAATGTAACCGCAAATAATAATTTTTTTAATCTTCGCAATTTTAAAGAAAAATACAACGGCTGTGAACAATGTTTGGTAATTCCGTTTTCGTTTGCCGCAAGAAAATTCCAATGATATAATTACTGAAAATTTTCAGCTAAAAAAGACACCTATCAAAAGACATCATCCGCTAAATTTTCAAATTAAAAATACCTTTTAGGTGTCCCTCGAATTTCAATTCTTTAGCATCGCGATCACAGCAACCAACAGAAGGCCGCCTTCATTCACTTTTTAAAGAATGTTTAGATATAAATATATTGTTCCGAATACCTCAAAATAATTTTATTTAATAGTTTTATTTAATATATAAATGTTTTATTTAATATTTAGAGCCGGAAAGGAGGATACAAAATAGTTGCGACAGTGGAATCCATCCTTTAAAAATCAAAAGATTTATCTAGTTTGGAAGAAAGAACATTTACGACAACTCGATGACCAAACCAAACTAGTAACATTGCCTGTTTAGCGGCATATCATCTTTTTATGGATCACTGAATGCTGAAATTTAATTTTCTTGAGATCATTAGTAAATTATTTTACAAAAATGTATAGCTTGTTATTTTTTTTTACTATGAAAAAGTATTGCTGTTATTTTACTATAAAATGTATATTGATATTTTCATAGTATTTGCGGGGTAACTATTTGTTCGTATGTTGGACCCTAATAGTGCTACCACCCGGGGTCTGGATGAACCAGGGAACGACAGTAGTTAAGAGGCGTTTCCAGGCTCCTGAAAACCTCCAGATCAGAGGATTGCTGCCGGATGTAGTTTATCGTCATACTCAGGACGAACGAAACAAGACGTTCCGAAGTTATATTTTCAAAAAATAAAATAGTGCTTACTTGACGTCATTTTTTTCTGGTTCAAATGCATTACATGAATTCCGACAAATTTAATGGCATTTATTTTATTTCCATATTGTAGAGACTACTTATACTGGTCTTAAGTATTAAGAAATTTTATTGAATTATGATTGGCAGGAACATAAAAACATAGTTAATTAAATGCAAGCGTCAGTAAATAATTGTTCTTTAAATAAATTCACAAATTAGATTTGAGATTATATTCAACAAGATGTGGCGGCAACTAAAGTGGTGTTATTTCTATGTGCCGTATAGGTGATCGGGGCTCTCCAGCTTCCTCTATCACTTGCACCTGTCAACAAGTTCCTTGCCACTGCCACCGCCCCCAGACTACGTTCTGTCACGCACTTGCTTAACACCGTTAGGTATGTCATGCGTTGTTTTCCCTTGTCTCTCTTTCCTTCTATTCGACCTGTGAGTATCAGATTCTCCAAGCTCTCCTTCCTCATTACGTCTCATAGGAACTTAAAGTAAAAAATGGTTGTGATGGTTTCGATATTAATCTTTGAAAAAAAAATACGTCCTGTTTAATGAACACGTTAAAATTATTATTTTATTAAAAAAAAAAGATAATGTTATTTTCTTTCTCTTTATCAATTCATTCGAAGCAACGTGATAATGCCCCTAAGACTCAAGAGCCTACTAGAAGTGAATGAGAACGAAAAGAAGCTAGCAGTTGTGTTGGAATTTTCGGGTACCCTGGTGTACTAAAATATTTATTTGTAAATATTAAACCCTGGTGTACTAGTGAGCTAGCCAAAATGAGCTGACTCATTTTATAGTTCACCTATAGAAGGGTTAACCAATCAGAAGGCTCAAAATATTTAATGCGACGTGTGTAAAGGCAGCCATTTTGTTTTTTCTCCAAAAATATCTTTACTGCGTACCTCTGATATCGAAGACCTGAATAATTACTTAACAGCTGCTACTTTCTCCGAATATTCACTGCCAATATCAGAATATCGAAGACCTGAAGAATTATTGAACAGCTGCTACTAGTGACATTGGCGTTGTTCCATTGAACACATTACGTACTGCATTGGATTCTATATTCAAAGACTACAGCAAAAATGGTCAACTGTATGCACCAAGGAGGAACAGTGAGTAGTTGTCCGAATCTGGAGAGAACATGTCGCCTCACCGTTGATAACTCGCCTTTACCATCTCTCGCGCTTGCTGAATCTTCACGTCAGTGGTGGAAGTTTAAGGGCCTACTTTATTCGAGGGTCACTATTCTCTAGATAATCTTTTAAACCATCCACTTACACACTTCTATATATTGGGTAAAAATAATCCGACAAATTTCAGCCACTGACAGAATTCCAACGCGAGGAATCGGATCACTACTCTTTGTTCCTCCATGGTGCACACAACAAGTGGAGCGACCATGTGTGCACTGCATGAGGTGCAAGAAAAAAAATGACACAAACTTCGATCATGTGACCACAATATGATAAACTATAAATCAGCATAAACAAAAGACTCAAAGAAAACTAAAGATATGTTATAACGAAAGTGAGGGCAATTTCTGTCTTGCCTTAGTGTGCGTATATAAATATATATATATATATATATATATATATATATATATATATATATATATATATATATATATATATATATCGAGAGAGAGAAAAGACATATTTCTGGCACCGAAAAAATTATTTATATATACATGCACTCTATCTCTAACATTGAGCATTTTGTTCCATGAATAAGCATGCCTTAAAAGAATCATATATATATATATATATATATATATATATATATATATATATATATATATATATATAATCCTAAATAAAGTTAGAAACCAGTTAACTAGGTTTCAGGTAAATTAATATTCAGTTGGGCCTGAAGATCCATTTAGGCAAAGCCTAGGTAGGTAGTTTCTGTCTCACTAAGACATTTTATACTCTTTCCAAATTAGTGCATTGAGACCTTTCAATCGATCGGTTGCTAGCCATTGCGGTGCTGGGCGATTTTTTTCGACCTACTCGGATGTTTTTGGTCTTTTCTTTTCTTTTCAAAATTTTTCTCCGGTGACTAGTTTGTTTAAATATATTTTTATTTTTAAATTGTACTATCCAGTATTTTTTTTATAGTAGTCGAGTATAGGTTTCAGATTGGCTTTCCGTTTGCTTCTAAGGTCTGCTTTCCGTTTGCTTCTAAGGTCTGCTTTCCGTTTGCTTCTAAGATCTGCTTTTCGTTTGCTTCTAAGGTCTGCTTTGATTCTATATTTCAGATCTCCCTATCTGAACTCTAAATATTCTTCACTATTTATTTTTTTTCTCCGGTCGTATATCGTCCATTTCATACTCTTACATCATTTCAAGTCTAGAATTAGCTTTTATCTTTCCAGCATAGCCCCAAGAACTTCACTTCTTGCCATTTCTTGCGGTAATACAATTCCACAGATTAACCATCTACCCTGAGTGGCTCTCGGACCTTGTATTTTGTGGACATTAACAACAAATAAAATAAAATGAAAAGCAATCCAAATATTTACCATTCAATCTATCTATCTATCTATCTATCTATCTATCTATCTATCTATCTATCTATCTATCTTTTTCTGTCTCTGTCTTTTGTCTCTTTCTGTTGATCGATCTCTCTATTTTAACACTTTCATTCTCTTTCTCTCTCTCTCTCCCTCCCTCTTTTCTGTCTCTCCCTCGCTATATATATATATATATATATATATATATATATATATATATATATATATATATATATATATATATATATATATATATATATATATATATATATATATATATATATATATATACATATATATATATATATATTTGTTGGACTGATGTGAGTTTGTCCTCCAAGGTTTCACGCGGTCTACAATCGTCGACAAACATTTCTGACGACCACAGAGAGGTGAAACCTAGGGTCCAAATTCACATCAATCCAAATGTGTGTACACACACACACACACACACACACACACACACACATATATATATATATATATATATATATATATATATATATATATATATATATATATATAGTAAAAAACACAACCAGTGAATAAACCTACTCCTCGTATACTGACGTATATATATATATCGTATACTCGTATATATATATATATATATATATATATATATATATATAGAGAGAGAGAGAGAGAGAGAGAGAGAGAGATAGATAGATAGGGACAGAAAGAGAGAGGGTAGAGAGAGAACGGTGAAAAAGTAAACTGTAGTTTTTATGTTTATCTATTTATATGAATCGCTATTTAAGAATCAAGTCAGAGAAATAGATGAATTGTTGTCTGAATTGTTTATGTAACTTTGTTTTTAAATGTTTCATTTGACGTCACTGATAATGAATTCCTCATGTGATGTATCCTCTTCCATTCATTTGGTTCGACACATTTGTTAAAATAACGTTACACTATTTCTGAATCATTGAAGACATTATTTAAGATATGTTCATATCTGAGACCCAGACTTTGTATGATGTGCCACTTGCCTACACGAAGTGCTAAATAAATTCACTTATAATTGGAAATTTCATTTTTCTATGATTCTCTTTACTTTATATATCACTGATTCTCATTGAAGTTATATGAGTCAGCTGAGGCCTTGTTAAAGTGAAAACAGCTGGACCTGTCGCCAAAAATGGATTTGGAACATTGACTTTTGACCAATGATTATTGGTAAATAAAGTCGACTTCAAAGTACAGAGCAAGAGGCTCAGACATATAGAAAGTCACGGAAGGAAGATAGAATACTTTTTTTAGACAAAGATGACTAGAGAAAGATAATTGTTTCATATAAAACTGATCATCCCGTGAAAAGGCCACGAAAATGAACAAAGCGAGCCTCACAGAAAAGACGTGGCAGACAGCCAATGAATTGTGCGATCCACCCACCTCAGTCACTTGTGGGTTAGGGTTAGAAGTTTAATTTTTAAGGCACATGCATTTGTTGGAAGAAACTACACCCTTTCAACGAATCTGGTGTCTGGTCTGAGCTGTAACGTAACAATTATTTAACTGAATCATTCTAAAGTCAAAAGTGAAACCAAAGTAAAAACATTATTGACACTCTCTCGAAAAGGCACACTCAGAGAAATGAAGCCGGCCTCAATAACGGACAGGAAAATAACCATTAGCCTCTTTCACCTACGAATCATCTCAAAACATATATCTGAGACCAAGACTTTGTATGATGTGCCACTTGCCTATACGAATGAGAAGTGCTTTAGAATTGGAAATTTCGTTTTTCTATAATTCTTTTTACTTTATAGGTCACTGATGCTCATCTTGAGGCCTTGTTAAGGTGAAAACAGCTGGACCTGTCGCCAAAAATGGATTCGGAACTTTGACTTTCGACCGATGTTTATCAGTATGTGATGTTAACTTCAAAGTACAGAGCAAGAGGCTCAGACAGAGAGAAAGTCAAAAACAATTTTAGACGAACATGTCAAGGCAAAAATAATGTTATTTATAAAACTGACCATCCGGCGAAAAGGCAGAAAGAAGAAACTTAGCGGGAATTACATAACAGACATGAAAAACAGCCAATGATTTGTGCACCTCCATATTCACCCGCTTCTGGATTACGTTTAGAAGTGTAATGTTTAAACCACATGCGTTTAACTGCAAGAAACTGAGCCCTGGTATCTGATCTGAGCTGCAACGATTATTTAACTGAAACATCTTAAAGGCAAAAGTGAAACCAAAGTAAAAATAATTCTATTTCTTTAATGAAAACATTATTTTTTCACCCATATTTTTCTTTCACTTTTGCTGTTTTTTTTTTACACCAAGAAATAAGCAGTTTTAATGATTCATAAAATGATCTAAGAATCTGAGTCAGTTGAGATCTTGTTAAATTAAAAACAGCAGGATCTGTCTTAAAAATGGATACGGAACGTTTACTTCCGACTGATGGTTATCAGTACATGAAGTCGACTTCAATGTATAGAGCAAGAGGCTGAGAGAAAGTCACAGAAAGAAGATAAAATATTTTGTTTAGATGAAGATGACAAGACAAAGAAAATTGTTATGTATAGAATGGGCGATCCCGCGAAAAGGCACACACACAGAGACGAAGCGGGGCTCGGTAAATTAACAAGAAGACACCCGTTGGCCTGTTCATCACTCGCTTCACCTACGCCTCATCTCCATTTTGCTTGCTTAAGGTTACCACCCAAGATTAAAATATGGTTTACTGCAAGAAATTGTTTCCTTTTTCACTTGTGGGTACGATCTGGACGAAGGGTAATTTTTAAGCCACAAGAAGAAGCTGCACACTTTTAACGAACCTGGTATTTGTCTCAGTTGCAACTCAACAATATTATGTGAGTTTAATATTCAGTTCTTTCAAGTTTGAGATGCTGTATCCTACTGGTTAACAAATGAATATTTGCCTTTAAAATATTAAATAGTTTGTTTGGTTTGATTTTTACGTTTTATCAAATATTTCTGGGTTAATTCAAACCAAAAAATATTTTTAGATTGTATGAATGTTTTTTGGAGATACCAATTTTGCAGATACAATGCCTACTAATTAATCCATAGCTGAGGAGAAGAAGTGGATTCATGCCCTTCACAAGTGTATTTGAACGGAAGCGAATAGAATAAAACCGACTAGAATTGGAACTCGGCTCTCGGATTAGCAATTCAGAGCCGTTATCCATTACGCCACCACGTATCGAAGCTTACGGTACCCAGTATTACCAAGTAGTTACCCTTCTACATACTGATAGGGCTCGACCTTGTTTCAATGACTGTGCGAAAACCGTTATTTCAAGGTAATATATGTCGTAAACTTTAAATTATTTAAGTTTCAATGTTGTTATGTGTATATCCTTAAAAGAATTTAGTAATTTCAGATGAGCAGGGATCAACACGAAAAAAATATTTATCCATTTTCACAGCTTCCTAATCCCACCGCAAGATACTGGATTTCTACTGGAAATAATCTGCAACTAAAATCCGAAATTTCATTGGAACTTATTTACGTGTTCACCTTCCTTTTATGGTGACTGATATAAGTGCATCATACAGTGGGGGTTATTCTGGACTTGGCTAAAGTCTCCTGGTTATCTTCTGGGAGAGATTCATATGATCAGCTACACCGGGACGTATAAGACATCGCTTCATTTGGTTATCACAGTTCTATCATAATGCCATAAAATACGGACCAAAAAAAGATTAGATAAAAAGTTTATTTTTATCAACGCGCAATGTTTAAGCTTCGAGAGTTCTGTCTTTATTCAATGAAGCAACTAATTGAAATATTCTACTTTTTGAACTGACAATTTGTTTTCGTTATTTTTTGATCAATGTGTCAGCCATCATATATCACTGTTATTACACAATACTTAATCGCTTAATAGAAGCTTGTATAAACAAAGATATTCACCATCAAAGATGACATTCTCTTATGCTGACATAGATAGTTGCTATGCGACGATAACGGTCGCGGAATAGCTAACGCAGGTCGTAGATTCATGGTGCGCTTCTATGACGTCGTACCACATGAGAGACCAAAATATTAACAGCAGAAACATGCCTAGATGCAATTTAATGTGTTGTAACTAGTTTGAAATGTACTTTTGTTGAGAGTATATATATATATATATATATATATATATATATATATATATATATATATATTAGAAAAACTGCAAATGTTTATTAATAGATTCCGATTTTACTTCCACATTCACGCAAAAAAAAAACATATTGGATTTTAAAATTAAATACACATAAACTAGGGTTGAATAGGGACTTAGGTGTTTTAAATCTTTATAAATATTTCAATAGTTAAGCAATTTTTTTTAGATATAGTAAAATTTTTTTTTTTTTTTTAAATATTTATGACAGTTAGATTTAAGTTAGGAATATCCGAACAGTGACGTTCCATATCACGTGACGTCCGCGTCTCGCGAAGGACGCTACTTGCTAACAAACAGTAATTTTAATTTATTTGTAACAAACAGTTATTTCTGATGAAAAATTGAGGACAATTTGAAATATCAAATATATATATAAATAAATAAATACTTTCATAAAATAAAACATTATAATTTTCAATTTGAAACTTTTTCTATATATATATATATATATATATATATATATATATATATATATATATATATATATAATATGTGTGTGTGAGAGAGAGGGGAATTCAAACTTAAATAAGCTAAGATTTGAAGGGGATTTACTCTATCACCTCTAATAATTGCCATAAATAAGAGAAACATGGAGGGAATTTAATTAAACCATATGGACAACAAAGAATCTTTTACAAAACTAGACTCAATGCATACTTTTTTAGAATTTGCTTTAATCTTGACACTGGTGCTTATTCTGGACTTGGCTAAAGTCTCCTGGTTATCCTCTGGGAGAGATTCATATGATCTGCTATACCGAGACGTATGAGACATATTGTGGACTCATCCAATATCCTCACCTTTTCTAACCTAAAAAAGGTACAGTCCACATCGTACGCCTACGTACTAAAAAACCTCAACCAATAGAAATGGCGAAAATCGAAGCAAGCAATTCCATTGGTCAATCGTTTACAGAAACAGAAATTGCGCCAAAACGAGTTGAGCCACCCGGTGGATATATAAAGGAAAAGCAGACAGCCCCATTCAGTGGAAGCGGAGCAGCAGAGTAGCTGTAATTACCAACTTTCAAGATGTAACATTTCACCGACTCCCGTCTTAGTCATCGCTGACCAGACGATAAAGAAAATTACCAACTCCATTCAGTCAGTCTAGCTAACTCACCGAGCAATTGCCTAAATACTCCACGACGTTTCGAACCATAATTTTGCCGCTTTTCAAAGAACATTCACTGACTCACTTCGAACATTCGACGAACGACTCTTGAAACTTTTCACTTAATTTCTTATGCATATTGATTTATAATCATTACAAAAAATAAGAAATACGAAAGCGAATACAAATACAAAATACGATTAAGGGTAGACTACTTTGACAAACTCTTTTGCAAAAACTCTTAATTTTATTATTAAAATCTTTGATACAAACAAGAAAATAGCAAACATTACGATACAAGAGAAATTGACCATTTCAGCATACACATACAATTTATGCACGCAACTCATACAAATATTATTCCAGTTTGTAAATGTTTAATTGTATATAAATGTTGTATTGTTTTGATCTATATATGTCTCGTTTTTTCCTTGTTTGAAATATCACGATTGTTTGTATATTTGTTTGGGACGCGGTCAAACACGCAACCATTAATAACAAATCCTTCTGATAAATTAAACAACCACGACGTCCCCAACAATATCTTCAGTGGGAAATCACAGGTCTATCTTAATGTCATAAAACTCGGCTAAAAGAACGAGATGAGATAAAAAGTTTATTTTTTATCAACACTCAAAGAATGTTCAAGTTTGGAAAGTTCTCTATATTCACTGCAGCAACTAATTAAAATATCCTGCTTTCTAAATTGACCATTTGTATTTTTTTTTGTTTTTTGTTTTGACCAATATATCAGCATGTTTTTTGTTATTTTTTTTTACACAATACTTAATCCCGTGCTGAATGGGAAGCACACACAACATCTTTCTAGATTATTATACCACCATAGCCACGGACATCTTTTATAAATTCGACACCACAAGTTATTCAGACTGAACTGTTACTATAAAGTAAGCGTTATTGCTTTTGAACACTATGTCTCTTCAACCATATTTGATTCGTAAGAAGATAACATTCTCACAGTAAATTCGCCTTGTGGCTAAATTATTGCAATTCTCCATTAAGACAGTTTTTCTTCTGCAAGCTGTTGACTTTTTCCGTTTATGTTAACTGATAGTCGCTTTATTTCAAACACATTGTCCTTTCAGGCAAATGAAATATTTGAAAAGACTTTTAAATTGAAAATAAAAAGTTAAGCGCTACTTATTGTTAATCGCCTTCTTTTGGAAAAGCGATTGAATAAGACAAATTCTTAATTATCTTCATCAAATCATATTTAATGTTTTTCGAAAATCCGTCATCATTTCAACTTGTTTATAGAAGACTAAGTTTAAATCCGAATGATTGGCCAATAGTAAAAGTTTAGTTCAGAAAGAATGCGGATGCAACTTTCTGTTACAAAACAAGTTGTCAGTCGTCCTTGGTAAGACGATAAATTACGTCCAACAGCAAGGCCTCTGATCAGGAGGTTTTCAGGGGTTTAGAAACACCTCTTAATTTCTGGTATTCCCATATCCACCCTGACCCGGGTGGGTAGCATGTATTAGGGTCCCAGCTATGGGAAAATAGTTAACTCCCAAACTGTGGTCAAAACACTATGAAAGTGTAAAAATAGGTTTTAATACTAGAAATACTTTGTAAAAAATTATTAGCAGAAATGCATTTTTGGAAATAAAAACCATAACAATACATTTTTTAAAAAAATTACCAGCTATACATTTTTTTAAGTATTACCAGATATACATTTTTTAAGTATTACCAGATATACATTTTTGCAATTTTTGCATTTTTTTTTAAGTATTACCAGTAATACATTTTTGCAGAAAAATATTAAATGAATAGATTTTTGAAGAAAAAATATTACTAGTAATACATTTTTCAAAAAATAAATATTAACAGCAATAAAAAAAAAATTGTCCGTATTAAATAATCCATTGAGGTTGATATACCGTTAAACAAAAACAAAATCAAACAAGTTGTCAGTTTATTATTGTAGGTATTTGCTAAAATGAATGTAGAAAAAAAAAACAAATGAAAAGGCTAGTGAGTTTTGCTATCACGCTACGATAAGATCTCACATAAATAATGACATAGCTAAGATTAGTATATCGAATTAATCTAGTGTGGATTAAACTATAGAAGGGCGACAAAAAACCATCTCTGTAATTCTGGAATAATTGATTTGTTAAATTTTCATGATTGTAAAGATATATTTTAAAAGTGAGAAAGCTTTCCGCCATATTGAATTTTACTTAAGTCTAACAGAAGGTCCAAAGAAGAGGCTGGGTAATAGAAAATTTACATTGCACTATTCTTCTCTCTACGTAGATTCAATTGAAAATCAACATTCGATATCATTAATTTTAACCGATCTCGAACCACCTGTGCTTTTAGAAAATAGGCAATTATTTTCTCCACAAGTCAAGTCATTTATTTTTGGAAACACTGGTTTGGCACAGAAATCATAAATTATTTTTATTTAAAAAAAAATAATTGTGTTACATCAATGCTCTAAAGCGGGTGCAAAAATAAACAACAACATTTATTTAAAGATAAAATAAAGAATTTGAAATTATCTTCGAACGAAAATCTAGTTTTCTAACAAATAAAATCATTTCATTGTTTTTTTTTCTGAGAATTTTTGTACGGAAGAAATTTGATTTCGTTGTGTTAGAAAAAATATTCTTATGAATGTTTAAAACCTCACTGAAAAATAGAATCACTTCTGCCAATAAGA
>CAHIKZ030000454.1:1022500-1240000 GCA_903632075.3 Acanthosepion pharaonis
ATAATGCCCTGCACCCCCTGTACGCATGTATGATTTCCACAAATTGTAGGCGTGTCAATCTTGGGTTAGTTTCAAATTCACACCCTGCTTAAGGCATAGGTGATCTGCCTAATCGACTAATTTCCTTTTAAGAAACAGAAAGCACAAATATGAAATTCATTCATTTACATTGTTCATCAGATAATTTTGAGATAACGTAACTCCGACAAACATGCATCGGGTAATCAATATTTATAATAATGAATTAAACATAGGATAATGTAAGATAACATACTTTTTTTATTTCGTCAGGTAAATAATTTATTCATTTATTAATCGATGTTGCTTATCTTAAATGAAAGTTTTGAAAATAATTTTCGTCGCTTGATTACAATAAATCCACAGCCTCCAAGAAATAGGAGTTGATTTTTATCAAGAGATTAAATCCATAACTCTTAGCGTTTAAAACTATACCTCACCTCCTTTGATATACTTTCTACCCTCTTACATACCTCTCCACTATTCTATCTTAGATTATGATTCTTAAAATGCATTTTGCGCATATATAATAGTAGTAATACTTTCAGGTAAATCTATTTACACCCACACTTTTCTACACATTATACTATCCGACAATAGGTGAAAATTTTCTTATAAAAGTTACATTAATTCCCCATAATTTTATAGACCTTTCAACTTGTATCTTAATTTCTAAATTAAAACTGATTGTTTAAAAAATACGAATAACTTATGTATTCAACATACCAAGAAGAAATCTCTACCTCTTAATTTATTAATTTACAAAACACTTTCATTGATTACAAAACTAGTAGTGATAACTCCGACCTAAATATTTGCAATTCAGCTCTGGCTTAGTTTTTTTTTTTCAAATAACTCCCAAAAAACATTTCAAATTACTACTATAAATATCGTTTGAATTTTCCCCACCTTCCTCTTTCATCATATTAATATCTCCTATTCTCACCTCCCCCCACCCTCACTCTTAAAAGGCTTGAAAATACTGTGCCTAAACCCTTGACCTCAAGCATCCTTCACCAAACTGCTATCAACAACCACTATTCTTTAACTCCGTCACATTTTTGCCATTATGTATTGTTTTTATTTTCTATTTTTTCCCAAAAAAAATAGAAAAAGGAAGTGACGTTTCACATGCGGCTTGCTTACAAACAAAATTGTTCATAAGCATTTTGTTTCTCACTTGTCGATGTGCAACTTTTAAATGCACTAAAATGAAGTTGCATTTTTGTAGTAATGTAAGCGATATGGGAATGCCAAGAAATATTTGTCGCAGATAACTTCCACAACGCAGACACAATAAATCACTAAGTTCAGACTCGAACATCGGTGGCAGAAAGAAATACCGAAAACTCGATTCGCAGGTACTATTTCACGAATCACAAGGCACGCAACCAGTCAGAAAAATACCTCACTGTCCAACAAACGCGGTAGCCAAAATACCTGAATTGTCTCCCCGATTCGAGAACACCAACTGCTTTTATCCGCCGAGCATTTTTTCCGTCGACAGCTGGGAGAGGACGCTCAATTTTTGCATATCAAAATACTTTTTTAGCGACTCGTGCGACGGACTTGTTTTTTTTTATTATTTAAATATTCCGTCTTCAGCATGTCATGCCGAATACGTGCCCCTTAACGTAACTAATTTTCTTTTTCGCCACATTTTCCGTCGTAGGATACACGCGACGCGTTGTCGCTTGGTTTTACGAAGTAAGTCGCCGTTTTCTTCGCTATAATCCCCACTGATCTCATTATCACAAATCGAAAAGCTTGGAGCAGGTCTCTTTATCCTGGTGCTTCGTCGTAATGGAACTATCTCCCTTACGCGTGTCGGAGAGTCGTCACCTGAGAAGTAATCAAACGTATCTCGAGTTTCTGGAAACTCTGCGTCTGTGGAAGCATCGGATACGCAGATCTCAATTATCCGATCGCAGTCAGACGATGAACCATTATCGGATTCGCTCGGCGATGTATCAGAATCAACGAAAAGGCGAAGAACTTTTACATGCCGTGGCATCCCGTCAACTATTATTGTTTGTGGACTTAAAATGTCCGTCATGCGACCCACTTGATACCTAGAGGTACACCGGCCATGGGGAGCTTTCCAAACTGTTCCAAATTTTAATCGTAAGACTTACAACGATCAGGTGGTAATGTTGTAGTAATTCCCTACACTTTCAGTTGGTAATTGTGAATCATATTGGCAGGCGCATTAGTCATCCTTCAGCATGATAATATGCCAGTATACTGCCTCTCATTATCGAACATATATATATATATATATATATATATATATATATATATATATATATTGGTTGGTGCAAAAATAATGACGTAATAATGTCGTTTTTGACGTTAAAAATACGTCAAAAACGACATTATTACGTTATTATTACCAATATATATATATATATATATATATATATATATATATATATATATATATATATATATATATATAGAGAGAGAGAGAGAGAGAGAGGTTAGAACGTCCGAATTCTGACCGATTTGTCAAGAAGGAGACTTCCTGTTATCGGACTGGAGGGGTCGATCCCAGAGCTCGTCACCTTTGGAAAGTGCCTGAAAATGCATACCATGGATTGACCCAAGCCTTGTGAGTGAAATTGGGTAGACAGAACCCTTGGGTGCCGTCGATAGCTGCGCTAGCATTAAATCATCGTGACCAACGAATTGAGCGTGATGGCCTTGTTCGAATTGTTGACCACGCTACATAACACGCTCTTTAACAGAAACTGTAACTAAGATCTGTTCAGCATAGTTGCAGTATAAACCACAGGTGGGCTGTGTGGGTGTTGAACAAACACAAAAGTGACTGAGCAAGCGTCTCCAATAGGGAATGGCTAGCCGCCTTAGCAGACGGGTATCCTCGAATACGAGTGACCAGCTATAGTAAGATTAGTTCTGATTCTATTAGAAGTATAATATATCTACACGAAGTAATTATACTCATGAACACTTTTTGGCAAGACTTATGATGCACAAAAAGTTTCCTAAACCAATGCAAAACAAAAAAACAACATAAGAATTAGAAATACAATAATCTTCTTTTTCTTTTCTATATTTCATTCTCTGGTGAAGCTTTAATAAAAACGAAACAGGTTAAATTCATAAATGTTTCCTATTTGTTTTTTTGTTTTTTTATCATTCTCTCGGATTACAGGTTTCACTGTTGACTTTATTAAAATTATACGAACAAAGATTTTTTTTGTTTCTATGTGTCGTATCCTTTCAGGACGTAGTCGATTATGGCTCTCCACCTCCCTCTATCCCTTGCAGCTTTCAACAAGTTCCTTCCCTCTGCCAACTCCCCCAGACCACGTTCTGTCATACATTTGCTTAAAGCTGCTAGGTATGTTATGCGTTGTTTTCCTTGTCTGTCTTTCTTTCTATTCGACCCGTGAGTATCAGATTCTCCAAGCCTTCCATCCTCATTATGTGTCCCAGAAACTTCAGATGCCTCTTCAGTATGTTATGTATAAGCCTTCTCCTTGTTTGCATACTCTCTAAGACCTCATCGTTGCTCACACGCTCTGTCCATGATATCCTCAGCATCCTTCTGTAGAAACACATTTCCTTCCTCAGTATGTGTCCAAAGAACTTCAGCTGCATTTTCCTGAGGCGAAGTATAATTAGAGGAAATTAATCACATATACAAATATTATTGGTGATAGTTCAGACCTGTACTGCTGCATGCGTAAGATCGTAAAGATAGATAATCCTCGATCAATATTTCATTTTACGTTCTTTGCTGATGCAATACAACAACAACTATAAGTAGATTAAATGAAAGACTCAATGAAGGACAAATCTGATCATCTATTGGAGTGTTTTCAATGGTACCGGTAACATGGGGCCTGACACGGCATAGACACCAAGGCGAATGAATGACAGCAGAACAAGTGACAAAAATAAACAAACGTATTCTTATTACATGAGGCTGTTGTCAAATTCCCAAGCACCAAAGACGAGTGAAAATTTAAATAATAGCCCCCCATAGCATATAGAGAGGCGTAGAATGTGTATATCCCTGAGCTATCACAAAGGTATATACGTTTTACACGCAAACAATCATCACTTTCAGGAAAGCACAACATACACTCATCAGTAAAAACTACAGAATGTTATTCAACGCCTCAAGTAGGTAATTCATGACGCAGCTAACATAAACATACATTCTTATTTTTTATATACCGTGTCTCTTTAGGACGTAAGCGATCGCGGTCCTCTACATCTACCTTGCCTCTTGTAGCATTTAATAATTTGTATCTTTTTATTATTTCTTCCAAGCCCTGTTCTTCCAAGCCATCCATTTACTCGAGCAAGCCAAGTAAGTCACGCGCGGTTTTCCTCTCTTCCTGTTGACCTCAATCTGTCCTATGAGTATCAGTTTTCCAAACATTCCTTTTTCGTTACGGGCCTCTAAAATTTCAGCTGTCTGTCTCTTCCTGGTGTTATGTATAAATTCCCTTTTTGTTTCCTTTTTCTCTAAAACCTCGTCTTTGCTCATAAGCTCATCCCCATGATATTCTCTTGTACATCTTAGTTTAAAATCATCATCACTCTTCCGATTTGGAATTTTAGTTCAACTCTACAAATACACACACACACGCAAACGCATACACCCTCACACTCACACAAGCACACACACACACACACACACACACACACACACACACACACACACATATATATATATATATATATATATATATATATAAAATCTGTAAGTGGTAAGGATAATCCAAAAGATCTTTTTTTAAAATAAAATATTGAAAGTGGCACATTTTTTTGTAGATTTTAATAACCAGTTGAGGCGAGCATGAAGCGCACGTTGCGTTACGTAAAGCAGCCCTTGTGGTAAGGGGAGAAACACATCAATGTGTACGGCAGAGAATGCATATTATAACTCTGCATGCTGCTATTCTTTTATTATCCCACTTCTTTTTGCTGAAGCCTGAATTGCATGGACGCACTCGACTTCTCTGACAATTAAACGAATCCGCTTTCCCACGTATTCGTTTTGTGTTGCATATAGTTACGTAGTCGATATGTAAGTGCGAATGCAGCTATGGTGGTATTAAGTGATAAGGTTGCATCTGGTGAGCAAGAAAACCTTTAATGTAATGTCTTAGAAATGACAAGTGGATACTACGACGAACTTTAAATAAACCGGGTTAAAAATTGAAGGAACCTACGATGCAGCTCACATAAAAATGTGTACATTGCTTTTAAACGTGACCGACCATTGGCTATAGGACTTTGACCATTAATTAACAAGATGGTGTCATTTACCGTATGGTTTTAGATGACATACGTCTAACGGTCCAATATATAGCTAAGTCTAAGCAGTAGTTTTGGTTCGGTCCATCTTGTTTTAACGGAGATCTTAGGATGAGCAAGCTGTCTGCAAGATGTGTCCCAAGAATGCTGACACTAGAGCAGAAGCTGTAAAAGGGTTGACATTTCCAGGACACTTCTGACTCGCTTCCGGGCTGGTCTTGAGAATTTTCACCGAAGATTATTAACTCAAGATGAAATGTTGGCTCACCATTTCGAACCTGATCTAAAGAGTCAACGCAAACAGCGGATAAACTCTGGTTCTCAACCGCCGAAGAAGTTCAAGTAATTGGCGTCTGTTCACAAGGTTTTGGTCTCTGTTTCATTGAGATTCTCAAGGCATAATTATGGAAGACTATTTGGAAACGAGAAAAATTATTAACAGACAGTACCATGCATCAAAAGAAGGACAACTGAAGGAAGCAATCAAGTAGAAACCTGTTGTAGCATACCTACGGAGGATAATGAGTATGATCCCATTCACATAAATACAGTAGTAAATACTGTATGTTGGTCTGCAGTCGGAGATTCGTCTACAGCTGTGCTGGTCAAACTTTCTGATTCTTGGCAGAGAGGATCCCTAGACATGGATATTTCGAAGGATAGAGTCTCGTCTCAGAAAACAGCGACCCCGTTTTTATACAGGGAATTTTTGGCCTTGCCTACGGGCTTAGATACAACATTAATTTCGGCTTCGTGCCACATCTGACCGCGCGGTGCGGTTGGTAGATATCCTGAAGGAGATTCGTTTCCAGCTGTGTTGGTCAAACTCTCTGCCACTAGGCAAAGAGGATCGACAGACGAGGCTATGTCGAAGGGCAGAGTCTCGTCACGAGAAATAGCTACCCGACACCGTTTCAGGCGGAGTCTACGGGGAATGTTTGACCGAACCTATTCGACATTAAATTCGGCCATGTGTCACATCTGACCGCGTGGGGCGGTAGGCATATATCCTGCATTCGGAGATCTATTGTGAAATTCACTTAACTCACTTCCAGCAGTTGACTACTACTTCTACGCGCCGCTGACGAATCTTATATGCGTTGTACGTGTCTAAAGTACAGGGTGTTTCAAAACATTTGATATCCTTTGAGATGTAAATATCACAGAAAGTACATGATTAAGGCAAATGAAATTAAAAAGTATTAATGTTGAAGATCATAAAATTTATT
The DNA here is from genome assembly GCA_903632075.3 of Acanthosepion pharaonis. Taxonomy (NCBI): domain Eukaryota; kingdom Metazoa; phylum Mollusca; class Cephalopoda; order Sepiida; family Sepiidae; genus Acanthosepion; species Acanthosepion pharaonis. The sequence goes on from CAHIKZ030000454.1 coordinate 1,029,046, forward strand.
CTTCCAAATCTGATTGAGAAATTCAAAAGCATGTGCATTATGTGAACGATTTCACAAATGTGAAGTTTGTGGTCGTCCGGATCCTTTTGCTCTGCACAGACAGCCTTCCTCTTTGAACTTTTTATGCCATCTCCAAATCTGCATTCCTGTTGGTGACTTTCTAGAGAACTCTCTCATAAATGCACGCTGCACAGTCTTGTTTGACTGTGTTCTAGCAAACTCCAACACACAAAACGCCTTTTCTCTTCTAGTAAATAGCATTTTTTATACCTGTAAAGAAAAAGATTAAAGATTAAAGAACATAAAAATACAAATAAGAAAAACACAAAAACATAAAGACATAAAAACATAAAACAAACATTAAACATAAAGATGCTATTAAAATTTGAAGTCATTTGAAGGAGATCTAACATTTTATTAGATTGCGAAATGATATCATATTTTTTGAAACCCCTGTATTATTGTTTATTACCAAACTTCGTGCGATTATTTTATTCAGTAACCTCTCCTAGATTACAAAAATCCCAAAGGAAAGCTTAAGAGAGGTGTGCTTTTGCTCCACAATAACGTCCCCGTTCACACTGCTCAGCTTGCAATAGATGACGCAGCTAACCATGGTTTTGAATTCCTACCCTACCCGCCATAGTCAACAGATCTCGCTCCATCTGACTTCTTCCTGTTTTCTAAACTCAAAGCCTATCTGCGTCGTTGCCAATTTTTGGAATGATGAGATCATATGTCGTTTGGTGGAGTTTTTGGCGTACCAGGACGCTACCTTCTTCTCTGATGGGATTGCAATGCTTAAGCATTGTTTGAGCAATTGTATTGATGTCAAGGGAGACTATATTGAAAGACAGTGAGAAACTCTGTTGTCTCTGAAGCTCCTTCTGGGTAAGGCTTAGAACTTTTTGAACGACTGTCTTACGTCCTTTTTTTTAGTCAGTGTCAATTAGATCTACTGGCCAAGGAATTAAAATATAACTCCCCAACCTGACCACCTTCCAAATCCAGAGTGTTGCTGTTTCCCTAAAGCTGGATAGCAGATTCTTTTTGTTATCTTGGAAATTGACAAGCCAGGTTGCGCTTATTTACTTTTTTATTTGTATTTTCTTTCAGATCCAAGACTGTGGCATTTCAACAGAAAGCGTGGAATTTACAGCTGTCATAAATTTCTGTTTCCGCAGAGAAAAAAATTCAAAAGAAATCTATGAGTGCATGATGCAAACATTAAGTGACAACTGCCCGCCATACTCAACGGTTAAATACTGATATGACAACATTCACCATGGATACACAATATGCAGCAATCTCTGGGGGTGGGCCCTCAGCGGTCTCAAATTATGGAATATTTGATCATGTTCATGAAAAAATTGGACGGAGCGAGGAAACTCTACTAAGACACCAGAGATAGCTCTGGAAGTCTTTGAGTTTATACAGGCATAATCTATCAGTGGTTACCAAAATGTCTGACTCCCGATCAAATATATAGAGAGTGATCATTTAAAATTGTTGAATTAATTTCTTTGAACAGAGATTTTCTTTTTTACATTTATTCAAAAAAAAAAAAAATCCGAAAATTGTCTAGAAAGATGTTCCTGCATTATTGTTAATTCCTTATAGTTGATGATGTCAGGCATAGAGGTGCTGAAAAATGGTTATGCAGAAATACTGCGACATCAAATATCTGCTCTTTTATTAAAAGGATAATATTTTTGGCAATTCATTATTACAGACAAGTATGAGCCGTTAAACTATTGAGTTTGTGCATTTGTCTTGAATAATTGTTTAAAATCGATGTGGCGTTGAATAGAACAAGACTCAGATTCTCTCATAGGGGAATTTCCATCATTCTTGACAGTTATTCAAAACGTCTTGGAGATTGAGTGGATTTCGTTGCAGAACATGTTTCTTCAGTTCCGACGACAATGTTTCAAATATATTGAGATCGATATTTTGTGCTGGTCAGTCTTTCAAAAGTTAAAACATCTTCATCCACAAGAAATGCTTTTGCTACACTTGATGTATTGCAAGAAACACTGTCATAGTGAAAAATTTCTCAATCTTTGTACTCTGTCAGTAAAGTAATAGAGTTTTCGCTGTTTAAGTCTTCACCATCTTTTACCATTTTTCTTCTATCAAGAAGAATTTGAAAACATTATTGTTATCGCCTACCCATTAACTATGATAAAATAGACTTTCTACCCATAATACACCATTGAGCAGTATATATAAATTGTCGAGAAAAACACACCACATATGATATTTAAGCCTGAAACAGACTGTTGTCACTGGATGTTCACCTTAATGTCTACTTTTATATTTACGTACGCTCTGTCCCTGATATTGAGCACTTAAACCCAGAGATATAGGATACCTTAAAATATATATTTTTAGCATATATATATATATATTTATATATATATATATAAATGTGTGTGTGTGTCTTTCATGCACATTTCATTGAATACGACAGACAAGGTACTTTTATTTTGTTTTTTTATACAATTTCTCATATGATTTAAAGAAAGAATGATTGCTGCCTAAATACACAAATTTTAAATTGCATGCCATGGCAGCCAACAAGGAAAGCGACACTATAACTTTCAGGGAAAAAATCTTGTTTTACGACAAATAACGATAGCTAAGAACGAAAACAAACATATAAATAATGAAAGCCAAAAACATATTGCTGTACAGAAAAACACTTTAAATGAAACTGAATATAATGAAGCACAATAACACATCAACATAAGTATTAATAACGATGAACTTGACCCGCGACAAATAATTACAAAAAAAAAAACTGTGGAACTTATACCAAGGAAATATTCTCCTTCCCAACAACCATGATATAATACATAAACGTATCCACTCACATATTAACGGATGATCAAAAGAAATTTTTAAATCTAGGACCAAGAAGAAAAGAAAAAATAATTAGATCGCATGAGAAATTGTATAAAAAAACTAAATAAAATCACCTTGTCTATCGTAGTCAGTGAAATGTGCATATATATATATATATATATATATATATATATATATATATATATATATATATATATATATATATATATATATATGTTCTAGGTGGTGTTATGGTTAGCGAGCTTGTCTCGCCAGAACAAGTGCGAGTGAGTTCGACCTCACTGGGTACCACATACTTTCGGCCTTGCGCCACATCTGAGCTACGCTTGGAAAATCACTAGGGCACCTCGACGTGGTGTAACGTTTAGCAAGCTTGTCTCGCCAAAACAGTTACGACTGAGTAGTGAGTTAGTTTCTCACTGGCTGCTCCATGCTTTCGGCCTTGTGCCAGATCTAAACTACGCTTAGAAAATCATTTGGGCACCTCGAGGCGGTGTAATAGTTAGCAAGCTTGTCTCGCTACAACAAATGCGACTGAGTAGTGAGTTCGATCCTCACTGCGTGCCCCATACATTCGGCCTTGTGCCACATCTAAGCTACGCTTAGAAAATAGCTATATATATATATATATATATATATAGAGAGAGAGAGAGAGAGAGAGATGTGGTTTATTCATAATAAAGTTATTGTTAAGAAATGATATCACTTTTTTTTTCTTCCTCAATAGAAATTATAGTATTTTATTTTACTGAGAGAAAAAACAAGAACAAAATCTATTCCATACCTGAGGATGTCTGTAGGAACAGACAAAAGCTTGTAAAAATAATAAGAACTCATGCAACAGAAATTTATAGAAACAAGGATCTTTTCATTCATAAACAGGTTCGGGGTTTTTGTATATTATTTGAATTGTTCGCGACGATGGATTTCTCGCCAATTCAATCATTAACCTTTGTATTTGTTTTTTGTATGAATATTTTTTTTTCATGAATATTCATATTTTTTTCATGTTTTTGTATGAATAATTCATGAATATATATATATATATATATATATATATATATATATATATATATACTTTTTAAAATTCAGGTATAAAAACAATATAAATTCACAAAATTATCAATTTTTTATAGAAACGTTGTCTTGTCTTGTTATATAAAAAATGTCTGTAAACTGGTAATAAACGCGTCAAAACGAATGAAACGCTGCCAGCGTGAAGACATGCAATTGAAATGTGATTCCTATAATGGTGATCTTGTTCATCTTGGAAGTCCCGTTAGTTGATTAGAATAATTAATCAAACAGCTTACTATAAATCATATAAACTCTTCTGTCACTCTGCTTATTTCCCCGGAGCGGGAAGTTACTAATTTGCATACGTCACTATATTTAAATGTCGTAAGTTCAGTATATTCTGAATATATTTTTTTCCAGATGCTGGTCGGAATTATTAGGTTGGTGCAAAAATAATGACTTAATAATGTCGTTTTTTAACGTATTTTTAACGTCAAAAAACGACATTATTACGTCATTATTTTTGCACCAACCTAATAAAAGCGTTTGTAATAAAATGTTCTGCAATCTCCTTTAATGTCACATTGTTATGTCTTACATCATACCTTTATCCACTAAATATATTATTTAATTTTTCCGGTGTTCAACCCACATAAACCAAATCATGTTTGGTACAAAGGGCGGCGTATATTAAATTTATAGACTTTATACTTTTTTGCAAATTTATATATTTTAAACTTGAAAAATAATTCTGATGAAATATTGCCTAACGTTGTCAAAAAGACAAGAGGAAAGATTAATCAGGAGAACAGTAGATAGCGATTGACATTGCATTTAAATTTTTGCTGATTAAAGATATCCAGAAAGCATGGAGACAGAAAGGCGTTCCACAAGCGAGAGGTGCGAGAGAAGAAACTGTTGTCATAGAATTTACGGTTATATCTATCCAGCTCAACTGTAAACTAATGCGACCTTATATTCAGTTTAGTACTGCGCTTAAATTCAAAAACTCTGGGTTCCATATCGGAGAGCCCATATGACCAATTACCAGGAAAGTATTTATAGAAAAGATATAGAAAAGCAAACTACACCGTTGGGAAAGTGACTGAAGCCGAAGCTGCAAGATCAGGACCCAATAATATTTCTGATTCTTCTTTGGAATTTATCAAAGAGCTCAAGGTAAATGTGTCAGCAATATTCTAAGCATGAACGAATGGTGGTAGACTTATAGATATGTATATACATATATATTATCATGTGAAAGATGCCGGTTACAGTAAGCTACAAATAGATAGATAGATAGATAGATAGATAGATAGATAGATAGATAGGAATAAACTGGAATAGATAGATAGGTATATATATATATATATATATATATATATATATATATATATAGATAGATAGATAGATAGATAGATAGATAGATATGAAGAGACTTTGATAGATATTTATAGACTGAGATAGGTATGTATAGATAGATAGATACATGGATGAAAATTAAAAGAATCTTCGTTTTTTCTATTAAGTAATAATAAATAGCAGTTCCTTTTTATTTGCAACATTAACTTATTAACTTAAATTCGTCACGTCTTCGTTCCTCAATTTTCTACCATCTTCCACACATCCACAGCATTCCCAAATATCAGAATATTTTTAGCTTATTACGCAAAATTATTTTCGGCGTTGTCGCTTGAAGGAATTTTATGCATTAAGAGATTTCTATAAAGACTGCAATAAATGGCAAGATTAAGGTGCAGTGTCTGCAGTATACAGCGGCTGACTGAAAACTTCCCAGACAAGCCTGTAACAGTCTTCACCATGTTTATTGTTATCTTGATGAATTTCTGCGTAGTTCTTTTTATATCATTTCAAATTCCATTCTTTGATTGATGTTTTGGTCAGAACGAAAATGGGATTTGTTTGAATCAGTATGGCTAAAGTCAGTGATAGATGATTCCCATCCAATTACACAATATATATTCCAGGCTTTTTAGATAAAAACAGGATTTGAGGCCTTTAATACCGGTTCGTTTTACTTGAAGCACTATCTCTGTTCTACGTTATTGAAAATTATCCACTTTTCATTGACTGCCATAATTTGTTTTAAGAGAGAAGATTCAATAAGATAACCAAAATGGTTCAAACAATTTTCAACATTAGATTTAGAGTTTATGCATTTGTTATTTCTCATCCAAGCTTTAGAATGTTCATTGATTTCATTTGTTGGCTTTCTCTGGTTTAAAAGACCGTGAATCAGCCTCTCCAAAGAGAATCCGGAAGTATAAAACTTCTCAAATCAATTTTGCCGCGTCTCCTCAAATTAATTGCCACCATCATATTTTGTGCGTGTAACATTTTAACACTTCTTGAAATAAACAAGAGAATAATATTCCGAAAATACGGATTCTTTTCTTTTGTTTTAGACATTGAAATAAACAAAAAGAAAATGGATTATTTTAAAATGTAAAATATGAACGGTGACAACATTTAGAATACAATGAAAAGTAGTCTTTTTGAAGTTAATTAAAACCACACGGTCAGTATGAGATTTATGTATAAAAACATACAATTAATAAAAAAACACTTATCAATAAAACACACAAGTATGTACCTATAAATCTAAATAGATAGATTTGAACACATTTCAGTGTAGAAAGGGATATATTTGCTCGAAGTAGCAAAGTGGGTTTAGGCTACTGTAACCAGGTAGGACAATCTAGCATGTAGACGCAGTGGAGTGGTCATCGACGTAGTAGTAGGCAATAGGCGTAGGCAATAGGCGTATTCCATGTACCTCCACATCAATCTGTATTTATGGCTGACACCAGGTAATCATATTACTGTGAGGGGGAACCCAGGTGTATGCATATTCATAACAGGAAGTAAGAAAGACATATTTGATTAAATGTGCATATTAATGAATATGCATTTAGTTTCCACAATGTTTTGTTGAATCGTCGTTTTCGGTAAGATATTTGCATTATCACGCTGAATTTTTGGCGCCGACAACTGCCAATTCGTCTTCTTTTGAAAGATTTGAACAAAACCGAACGAATCTTCTGAAATAAGCAAAATGAAACTTCAATTTTCTACCTTTGATAAAAATTATGTTCTAAGATATTTCTTCAGTTCTAATGTTAAGCAGTTAAGATTTGATTTTCTTTCACGTTATGTGCGAAAGAAACTACAAATCCTTTATTTCTTCTCAAAATGTCTTTGATTTTTAATTGTCGTCACATGCAAAATGCTCCTTCGTATTTCAAAAGTAGAAGTATTTTCATTTACACAGATATGAATGCTTACATTGTCATGACAGACTATGATAAAGCAATTGGGAACTCCTTATCTCTTAGGCTATTTGATGTTAATTCAATACAAGTGAGTTAACTGTTTATCATAAAACAATAGAAAACTAAGCTAAGCTTAATACATCTTATTGTTGCGTCGACCAGCAAGATAGTATTTTCCGAGACAACATTTTGATTCCCAGGATATGCACCAATTATGTAGCTTTGAACTAGACACGTCTAATCTTAGTAAATGTATGCTGTTAATATGTATAGTTTATGGTCCGGTTCCTTGTACCACGGTGATATTCCAAGGTAGAACCAATAAAGAAGAACTCGAATACGGATATGGAATAAAACAGATATATTACAAGCAGGAATATATACAGAGAAGAAGAAAGTGTTAGTACAAACAATCAGGTTTAGTAGTAAGTCTGAACGCGTCTCTGTTTACGGACTGCCTCTGACTCGACTGAATGACTCCGGACGGACTTCACCCCAGACTTCACACTGAACTCTAGACTTCAAACGGAACGGTATTTAGTCACCCCCCCACGAGGGCATCATGTGGCACAAGGCCGGTTTAACGGGGCTCTCCGAGGCTGTGGACTCGGCCAAAAATATGCCCTTTGAACCCGTATAAACGGGTTCAGGGTCGGTTTACCTCCCCGAAAGAGACTCCGCCCTTCGGCGTAGCATTGTTCCGGTTCCTCCCCGCCCGAAGGCAGAGAGTTCAACCGATCAGCCGATCAGCCGGGCTAAACTCTCTGCTTCCTCTTGAGGGGCAGTATTTATTACGTATGGAATAGTCCATTATGTTCTTATGGGTAAGATCCCATGACATATAGTAATACAGATTTATGTTTCATCTTTTGTTTCCTAACTTTGGTTCGTGGTATCACTGGCGTTGCATGATGTTTATCCGCCTGTTCTTTCAAATAAAATATTCACATCAGTTTTATGTGCTTCTTCTTTCGTTTGCAAGATCTTTGTCGACGTTAATCATTGTATGCCTCTACAACTGTCTTTTTTTATTCTAACCAACTTTTAAACCTTCACATAGCTCGCTTGTTCAGTTTTCCATTCACTTAAACTCTTAAAGTAGATCACGACTTAACACGTTTCCTAACCTTAAAACTTCTGTGAGTGTTAACTTCTCCAGGCCAAATCATATTCTACAAATTTAAGTTCTTTTTCTGAGGTGAAATTTCTTCTAGTTCTGCTTTCCTTAAAATTTGCTTGGTACTCACATTTTCTCTAAAAGATATTGGGAGTATTCTTCGATAGACCGACATCCCTTTCAATTCAAGTCATTTCTATGAGGAGATTTTCCAGAATCCATAACCATATATGAGATTGGATATTGCCCTACAGTTTACCACCCATGTCTTTGTTTCTATGGACATTTTCCTGTCTCTTAATATTTGACTGTTTGATATTTGCTGTTTTTATCAATTCTTCTTCGGATTTCAGAGTCACACTTACTGTCATATGTTACTACACGGTGCGTAAAATATCGGTGACCCATCGAAGAATATGCAAAAAACAAACACATCTTGGTACTTAGATGCAGTAACGGGTGTTATATGTTTGCTCCATGTAATCGCCTTCAGCCATAATGAAGATTTCAATGTGGGATTGGAATCATTGATATGCATGCATCAAACAGTCTGTATTGATATTAGACATAACTCGAATATTTGGCGGCTTTCAGAGTATCACTCATATTGTGAGAACGTTTGCTAGTCTCCCGTTAAATAGTCAAGAGGATTTTGGTGTGGTGTGTTATGGTTTAGAAAAATGACTAAATATATGCAACAGTATAAGTGCGTGCTGACTTGTATACACAGGAAGCAAATAAATAATTACCAAATTTTGCCAAGAGGTGTAAATATAATAAGGCTCGATGTGATTAGACAGAGAAAGGAAATATATGTAAATAAATATACATATAGCTACGTTTGGTCTGCGACTTAAATTCGTTACCCAAGAAAATTGAAGAGCGTTTGAAATTTCAAATTTCAAAGGTGCTTCAATTTTTTTCTACTACATCCCATTTTCTGCATTTAAACCCCAGCATTCTCTTTGTACTATTTTCGTACCACCTTAATTTTGAACTATGTATCAGTGTTCCTATCATGATCCTCTGCATAAAAAAAAAAAAACTATATCTTGTGCCCGAATATATATATATATATATATATATATATATATATATATATATATATATATATATATATATATATATATATATATATGGGGATAGTCGTGGTTCGTGAGAGCACAGTCCTATGGGTAAGGGAAATATGTGATCGAGCGGCGCCATTTCGAGTCTAATTCACTACCTCATCGTTACCGAGGCCCGTTGGTACAGTTGGTATGACGTTTGCATGACAACGTAACTATCCGGGTTTCAATTGTCGGAAAAGGATGCGCATTCTGTTGAGGTTTCTTCTAGATGAATTACTTAATTATAATTATCTCAAATCACCTCTAACATATATATATATATATATATATATATATATATATATAAAGAACTTATAAACATAAAAATATCTTAAAATAGTTGTCGGACTTGTCGATTTCATAACGTGTGACGTCATTTGTTTACATTTGGATACGCTTCGAGCAGACATGAATGTACGAGAGAAAATCATAGAGAATTGTAGTTTAAAAACTGCAAAATTCACCTTGCGAACCGAAACGCCTCTCTGTGGCTCAATCGGTAAAGCACGTCAGGCTATATGAGGTTCCGTATAGGATACAGGTTGTTTTCTTGTCGGAGGACGCATATTTTCTATGAAAATTTCTCGGATATTCAGAGGGTAAATGTTGTTAATACTGTTCATTATAAACAGAGCATTTACTTAAATATTTGTATCTATCGAAACAACGTATAAGCATAAAAAATGTCTTAACATTTATGTGTATATATATATATATATATATATATATATATATATATATATATATATATATGTGTGTGTGTGTGTGTGTGTATGTATGTATCAATTCATCCCCGGCAAGGTGAAAATGCTGCTAAGACTCTTACTCGAGCTCTACTCAAGTAAGTAGTCGAGTCTAACATGACGGAAGGTATTTTTTTTTTTATCTCCATTGGCCTTAAAATTTGTCCAGTATTATTTGTGCCATTTCGTTTCACTCTCTTTCCGCATCTTTGAGACAATCATGACCACATTCTCTGTGAACTTTGCACCTTCCTGTAAGTGTTTTTATTGACTTGCAGACAAGTGAAATCTTTCCAATTAAAGAAATTTTATAGGGTATCAAAATAAGCGTTAATCCAAATGTGCAAGCACCGCTGAGTACGGCAGCGGATTCCGCTGCCAAGAGATGTGAGGTCGTACCTTGCCTGATAGAAAATGGCACCCATACCATTCCGGACACTTTTTGTTTTTCATTTCTATCCATATACAGTGTAACCCGGATAAAAGAGACCCGGATATAAGAGAAACCCGGATATAAGAGCGATTTTCTCTGGTCCCATATCAGAGCCTGTGTTAATGTATATAAAATAGACCAAACCCGGATATAAGAGAAACCCGGATATAAGAGACTTATTCTCGGCTCCCAACAACTCTCTTATATCCGGGTTACACTGTAGCAAAAAATCTAACAAACATTTTCAGTTAGAAGAATATATTTTACTTTGCTGATAAATTTATTTTCATCTTCGAATGAAATTCGTTATATTAATAAAAAGATTTTAACATATTTTTTACCATTATATTAAAGTTTCTAATTGCTTCGACCTGAATTAATCATCGTGGGAAATCAAATGTTTCTCGAAAAGAGACAGCCAGCTATAGTGATTTTCCAAGCGTGGCTTAGATGTGGCACAAGGCCGAAAGTATGGGGCACCCAGTGAGGACAAGATTTTCCAAGCGTAGCTTAGATGTGGCACAAGGCCGAAAGAATGGTGCATCCAGTGAGGATCGAACTCACTTTTCAGTAGTAACTGATCTAGCAAGACAAACTTGACAGCCAGCTATAGTGTGAGTGATAAGGTTATCCATGAAGGAGTAAATATAATGACATAACTGGTTAAAATGTTTGATCCACTGGGGAATCTGCTAGGGCCTGCGAGTTGACCATGCAGTTCAAAGCTGTATGCACGTACCAGAATACCTAATGAATGAAACATAAAATACTATGGTATTCAGACATTCAAACTAATCGCTCGACCCAGACCCCACATCTGAGAGTGTTATCAAAGAAATGAATGTGTCAGTTTCCAAAGGTCGCGTTTCGGGAAGTAAGCAAGAAGCTGCGTAAATAAATTGTCTAGAACACACAAAATTGTATAACAAGTTGTCAGTGATTCAAACATTGGTCGATGCTTAGTAAAGAGACTTGAAAATCCCTTGAATAATCGTTACCATTCCAGAAGACAATAGTACTATAATCAGAGTATTGAGAATCGATGAATAATTACTCTCAGGCGTCTTCTCTGGAATGCTACCAGACCGTGCTAGTGAGAAAACGACATTAGTAGAGAGAATAATAATAATAATAATAATAATAATAATAATAATAATAATAAACTAAGAATCAATGTAAGAATTGTTCCTTTTTAAAATCATGTGAAGTATTTTTTTAAAAGTCTAAACATTTCCCTACCAAGACGTACTCTTGTCATTTTTCTCATTGAATTTGGATTTGGAAATTGCAAAGCACAAAACATCAGAAGCAGCAATTGCGTTCTTTTGATAAAGAGTTATAGCCACGAAAATATGTTCTCCCAACAATTTTTAAGCAATTCACCCCCAAGCAAGGCGGGAGTGCCACTAGCAGGCAAAGGGTTACAATGGATTGAGAACAAGAGTAAAGAGGCGTGTTTGAGGAAAGGATACAGAGAAGGACGTGGAACAAGACCAAGGTATCAGAAGATGTAGATTGACATCACAATTATTTAAAGATTATAGTCATCAGGGAAGCAAGTAAGAGGAAGGGAGTTCCATAGAAGGGAAGTGTGAGAGAAGAATATTTTTGAGTAGAAGAGACGGTTACATTTAACCTTTTCGACAGTGAAAGTGTGGGACCGAGAAGCCAACCTAGTAGGTCGCTTACATTTAGAGTCTGAGAACCAGAGAAAGTAGCTAGACGGAACAGTTTCCGTGAAAATAATTATAGAAGAGACGGGGGAAGCCACGGCACATATGTGGGATAGCGATTGTGAACTAGATGCCAGATTAGGACACATCATCTTGTATATTCGTCTCTGAATTTTGTCGAGGACCTCGAGACGTACAGCGGGAGCACCAGACCATATATGACAGTAATATTCCATGCAAAGACTGATGGTTGATTTTTAGATTTGAAGGCTTGACTTAGACGAGAAAAACTTTCTGGCACGCCACAGAGTACCGCAAGGAAATTTTTCCGAGCAGGCGTAACGAGTCGCTCTCGACGATTTGGGCAGCAGTCTTTCTGATACGAGGTAGGCAGACTTCTCTTTGGTGGGTAAAGGAGAGCAGTTTCGTTTTGGAGATATTTTAAGATTACAAGTCATTTCCTGACCCAGTCAACCACAGATTGGAGGTTTTTTTCGAGATGAGCTGCCAGGCTAGTTTTTTTCAACGATACCAGATTTACTATTATTCCCAAGATCCATGGCATAATAAAGAAATATAAAAAGTATTTTCCGTTTGTAAACTGTTTTTTTTTATTTATCTAATTTTATCAAATTAATACTTAAATATGACTAACCAATATAAACGAATTATTAGCATAATTAATAGTAATTTTCATAATATTCCTCTCACTTTTTGTCACCGATCGACATATACAGTGTAACCCGGATATAAGAGAGTTGTCGGGACCGGAGAAGAAGTCTCTTATATCCGGGTTTCTCTTATATCCGGGTTTGGTCTATTTTATATACATTAACACAGGCTCTAATTTGAGACCAGAGAAAATCTCTCTTATATCCGGGTTTCTCTTATATCCGGGTCTCTTATATCCGGGTTACACTGTAGATAAAATTATTACGTGGTGGGGTCTTCCAGGGATCTTTCCTTGGACATACCCTGTTTCCTCAACGCCCTTCCTGATGTCATCAATTCCAAACGAAGTATTAATACTGAAGACAAAGATACTTACTTCTGTCTTAGTAAAAAGTCTGAGACGCTGAACAAAGTAAAATTGGCAGATACCCTCGAAATTTACCTCCATTCAGTAACTGCGGTAAGGAAAGGCTTTGAAAATTTATCACCGCCTTAAAAGTAAAGCTTTTATCATTTAATCACCATATAGAAACATTTTTGTCTTCCGTCAGAAAGGATGATGAAATTCTTTTCGCCTTCATGGACTCACGTTTTCCCTGACATGAATGATTATATTGATTTAAATTCTACGTTTCTTACTAGGAATGTTTGTTCGCTCTGCCTTGTCGGACAATTCTTATCGTCAGAATCCATCTTTCACGTTTACAATTCTACCCTTATTCCGTGAGTTGAATATTGCTGCCATATCTGTCCTCCAAATATATAACTAGATATTCTTGATGAAGTCCAAAGAAGGGTCTCTCATGTTATCGGTCCTTGCTTCAGTAACTTTCCTACCACTGTAACGTGGCTTCATTCGATTTTTTTTCTAATAAAATTATTTCATGGCAATTGTTTCAATGAGATTTCGTCTTTGTTACCTCGACTGCATGAATTTAATCGTACTACTAGATTGGCAGTTAGGTCTCACCGTTTAACTGTTAAAATAGACAGATGTAACCATGTTCTATTCTAATAGATTCTTTTCTAGCGCTTCACTCTTTTAGAGCTCTCTTCTGGTATCTTGCTTCATTCCCGTCTTCAAAATCTTCAAAAATATCAAATGGAATACCAATCAACACCCTGAAACTTCTTATCTTATCCTTTCTCCTCATTCCAGTTTTCTCATTCTCTTTCAAGTGCAGTAACACCTTGCGTCTTAGTGGCATTATCACCTCGTTTGGGTGAGTGAAATGATTAAAAATGATAGATAGATAGATAGATAGGTAGATAGATAGATAGATAGATAGATAGATAGATAGATAGATAGATGTTTTTTAAATAAAATATCAAATCATCTTTTTCCAATGAGCCACTCATCAAATTTTCTTTTGTTGAATAAATTTTCACAAAAATTCTCGAAATGTTATGTAGCTTTAATTTCGCTATTGAACAAATTCGGGAAGAAAAAGGAAATTATAGTTGATTTTTTTTTCATTATGGAAGCCAATACGCAAAACCTCGATAGGTAATTTATTGTTTATTGCTTCTAAAATTTACTAATATTGTACAGTGACGTCTCTGCAAGATTGTACCAGATATTATCATTCACGTAAAAAAAGTGGGACAAAAAATTGATTTTTTCCTGATTTGCCATTGGTTGCCGAAGAACACATGACTTCTGAATGTGAATTTCGATATAGTATTTTTTTAAGTCGGGCATTGCCGTTAGAAAATGTTAAATGACATGATGACTTGTTAGCCTTTCGAGAAAACTGAATTGATTCTCCAACCATCAAAACCATACCGATGGCTTCTTGTGAAAAATAATTTCCGATTATTTGCTTGTCTATAAATATCGCTCGCTAAATAAGAAGAACCAGTCCAATAAACCCCGTTTTAATTTATTTGTTTTATTTTTCTTCCCCTATTCTCAATCATGTGAAGGTCAAGGCTTCTGCGATTTTATATAAAGGTCATTCTTAAAATCATTCGTGCGTATGCTGACGAAAGCGTTGCATAGAAATATCCATGATAGATATCATGTTTTACGTAAATTAATGTCGTCTTTGAAGTACAAATAACAGAATAGTAAATACTAGTCATGCAAGCGATACTTTAATTTAAAAAATTGCCGATACCAACAAGGAAGATTAAAGGTTAAAATCGATTTAAGATAACTGGATTTTTCATCTGGAGATATAGAAAAGTCCAAAGAAAATAGGGTAATTATATCAAATGAAGCGTAATTCGCCTAAAATTATTTCTTTCCACGACAGACAATTTACGTTTCGTCTTTAAATATCAACATTTTATTTCAATGAAATTTGTATTAGATGAACTATTTATTTGAGTAAACACATTTACTCCCACTGACGGCCGCCAAATAATGTTTTAGATATTTATAAATTTCAACTAAAATTAAAATGAAAGACACCTTATATCTACTATGTACTTTTAGGGCGTAAACGATCATGGCTCTCCCCATATCCCTATCTTTTATAGTTCTTAGCAATGTTTATCATTTTTCAATTCTTCCCTCTTTTTGTACTCGCTCTTTCCTCTGCCCTCTTGCCTTCAATGTGCCATTTGAGTGTCAGATTTGACAAGCCTGCATATCTTATTGTGGGTTACGGAAATTCCAATTGTCTCTTCTGTTGTTCATGATGACGGTCGTCTTTGAGTATAGAATTCAGAGGTTAGCAGTGAATATTTCGAAGACAATAGGGAAGCGTAGTTCAGGTTAGCAGTGGATATCCCGGTAAAGTAGCAGAGCGTAGTTCAGTAGTTCTTCCTTCTGTTCTTTCGCCTGACAAGTTGGCATTGGACATTCAGAGAGAGTAAACAAAATGGCCGCCTTTTTACACGACGGATTGAATATTTTACGTCTTCTGATTGGTTAACCTTCTATTGGTGGACTATAAAGTGAGTCAAGTCATTTTGACTGGCTCCCTAGTTAAACAAAAAACTGCAACATCTTCCTGATTCTAAGTATAAGTTTCCTTTTTGTTTTCATTTTATTAAAACATCCTCCTTATTTACATTCACCGTTCATGACATTCTCTGTATCCTTCTGTAGAACCGCATCTCTGTTGCCTCAAGTATCTTTTCAGCTGCGAGGTAATAATCAAAAATTCAGTAACATATAAGAGAATTGATATTACTTAGGAGTCGAGCAATATTTTCTTTGTTTCCAACAAATTATGCTTTACTGAAGGCATCTTCACTATTTCAATGCGCTTCGGATTTTGGTGCCGCATTGTCCGTCATTTGGTCATTCCATTTCAAAAAAACCCAACTCCGTACTTGTTTGATTTTGGCATGATGCATTCGTAGCTCTTATAGGCTTAGTGCCTTACTGACACTATATATTCAGACTTCTTACAATTCATGTTTCTTCATTTCTTTTCGCTTTCCTTTATTGTCTTGGAATATCTACTATTTTCTTTCTGTGTTTGTTATCAACACGGTGATATCTGTATATCTTATCTTATTAAAACTGTGCACACCGATAATAAATCCTAATAGGACTTCTAGTTCTCTTAGGCTTTCCTCGATGAATATCTTGAATAGATCATCTGAGAAGAGAATTTACAATGCTTAATGATATGTCCCGGAAAGGGATATATTTGAACGAAGTAGCTAAGTGGTTTTGGCTATTATAACCAAGTAGAATACGGTAGCAGTAATCGACTGTTACGCGTCGTAGTCGCAGGTAAGAAGTGTAGATCAATGGCGTAGTCCAATGGGCGTCGTTATAGACTTAGCCCTCAGACTAAGGCTCTCTGTCGTACCTACACGTCAGTCGGTATTTATGACGGACACCAGCCAATTATATTCCAGTGAGGGGGAACACAGGTATACGTATATTCCAATATATCACTATCTATTCAAGGAATGTGATATTTCTTCATCGTCACTGTGTTGTAAGGGAAAGAGCTACATTTACAATTTGCTAGAAACACTTTCCTTTCAATAAAACGACCAGGTCATCTGCCAATACTTACTATTCTTCCCGTTTTTAATTCATGCTCTTAATTGAAGAGTTTCCTGTGAATCAATCCCTAAAATGTTTTGTCTGTTTTATACTCTTGATGCGAAGATGAAGTTCTTTAATATGATATGCCAATCTCCAATTTCCTAAACTAAATTAATTCAGTAGCAGATATTTGGTATGTCCTGGAAAAGGGATATATTTGAACGAAGTAGCTAAGTGGTTTTGGCTACTATAACCAAGTAGAATACGGTAGCAGTAATCGACTGGTACACGTCGTAGTCGCAGGTAAGAAGTATAGAACAATGGCGTCGTCCAATGGGCGTCGTCATGAACTTAGCTCTCAGACTAAGGCTCTCTTCTGACTCTCCTATACGTCCGTCGATATTTATGACGGACACCAACCAATCACACTCCAGTGAGGCGGAACACAGGTGTATGCATATTCCATTATATCACTTAATCTAAAAATTAATTCACAAATATTATTATTAATACTATGTGAATATATCAGTATGTAAAAATCTTAAAGATGATCACCTAGTCGTTTGGAGAAAGTAAAGAACAGAGTTTTATGGCTAAGACTGATATTCTGAATCTTTTGCACTAAAACAAACTTCGTCTGCTTGCATCCCATAATATGCTTAAACATTATTTCAACACTGTACACTATAGTCATGAACACAGAATAAAAAAAAAACGTCTGAGTTAAAATACAAGTCAAATTCTAACAAAAAATAATTCATGGTTTTTGCCCTATTATGAGAACCCTTATTGAATGTTTCATAATGAAATCAAGATGGAAAAAATCAGATGGAAAGAAAAAAGAATCTGATGGATTAGGCAAAACATCAATATAAAGTTCGTTCAATTTCCGGTAGGCCATTATTCTGCTTGCCAAGAATTCTTATCATATACAAAAATGAATCTTCTCCGATTCTTTCTCCCTCAGCTTCCGATATATTTCGTGACAATCCCTTGAGACTTCATAAAACAGACAACAACATTAACTGTTAAAAGACAAATGTCATGTCGTTGTCCATTTATCAGATTCTAAATATTGTCAATTATTTCAAGAGAATCTGATAAAAAAATTCTTGAGCGACTGTTTCACACAAGGAAATTATTGCTGGGTGATTGGCTATTGTTTTAAGCTGTTAGGCACGTTCCTTTTCGAGCGTATTCAAATATTTCCCAAACTGAGGTCAGTTTGAGACTCAAGCGTATGGCTCGGTAAATCTCTTTCGTCCAATCATCACTCTTATTTCGAGATTGTTTATAAGTCTTTATTTCAAAAACCTCCCACAGAAAAAATCCTGACAAAATTATCTGACATGAAATAATACTTTTGGTACATTCGAGTTTAATATGTTCTTTCATTAAATGTTGTATCACAAACTTTGCAGATTGGGAAAGCTAGTCGCTCGACATATCCTCTGTAAAAATACGAATTTCAGCGTTAAATTAAAACAAGGCACTGATAATATATTACCTTTATTTCTAAAGGTAAGCGCATTCTCTCTAATCTTACAGATATTTAATAAGTTAAGTACAGTTTGACTCTACGCCAGCGTAGTGGTTAACACTGTTTAGATTGAAATGAGTTACCAAATAGGCCTATATGCCACCATTTTCCTACTACCATTCAGATTACATTTAAAATATTTTAACTTGATATCCATTCAAGGATTATAGCATCATTCACAAATATAAAGAAGGTAAATGTTGGTAAATGTTTCTGCTAAAATGAGATGTTGTTATTTTCATCTTGTCGGTAATTTAGACCTCAATGTATCCATCGTACCCTATATATATATATATATATATATATATATATATATATATATATATATATATAGTTGATTGATGTGTGTTTATTTTTTATGCTGGTATTAAATATGTTGTGGGGTAGCTTACGTTAATAATTATAGTGGATTTATATGATTATAGTAGATGTGATGTGATAGTAATATTGTAAGAGGATTGGAAGCAATGATAATATAAGTAGCTAATAGTTATTGTAAATTGGTAGAAGTGATTAGTAATGGTGGTGGGAGAATGATAAAAACAATAAATGTAATTATTGTGTTGGTAGCTTGAACTAAAAAGTGATTGTTGGTATTTTATTTTATTTTATTTAATATATTTATTTATTTTGGTATAAATCCTAATAATAGGTATTTATTTTCATAGAAATTATCTCTGATCTGATTTGTTTTTATTTTGTGGTATTAAATATGCTGGGGGGAGTAATTTACGTTAATAATTATAGTGGATTTATACGTTAATAGTAGATGTGATCTGGTAGTAATGGTGTTGGGTGTTGGTGGTAATGATAATATTAGTAGCTAATAGTTAGTGTAAAGTGGTAGAAGTGATTACTAATGACGTGGCAATGATAATAACAATAAATGTAATTATTGTGAACTAAAGAATGATTGTTGGTGTTTTTTTTTTGTTTTTGTTTTTTTATCCGTTTGATATAAATTCGGATAATAGGTACTTATTCTCATGCCTATTTTTGGAGATTATCTCTGATCTTTGGTTTTAGTAAATTCTGATATGTTATCTCTAGGTCTGATATTGAGCGCTTTCTAATAAGTACCGCGCATATAATATATAAATAATTATTTATATATATATATACATTTTGTCACATATATATTTAAATATATAGCTCTATCTCTGACATTGAGCGCTTTCTAATAAGTACACGCATATATATATATATATATATATATATATATATATATATATATATATACACACTTTTCATATATATATATTTAAATATTTTCTTGAATGATGTGTAAAGTATGTATGTAGGTCATCAGATAATAGATATAAACTCGATGATCAGATGCCATTTGGTGTCTGTCTATATTTCTGAGATGGAGTATTATATACATTATTTACATTATTCGGGCTATTGTTCTCATCTTTGTCGCCATATTTATCACAACGTTTCGGCCGTTGTACGCTCCGGCCTTCTTCAGGTGGTTGGAACAGTCTACCCCGGTGAGCGAAATAAAGGGTTCAGTTCGACATTCGACTGAAGAAGGCCGGAGCGTACAACGGCCGAAACGTGTTGATAAATATGGCGACAAAGATGAGAACAATAGTCCGAATAATGTAAATAATGTAGATGCCATTTGATTTTACTGTAGAAGAACTTATTTTGTGATATCAGAGACAATTGCCATGTATTTAGTCTCCTGCAGCTTAAAATGAATTAAAGACTGAGAATAAATAGAAACAATTCTAACGAGGACAAAATGTTGATTATTTCCTGTAAATTGGGATGAAATGAAGAGGAGTAAGGTATTGAAGAAATTCATGATTGACTGGGTGATTACCAAAGTAATGGATGTACTGAGCATATAATTGAGACTGATTTGGATAATTTTTATAGCCATTAAATATCCGATAGTCTGTCAAATATTTCTCTATACTCTGACAACCTGATCTCTATGTAATTTCGCTTAATACTGATCAAAGCCGGAAGTGTAGGGATTCATTAATACCCAAACTCATTATAGAAGGAGAATTCTTCGTATTACAGCAAAAGCAGAATATTGATCTAGTAATCAAGGCTGAAGAGAATATTATTGGATTACTTTGATATTCAGGATATATTTGACATAAACGAGATAATAAAGAAAAAACGTGATGTTTTTCTTTGTTTTTTGTTAATCCAGTACAATTACTATATCTTATCAATTTTTGACGGTATCATCGTAACGTAACCGATAGAAAGCATGGTTGAGTAATGGATAAGGGCTTTGACTTACGTGCTAATACACTTGGGAACGATATGAATCCTTTCTCCACCCCCACCATCAACAATGGGTAAATAGCAAGACAGGCCGGGTTTTATAGCCTTGGATGGCAACAGGTCTACTGCAGAAAGAAATGGCTACCTACAGCGGGAAAAAATCTACCTTGTCAGTCATGTATCGAAAGATACATGATCGCATAAGCTTATATCACACATGGCATATAACTGACTGATCCGATAGAATTATCGAATCAGATTCGGATTCTTATTTAGATTGACGTTTACAATTTCCTCCCCACTACTTGCGAAAAGAACGAATACGATTTTCCACCTCATTTTTCCGTTGCCAGTATTCGGGAATGACACGTTATGGTAGATAAGGATGCGTGTTTAGCAGTTCGAAAAATGAAATCGTCGACCCGAGTTCGTTAATTTAACATTTCACATCTATGAGTTAAATCGTATTGATGACTGCGTACTCCAACTGTAGTGGGGCAACCGTTTAGTAGAATGACTACACTGAATTCAAAACTCCATATTCTGTATAGAATGTGCCTTGTTGAGGCACATTCTATACAGAATATGGAGTTTACAATTAACCGTAGCACAGAGTTAATAAATGGGGCCGAATAAAGATTGGCAGATTAGTAAAAATCAGGATGAGAAATCACAGAGATACTCACTCTCTCGTAGCTTCTGCAAATGTCAAAACAATGGTAGCAATATAATTGCTAAATTATAGGCAGCTCTGATAGAGGAAGTTAAAGCAAAAATAGCTTTGTCTTCAATAAATCAAATATAGCTTTGCCTTCAATAAAACAAATATAGCCTTTGCTTTCAATAAAACAAATATAGCTTTGCTTCAATAAAACAAATACAGCTTTACCTTCAATAAAACAAATATAGATTTGCCTACAATAAAACCAATATAGCTTTGCTTTCAATAAAACTAATACAGCTTTGCCTTCAATAAAAGAAATATAACTTTGCCTTCAATAAAACAAATATCGCTTTTGCCTTCAATAAAACAAATATAGCTTTGCCTACAATAAAACAAATAGAGCTTTGCCTTCAATAAAACAAATATAGCCTTTGCCTTAAATAAAACCAATATAGCTTTGCCTTCAATAAGACAAATATAACTTTGCTTTCAATAAAAGAAATATAGCTTTGCCTTCAATAAAAAAATATAGCTTTTGCTTCAATAAAACAAATACAGCTTTGCCTTCAATAAAACCATGATAGCCTTGCCTTCAATAAAAGAAATATAGCTTTGCCTTCAATAAAAAATCATAGCTTTGCCTTCAATAAAACAAATACAGCTTTACCTTCAATAAAACAAATATATCTTTGCCTTCAATAAAACAAATACGGCTTTGCCTTCAATAAAACAAATACGGCTTTGCCTTCAATAAAACAAATACGGCTTTGCCTTCAATAAAACCAAGATAGCTTTGCCTTCAATAAAACAAACACAGCTCAATTTCTTTCCTGTTTATTCTGTAGCAAGTTGTGTCGTTTGTATCACTGCATCGTCTCAACGACTGTCTTCAATCCTATACAATAAAGCCAGACTGTATCGATTTCTTACTGTCTTTTTACCACTAGAAAAATTTTATTATAGTAATAAATCGCTAAACGCATATGATCTGTATTGTCAGCATTTAATATTCCTCAATAGAGAAATATGTCTGAAGATTTATCAGTGCGTGTATTGAGTAAAACTCACCTAGAATCTTGCAGAACCATACATTCGCCACCTGCGGAAAAGTTCTCACTGAAGAATTTTGAAGGAAGAAAGTTCTTTTTTTTTACCAGGAAATTTCGGGTTCTCATTGTTTGCTGATTTGTCAGTTCACGGACCAATGAAATGATACTGACACTTCCTGCTTATTTTTCCCTTTTTCGAGGGACTTGTATTTCTGAAATACGATATATTTTCAACAATCTCTGTGAGTTTTTATTATTTTGAAAATGTTTTTCTTCTAAGCCTTGGCCTCATATTATTATTTTTATTAGACATTCACGATATTGCAACTGTAATAACTTTGAGAATTCCATTTATTCTTTCATGTTTAAATTTTTCTTAATTAATCTTTCGATCTGACATTAGTTAACGAGATTTGGTTGGTTATTTTAAATAAATTAGATGTTTCCAATTCTTCTTGTTTTTGCTATCGCTGATTGAGTTTTAATCTCTCCGATAAAAAAAAATAATGTTTAATAGACAGGAAGCAACACATAGTTTACCTGTCGTTCCTTTTATTTTGTTTGTTGTAAATAACTGAGTAGATTTGTGTGTGTGATACTAATAAATCCAAGAGATTCCTTTTCATTTAATGAAAATATCTCGATCCGTTTTTATTCAGGATTTTTTTTCTTTTTGACTTTTTGAATCGCGTGACACATCCGCCATTGGTTGGCCTCAATTATGCATACACAGTTGCTCATTTGTCAAAGTTTTACATGTAATTTATAGCGAATGAAATCGACTGTAATTTAAGCTAATTTGCTCAGCAGAAAATTTCAAGTAATTATCAGATTCTAGTTTCACAGTATATATATATATATATATATATATATATATATATATATATATATATATATATATATATATATATATATATATATATAATAAGAAAGAACAGTAAGATATAAAAGCCGGTGTTCTTATTGATATTTTTATTTTTTACAAAATAGTGCTCAATGTAAATTTACGGAGCATTTATATATATATATATATATATATATATATATATCGTCATCCACAGACAGACTGTTTCACTGTATCACAGCCCATCATCCTATCGCTTTCAGCCAGGCCCGAAACCCGAGCGATTTAGCATCAGTCGGAGATTCTAATCACCTAGGCTATCGGCACCCGGCAGAGAGAAAGGCGAATTTTTGCTTATGTATTGTTTCAAAAACCAAGGACCTAGAGAATTCAATCCTTTGGGAGAGTCTTGCATTATTAACAATAATAGACACTGTTAACAAGTTTCTAAATACACACACACACACACATCTATATATATATATATATATATATATATATATATATATATATATATATATATATATATGCGATGGATAAATTGTAATAAGATGAAAGTAAAAGTGATAATCTCTCATTTTACAGATATATTTTCCAAAATTACACAAACATATCTTGAAATACTAATATGTAAATTCATTCAGTAAAATCGTCATTGACTTCGACTACGGCCTCCTGACGACTTCGGAATCTCCTACAAATTTTGGAGGACGTAATCCTTGCATGCAGATCAAGTATTGTTGGGCGCTTGTGCCGATGTGTCCCACACAAAATAAACAAGATTGTTCCAGTCTAGGGAGTTAGATGGTCAGATGTAATAGGTGATGTGTTCGTAGAAATTGTCTGAAAGCAATGACTGTGTTTTTGCATGGTGCAGATTACAGTTTCCAGACATAGGTTCCTACAGTAGTAACCCTCTGGATCCAGGGTAGCGTAATCTTCTTAAGTCACTATATGTAGGTCTCCGTGTTGAGTCTGAGGCCCAGTGGGAAGGTGAATGGAGGCATAACGTCGCTATCAATCTTGACCACTCCAAACATCTTCGAAATCACCATTAGACTCATCGAACCCTTTCTGAATTATTTGCACTGTCCTCAGATTGACAGCCAGATACTCTGAAATGGTCGTATTGGCGTTCTCGGCGCGAATGTCAAGTAGTACAACCTGGCGGAATGAACTGTAACATTGTGCTCTTTTTCTCACAGACGACGCCCTACTGAGCCTACTATACTGTTCAGTCGACAAAATCAAAAACATACAACGCGATACATACAGCGCAAAATATTGATAACATACTAATTACACTGAATGGAACTTATCCATTGAATATATATATGTGTGTGTGTATGTTTGTGCGTGTGTATTTGTGTGCCTCTCTGTGCATATGTGTGTATCTACTTACGTAGATGCCTACACATGTGTGTGTACTATTACTATATATATATATATATATATAAATATATATATATATATATATATATATATATATATATATATATATATATATATATATTAATTAATGCTTCTATCTATGTGTGTGTACATGTATTAGATGGATTACTAATAGCCATCTCTATGCATGGCATATGGTGTACACTCACAAAAAGATTAGTGTTGTGAGTTCGGATCTTATTGCCTAACTTATATGCCCTGTACCAGACAAGGATAAGCTTAATCCATATTTCCTTTATATGATAGGTGTTCACACGAAAACGTCATGAATGACACCTTTGAAATTTTGCAAGGAGGAATTGGAAGATATAATTAGTGACATTACTGAGTGGCCCACGAATGCGAAAGTTATAAGTCAACGTATTTCAGGAATTAAACATGGGAAGAACGTCCACAAAAACGTCAGCGAACCAATCTTCAAAACATCAACATACAGTTTGACTACTTTAGTTCGAAATTCCAGCCACCTGAAGAAGGCCGGAGCAAGTACTGAAACCTTGTGAATGTTAAAGTAAAGATGAGAAAACAGCCCAAACAATGTAAGTAGTGTAAATTAAATTAATTATCATTTATTTTTACTAGCAGTAATACCCAGCTGGTCGATCAGAAAAAGCGTTCAATTAGAATGGATCAAAAACAGCATCATGTTTAGATGTAACAGAGTCTATCTTCTTCAATTACTTTAAAGTACTTTCATTAAAAAACATTTTGATTTAATGCAGTTACTGATATAACAGAAATAGTCAGTATTTATTCGATCGAAGTTAGCCGAGGACATGGAGGGGTAAAACAGGCAACATCAAGACCCATTTCAGACCACAATTATTTTGGAGTTTTTGAAATTCAATTTGTCAGTGTGCTACAAGGAATGTAAAAGAGGATACATTTATAAAACAATTGTTAAGTTTGATGAAAATTGGTTGAAATATCAACAAAAAATAAGAAAGAAACCAGGAAAAATCGCCATTTTTCGCTATTTACGTGGGTTTTCACTATATGGACGGACTCATTTATTATTAGGAAAGGTCGAACCTGGTCAGCATGTAAATGGGTAGCATCTAGGAAATAACAGATGATGTAAGCTTCAATGTGCGGATTTTATAATAGTAATCAGAGAGCAGAGTTGCAATTCCAGTCGGGTTCATTATATTCACTTAGGTGCTAATATCCTTGTGAAAGATAGGACTACACTTCTTCTTCACTCAGCTATGGATTACTTAGTGTGACATGTATCAGTAAATTATTATTATCGCCCCTAAAATTCTGACAATCTAAATGACATTTTTCGGCTTTAATTATCCTGTAAGTGGCGGAGAGAACATAAGAAATAAGTAATCAATCAATCAATTGATAACATTTAATTAAAAAAAGCGTTATTTTTGCCGCTCCCTGTATTTAAATTTAAATTAATCTGTAGTTGTATATAGTTCTCGTTCCATTCTCCATGTCTAGGGACATCTCACATGTTTTTTTTTTGTTTTTTTTTTTATCCATCCCCAATTTTTTCTTTTTTTTTTTGTCATTCAGTCTATGGCTACCCGGCGAATTGATCAAGTAAGATAAAGCGTTCGTTCGTTAATTTGCTGTTAAAATAACTGTAAATTCGATACCTGTGCTGGTGTGTCGTTGCTTTTGCTCAGTGATGATAGGGTGAGCAATAAATGGGGTTTACTACAAATGAACAAGGTTCGATATCATGGACTGTAGCGCAAAAAATATCTACCCTTTTAGAGTTTAGATTGGTGGTTTACACGGATCGATCGATGCCTGAAGAAGGCCGAAAAGCGCAACGCTTGAAACGCTGATAACAGAGAAGATTAGATTAGTCCGAATGTAAATAATGTAAACAAAGATTAACTAAGTTTACCAGAAATAATGTCACATAAATAGAAAGCTTGTCTATATTTCTGAGATGAGGTATTATGTACAGTATTTACATTAGTCGGACTATTGTCCTCATCTTTGTCGCCATATTTGTCACAACGTTTCGGCCGTTGTACGCTCCGGCCTTCTTCAGGTGGTTGGAATTTCAGTTCGAAATTCCAACCACCTGAAGAAGGCCGGAGCGTACAACGGCCGAAACGTTGTGACAAATATGGCGACAAAGATGAGGACAATAGTCCGACTAATGTAAATACTGTAAATAGAAAGCTGTTTAAATCCATAAATTAGCCAAGGCTTGTGGGGTCAGATCGGTAAACATTAGACTGCTGCGGGTGACCTCAATTGTTTATGTTTTATCTTCTTTTATCATAACTAAGAACTCATACTGAGGAGTAGAATTTTTACGAGTTAATTTTGCGCCGCATTTCCGGCTGGTTCTTCTGCACTGAGTTCTATGGATGCATCACATATGAACATTTGGTTGTTAAAGTCTTGCAGTAGCTTCTCCATCCATGAAGAGCCACGCCCTGTTAGCCCCATTTAAATTTGATTGCGTTGCAATTCGGACCAGGCACCAGGTTAGTTGACAGGGTGAAGTCAAACGATTGTTGCTTAAAAAATGCCATTCGTTACCCACGTGTAAAGAAACAACAATTTCTAGCAGTAAACCTGATTTTATTCTTCAGTTGTGTAACCTACTAATATAAGTGAGCAAAGTGCAGATGAGGTGTGGGTGAGGGAGTGATCAGTCTAACTGTTGTCTTCCCTGTCCGTTATCTCCGGCCTGCGTCGTCTCTTTGTGGGTACCTTTCCGTATGATGGTCTGTTTTATCAATAACAATTTTATTTGACTTATCATCTTCGTCTAAAAAGAAATTAATCTTCCTTCCGTGACTTTCCCTATGTCTGAGCCTGTTTTTCTCTGTACTTTGAAGTTGACTCCACTTACTGATAACCATCGTTCGAAAGTAAATATTCTGAATCCATTTTTGCTGCAGGTTCAGCTGTTTTCAACTTCAAGACCTCAGTTGATTCATATTGCTACAATTGCATGGACAATAAACCAAACACCGTTATTCTAGAGGAGTCTGACGTCGATAAAAAATATCCGACATATACCTTGTAGGTATGCAGTAGTTCATGTGCTACGATGTATCCTGTGACTGTACTGATAATTAATCTTTTTACAATGGACAGGGGTCTATGCTTTAACAAGCTGAGAACCACACGATTTTAGGATTGGCGTCTCCCGATCTTGTTAGCAGTCGTAAGTTAAACTCTCCAACGAAGGCCGACTATGGAACAAGATGGATTCATAAATCTATTTACATCCAGGAAGTTTTAATAGTTTGTATTATTTCTTTAGATCTTTTTTTTTATCTTGTAATTTTTCTTGTTTAGTCGTTATCGGTGACTGTTCTGCTTTCGATAAAAAAAAATCTATTTTACAATGTGCAATTGTTCGAATATCAGACTATTTTCGCAATTCCTACACACACAAACATCTATATATATATATATTCACATGAAGGTATATGTTTATGCATACAGGCAACGCATACCTATATCTTCGACGAACTTTCTCCTCCACAAAAGCGTCACTTTACAATTAAAGGCAAAAGTGAAAAAAAAGTTTATAGAAATAAATGAACAAGACTTAATAACACCCATTCAGACATAGGACCTCAGACATAGACCCAAAATAAAAACAGCCACTCACGTCAATAGAAAAGCATAAACTGGTGTAGAGAAAGAATTCAGTTTACACATACATGTTCGTTGCCTTTCAATAATAAAAAAAAACGTCTTGCTAATCAGAAAAGCTTGAACGAAAATAGACATCTCGACGGATATAATAATTATAATCAATTCGTGTTTTTAGAAGGAATTAAAAATATCTTTTAAACAATAAGAGAAATATCGTCTTTTTTACTGTGATAATTTAATTCATGAGGAACCAAAGACAATAATAGAAAAAAATTGCGTGACCTTCAAGAACATAAAAGAAGATTATATTACAGTTTTTTTTTCCCTTGTGTGAAAAAGATTCGTTTCATATAAGCCATTTCTATGTAGAAAGATAAACTATTTAAGGATATCATCGTTATTATTAAATAGACGTTCTCCCACACAGACGCCACGACTTCGTTATTGTTTTTGATTCATAAGACATTAATATAATTATTTCTTTTCACATAGATCCTTTCTTAAATATCAAGAAGTTTTAAACATTATTTTGCATATTTACACCATTCTTATGGAATTAAAACATAACAACAACAGTCATCTGTATTGTAATGATCCAATTCCTGTTTGTGAGTGGCTTTATTTCTTTCTGGACGAAACACCACAGCAAATATGGCACATTCGATCGAATTCTTTCGTCGGTCAAATCGTTTAAAATGCTAACACACAATACGTAATACAACAACAACAGTAATAAAAATAATAATAAGGACAGCCGCAAAAAAAACAAAAAAAACTAGCAGTAGCTATAGTGTAGTGTCACTCCACTAATAATGATTGGCTTGTTTTCTATGGCTTATCAAACGTTAAAGGTGAAACATATTTGAATTTATAAGAATTATTCGTTTTGCTCCTCAATTTTCTAGCATTAATAAATTCTTAAGAATAACAATGATTTTCCAGATATAACTCCCACTATTTAACCCTTAGATGGGAGATAGATGTATTCATGCATTATTGCAAGAGTAAGTGTGAAAACGTGAATATAACTAGCATGATTGAAATTCAAACTTGCTATTTCTGATTTATCATTCAGATCTTATATATTTGTATTTGTTTCAAAAGTTGAAAATGGATTTATACGCGCATTTGAAAAGAAAAGGACTTACAAAAATTATAAATGCTTCATAAAATAATTTCAACTGTAAGAATAATCTTCATTCAGTAGCAGAATGTAACTGCTAATTACAGAGTATTTGCCTTCCTTATCTTTTTTTATTACTAAAATATGAGTTCTTGTTGCAATGTTGTCTTTGTGCAAACTAGCCTAGAATTAAGAAGGCTGTAGAAGAGTAGATAGAGAAATCAACGAAGATGTTTATATCCATACATAGAGTGAAAAACTTGTATAAATAAATACTACTCAAATCCTACTCTAATGTGGCTACTTGCCATAATTATTGCCACAGTATTAAGGAAGATCAGGAAGTAAGATGACTCCTAACAATTCTGTCAACAAGAA
Organism: Acanthosepion pharaonis; assembly: GCA_903632075.3. Taxonomy (NCBI): domain Eukaryota; kingdom Metazoa; phylum Mollusca; class Cephalopoda; order Sepiida; family Sepiidae; genus Acanthosepion; species Acanthosepion pharaonis. Next base: position 1,058,820 of record CAHIKZ030000454.1, read on the forward strand.
ACTCTCTTGGTCTGTCTATATTTCTAAAATGAGGTATTATGTACATTATTTACATTATTCGGACTATTGTCCTCATCTTTGTCGCCACAATCACAACGTTTTGGCCGTTGTACGCTCCAGCCTTCTTCAGGTGGTAGGAATTTCGAACTGAACCCTTTATTCCGCTCACTGGGGTAGACTGTTCTAGTTCCACGTGCTATGTTTGATGGATGTCAGTTATCAGTTATCTCCTGCTAATTTCCCTCTGAAAGTTCTCCACTGCCATAACCGGGCATTGAACTCACACTCTTTGGGTTCTGTCACTGGATCTAACCAACGCCTTTATCCACTGTGCCATGTGTCCTTGAGTTTTACTCAGGGGCAGACTTCGACTGTTTAGCCGAAAAGTTCCAGCTGGAATATTCAACCCCCCGCCCCACGAAGGTTGCATGTGGCAAAAAGCCGGGTTTAACGTGGGTTCTCCGAGCCCGTAGGTTCGGCAAAAAAGACCCCAAAAACAAAAAAAAAAACCCGTAGGACACGCATAAACGGGATCGGGTTGGTCAACCTCCCCGAATGAGGCTATGCCGAAGGGCAGAGACTCGTCCAGGTTCCTCTCTGCTCAGAGGCAGAGAGTTCGACCTGCCAACAGAAAAGATTTCGGTTGGAATATTCAGCCACCCGCCCACGAGGGTTTAATGTGGCAAAAGCCGAGTTTAACGTGCGTTCTCCGAGTCCGTAGTCTCGTCCAAAAAATGCCCATAGAACCTGCATAAACGGGATCGGGTTGGTCAACCTCCCCGAACGTCGGCATAGCCTGGTCCGAGTTCCTCTCTCCTCAGAGGCAGAGAGTTCGACCGCACAACCGAAAGATTTCGGCTGGACTCTGTAGTCCGTTAACTTACAGATTCTTATAGATACTTACTATCTATAGTGTAGTCATTAATGGGGATGACAGGTTTTCCATGACATCACTTTCATTCTACAGCCATTGACAGAATAGCATTTTGTCTCATTTTAAGTTTTTTTTTCTTCCTTATACTACTTTAGCTGTGTCATTGGACTTCAGATAATATTTATGCTCTTCAAAATTCAAATCTTTTTTTTCAAAAAGTCTCTCAAAAGCAAGAATTACTTCACTGTAGATTTAAGATATCCGTTGATAAATTCGATTGTGGCTGATCCTCTTCTCTGTCTGAACCGGTTCTGTGAACACCTGTAAAAGATAATGAAGTTACAAAAAATTATTAAATTGCTACACAAATATGTCTACCTATCACGAGTAGACACCAACATAAGCAAAAGAAAAATAAACATAACTGTCTGATTGATTGCAAAGAAATGATTCTTCATAAGCACGTTTGATTTTAAGCAGCAACTCTCAGAGACGATCAGGCGACGATAATATTTTCGTGGTTTGTGCTGATAATTTATACAAGATTCATTAGAATGAGATTAAATTTAATTGAACAAACGTAAATATTTTTATTGTAATTATAATCTGGCTTACGAATACATCCATTTTATCAGATCTGTTCAGAATGGCAGCAAACGAATTATTTCTACAGAGAAGATATATCATTTGTTTGTTTTTTTAAATATTGTTTCTATTTTAGAAGCAACTAGCAGTAGAGCCTGGCGTTACCCGGGAATGTAACACGAAGAAATAGATCAAGTATCGACCATCATAAAGACTGAAAAATAAAATTACGAAACACTACTTGCCAAAAACGTTTTGTTGAAATCGGTTGAAAAATGTAGGAAACCGATCTCATATAAAAACACACACACACACACACACACACACACACACACACACACACACACACACACACAAACAAACAACCTGGGTTTTATAATAAGTATAAACTCGATATGAGTTGTCGCCCTTTCTTTCTGGCGACAGTGATGCCTCTTAATCGTGTTTTCAAATTGATTTCATGCAAAATCAAATGTGTTTTTTCCAATTTTTGGCGCTGTCAGAACCACATCAAGGTAATTTTACGTAGTCCTGTGAAGGTTTGTTGAAATCGGTTGAAAAATGTAGGAAATCCGATCCAATATATAAACGTACAGACACACACACACAACCTGGGTGTTATAATAAGTATGATGTTGGCACTGTTCCCACTGTGTCCCCGGTATTACTTTATATTAGCCCTATTGTTTGGCGCTACAGAGTCATGTCATTTGGGATGAGCAACCTTTGTGCGCTTGATCAATAAATGTATATCAAACATTTCCGGAGTTGATGCATACATAGATGATATGATAATATAAAATGATACCGAAGAAGAACACTTAGAAACAATAAGGAAAGTTATGCAAGGGATAAGAGAAGCGAGACTGACTGTCAACTTGGACAAGAGCGAATTTTGACCCACAAATAGCCGAAGCTTAAGGAGATTCTTGGGAATGGCGAACTATTACAGGCGCTATTGTAAAAACCTCGCCGAAATAGCCACACCCCTAACCAATCTATTAAGGAAAAGATAAAAGTTCGCATGGACACAGAAATCTCAAACAATGTGCTTTTTCAAATAGTAAAAGCAGCAAGGATAAATATGACTAGTCCGTATGAAAAAAGGATAATTTCATGATATAAGAAAAAAAACTTAATATTATACACAACAAAAACCTAAAGATTAGAAGAAAGTTCAGTCAGTTTAAGGACGAGGTGTGAAATTAGTGCTTTTTCATAGGAGGATTTCCTGAAAAAAACTCTTTTGTTTTAAGGAGACATTGTCCGAAGTTCATATTTAGTACTTTCTACTTTCGCAGTCACTATCAAGAACTGACGTGATGTCTGTATGTTAATTATAATTCCTTAATCTGTATCCTGTTTGGTAATCCCTCCTCAAATCGAACTCGTAGTCCTCGACCGTGGTAATGAAAAGCGGGCGGATAGCATTACTATTTTCCCTTTTAGAATGGAGAAGTCGTTGATTTGGGATACGACCTGTGCGGATACATTTTCGGCCGGTAATTTGATCAGATCCGCGGTTGAGCCGGGGTTCTGCCGACTGGGACGCAGAGATAAAAATATTCAATATTCTTCTTTTTTTTTTACTCTGTGGAGACTTCTGGGGTTATTGGCCCTCGTTCGTTGGCGTTCCTTCAGAGGGTTGGCGGGATGGCGTCTCGATTTAAGGGACGAGCCTTGCGAAACGGCGTGGCGCTTGTAGTGTGTCTCACTGGCGATGGTTTCTCCGTCATTGTGGCTGGCAGAGGATAACAACAAAAAAAAACAACCAAAAAACATGTTGTTTATAATTATTTGTTCAAACTTTTTTCAATAGATTCTCATTGTTGGATCTGGACGTTCGAAATGGAGAAGCGGATGTCATGTGCGTGACGTCTTTATGCGTGACATCATGAGCAATGGCTATTGGGAACTGTGACTCAGAAAAAGAATGCGATTTATTCATTAAATTTAAATTGTTCCTTTTTTTTCTTTTTTATTTATCATTATATTACTGACTAGCAGTAAAGCCCAGCGTTGCCCGCGGATGTAATAGTAAGTATCGACCATCATAAAGACTGAAAAATAAAATTGACAAAGATTATTGTTTAAGGTTGACGGACACGCATGTCTTAATTATTTTTTTTTGTTTCGTATTTTTTTTTTTACAAATTGGTCAAACTCAAACAAAAACATTGTTTTCAATCGTTATGTGTCTACCGATTGAATAGAATTTTATTATAAACAATTGTCTTGTAAATGGAATTTTTAAAGATTTGTGAATGTAAAAAAAAGAAATAAAGTGTGCAAGAAAATAAGAAACACTATCTACGAAAAATAAAGTGAAGTCATGTTGAAATCGGTTGAAAAATGTAGGAAATCCGATCACATATATAAACGAACACTCACACACACACAAACAACCTGAGTTTTATAATAAGTATAAGTCGATATGAGTTGTTCCCCTTTCATCCCACCTCCGATGTCTCTTGATCGTGTTTTCAAATTGATTTCGTGCAAAAACAATTGTGTTTTTTCTAATTTTTTGCTCTGTCAGAACCACCGCAAGGTAATATTACGTAGTCCTGTGAAGTTTTGTTGAAAAAGTTTGAAAAATGGAGGAAATCCGATCCAATATAAAAACGTACACACACACATACACACACACACACACACAACCTGGGTTTTATAATAAGTATGATCAGTTATGTGAGGACTTTTATCATATCCTGTACCTTCTTCTGTGAATAAAGTTATTTTATATATTGTGGGCAGTTTATTTTTTAAAATAATAACTTCGAGTAATTAATCCATAAGTTCGAGAAAAATACTCAAAGCTTCATCCGAAAATTCTAAAAGTGCAATAAAAAATGATGTCAACTTTTCTATGGTATAGCCCTGATACTGAGCAATGTAATTAAATATAACTAAACTTAAAAATATAACTTTATCACACACACACACACACACACACACACACACATACATATATATATATATATATATAATATATATATATATATATATATATATATATATATATATATATATATATATATATATATATATATATATATATATATATATACGTAGATAGATTTTCTTATTGCTATGAGCATTTTTATACGTACTTGAGTTGGTATACCTGGTTTTCTATTTTCTTAAACACTGAATATAATAAAAAGCATGCATGGATCGAGGACTTCATTATTTCAGAAAATAAGCATTTATATATATATATATATATATATATATATATATATATATATATATATATATATATATATATATATATTAAGCTGATAGACATAAAATAAATTACCCTCTTACGAAAAAACGTAAAACAAATAAAAGTTAACATTTATTTTTAAAATGGTTAAAAAACTGTGATGAAAACAGGATTATCCTGTCACTTTCCCTAGCTAGATGTTTACCATTGTTTTATATTCAAGGATATTCATATATATATATATATATATATATATATATATAATTAACACACACACACACATATATATATATATATGTGTGTGTATATATATATATATATATATATATATATATATATATATATATATATATATATATATATATATATATGTATGTGTGTGTGTGTGAATATTCATATATATGTCTGGGGATGAAGATAGAGATCCATATATCCCTCTAGGCTTTTCAGGTAGCGTCTAAAGGAAATATGTGTTTCGTATCAGCGCCCCCGCTGCAAGAGTTTCATGTCGATGTCGCAACACGCCATCCACCTGCCTTCCTGGCTGCACTTCAGGTTTTTATTGGCTTTTTCGTCGAACGAACATAGCCACGGGGCATTTGGAATTTAAATTCCGTTTTATATTTTTTTCTAGATATTTCTTTATAGGTTCTATTTTTAAAATGATTTTTCTGGCATTATTCCAATGATCTTATAAAATGAATTTTATAAATAATATATAATTAATGCATTTCCAATTATACTTTTCATCTCACGCTAAATTTGATTAACTTTTGTTGATTGAATTTATAACTGGTTCTGCTATCACTCATTATTATTTTTACATCTCCTGAGCTGAAAGGAATCTGTTCAATTCAATAAGAATTTACAGCCATCCGCAAAGTGTAATTGTGGTAAATATTGCCTAGATGGAATCTGTTGAATACGACTCAGACTTAAGCGAGAACTACCGATCTTCCAATAGTATCACACTATACTGGATTGACTTGCGACGATCGTGCGTATAACTGTTACCTTATTTCTTATGGTACTGGTTTTACAATAGACCTTTACTTATTTTATCCATCTTGTTCGTCAAGTATATATTCCTATTAGCACGGAATATAACAAATTGTGATTAACTTTTACTTGTTCATCATAGCGAAAAGGAACGTAATTAGTGCTTTTTGGACAGCGACAATGTTCACTTGGTACATTTTGTCAGGAGGTCAAACTACCAAATCCTATCACTTGTTTATGAAAAAAGACCATCTTGCCTGGTCGGTTGACTCATCTGTACATTTTAGACAAGTAGTTGACGCTAGGAAATCAACATTTGAAGTTTTTTGTATTGTCATTTTCACGTCGGCGCACTGGATCTCATCCGTCCAGCCATTTTTGGAAAGCTTTGAATTTGTTATGAGTCACAGACGGCTCGGAAGAATTGGTACTTGAAGAGACACTGAGAAATCGCTGAGTATAAACTGAATCGGATAGACATTTATTATTCTTTGAAAATCTCTTAGGAATTGAACATAAAATATATGCATCTGGTTAACGATGTCTCAAGAAATTCTCCTCTATTACCTTATTGTTATATATACTACCTTACACTAATTGGTATATCACAATCCTCATAAATACGTTGGGCAATGTTTTAAGTATTATGCTGTCTAAGTAGTACACCACTAGCAGTGGTTTACCTACTACGCGCCGCTGGCGAGTATTGTATTTTGTTTATGTTATAAAGATTACAATTTCACTTCCAACCTCCGTTTTCGTTATTCATTAAGCCTTTCTAGGGGAAAATACTTATTTATAGTACCGATCTATTAGGTTGTTCCAAAAGTTCGTAAACACTTGCAAAAAATTGAAATTTTACTCGCTAAGTAATAACAAAAACAACATAAATTATTCCTCAAAATAAAGACTTTCTGCCATCGATCTGCAAGCTTTCGGATCTGGTGAAAGTACCATTCAGCCGGCTTCGAATCAAAGAATTCTTGACACGCTTCCTCGACTTCATCAAACGAGTCGAATCGGCGGCCCTTCAGAAAGTGTTGCATTGAGCGGAAAAGGCCGTAATCTGATGGAGCACAGTCAGGACTGTAGGCTGGATGTGGCAGAACCTCAATGCCGTCCAGCTCTTCAAACTTGTCTTTGGTATTCCTGGTGGTGTGTGGCTTGGCATTGTCCTGCTGCATCAAAGCGCGCTTTCGGTTGATCAGAGACGGATACTTTTGCTTCAACTTTTCGTAGACCCGTTCGGCAATGATGGCACGACGATTCGGAACCAACTCAAAATGCACTATTCCTTCAAAGTTCCACCAAACGCACAACATGACTTTCTTGCCGAATCGATCTTTTTTTGGAACCGACGGTGACTCTTGCCGTTTCTGAAACCATTGCTTGTCTCGATTGTGCTGGATTGTGTTGCATAAAAATTCAATTTTTCGCAAGTGTTTACGAACTTTTGGGACAACCTAATATTTCGTTCTTAGATGTTTATTATTGTACGTTCTAAGTCACAAATACAACGTACAGTAGGCAATGAAGCAGTACCTATCCCGCTATTGATAGATCCAGCCAACATAGATTTTTATTTCGGTCACTTCAAAAACTCTCTAAGCATTCTATATAGAGATGCAACATTTAAAAAGTTTCTAAGGATAAACTGTATATCGTATATTAAAACAATCCATCGTCACCTTATAAATTGAAACAGCATAGCCTATTATTTCTTATTATTTCAGAAACTATTTCATAGTTGAAAGCAACTGATAAAGAATAGGGATAAGTAATAATCTATACCCTATACATTAAACTATAAACTATATATGTATAAAAAAAATATTTTTTTAATTTTGCTTCTTCTCTTAGTACAAATTTAATGTAGATCATATTTGATTGGTTGATCAGTGTGAAGCCCACAAAACATAACACACACTTTTTTCTTTTTTTTTTCGTAATATTAGGTTGAATTTTGCTTTCAAATCTAAATAAATCGTTCAATCGCCAGTAATTTAGAATCACCTGATGAGTCGCGTTGATAGGCATCGAAACACGGCTGCAATTTTGTAGTGATTTTTACATGTTTTCGTTGTAATATCCTAACATAGATAATATTGCTCTGGTTTGTATTGAGTCCTCTTTTAGATTAAATGTCACGAGCGTTGGAATTACACTCTATTCGTTCTCAATATATATATATATATATATATATATATATATATAAAACCTTCTCTCTTCCAGCAGAAAGAATTTATAAGGTCTCTGAATCTGTTGGGGGATATTTTATTTTAACTGTCCCTCGCTAATTTATTTACACGATCCTTCCCTCGTTACAAGTATATATACTTGTTTGTTATTTTAGTGTGTTTCCCCTCTTTTTTTTTTTTGTTTGCTCTTCAATATCGTTAATATTCTTTTCGCTAATCCAACGATTGTCTCCTGATGAGATGTTGGCTGAAAGGGCCCTAGAGACTTTTAAAATTAAAATCAATGGTTTCCTTGTTTTTAAAACTATTTATAAATTTTGTACCTCAAACATTTGTTTTATATATATATATATATATATATATATATATATATATATATATATATATAAACATGAAAACAAAAATCGCTACACAATTGCAGTCGTGTTTCGATGCGCATCAACACATCTTATCAGGCGATTGTAATTTACTGGCGAGTGAACGATTTATTTAGATTTAAAGCAAAATACAGCCGCTTATTGCGAAAAAAAGGGGAGTTATAAGGTATGCAAGGTTTACTCTGATCGACCAATCAAATATGATCTACGTTAAATTTAAACTTTGCGAAGAAGCACAAATTAAAAAATTATTTTTTTTATGAATGGGTGATGACCTGTAGATTGTCAGCTAACGGCAGCCAGACATAAATTAAAGTGATGCAAATGGTTAGATAAATTATACAAACTAGACAATTCCGTTTCCTAAGAAATAAAAATCGGGCGGAGAAGTAATTTAACAAAATGATAAACAAGTTATATGCTTTGTGAATTTCCCACATAAAAATAATATTGCTCTACTTTGTATTGAGCCCGCTTTTAAATTAAATATTACGAACGTTGGAATTGTAATCTATTCGTTCTCATCTTACTTGGATACATTAAACTCTTGAGATATTAGTTGTTATACAAATAAATGAAATGCTTCACCGTTTGCTAATTGTTAATGGAAATTTAAAGTAAATAGTCATCCCTGTCTAGTTCATTCGACACTCACGAGGTATTCGTAGCTTTTTGCCATGCTAAGCTAGCATTAATAAATATCGATATATGCTTGAATTGTCCGAGTATAACCTATAACGAGCTTGTACTAGGATACCTTTCTTGTTTTGTATCCCTCCTTATTAAGTCCCTGTCTTTGTGGCCATGAGCCAACCAAATCTCATAAATACACATACAAACGGTAATTTATTCGGAGGTAAATGGCATATTGCTTTGCAGGCATTTCTTTCTTCTTTTATTTTTTTATCATGTAGAAAATCGTTTCTCTCGTCCTGTTAGAAAGAGGAACTGAACTGTAACGCTGTGTTTTTCATCCGACTCTCAGCCGCCGAATGAAATCAATGCCTTAACGGAAGCTGCTTTTATTTGAGTGCGCTGGCTGACGGCGATCAAAGCCATTGGCTTAAATAGCAGACTATCATTCTTCGTCTTCACAAAAGTCCTCATCCTTTTCGACATCTGTCTCATTTCACAGACGGTGTCAGGAGAATGAAGCATAAGTTATTTCTTTGATGCTGACAATCTCTGATTAATCAGTGCTAGGTAAATCAAATTCAATATTGGCTTCCATTGACAAAAGATCGATACGCCCCAGAGAAAATTAAAAAGTGGAATGTGGTAAAATCTGTCAGTAATTCTTCAGGAAATCTTCTTGTATTATTTAAGTATATTTGCATTTTAAATCAACCTGAATATTTCTATATATCGGGGTGATGATGAAAATTGCCCAAATTTATTCTCTTCTAATAATCAGTATATTAAAACTAAACACAAGAACACTGATTTACAGAAATGTGTCAGTCAAAGAATTTTTCAGCATTCTTTCGTCTGTATATGAACACCCCCTACACACAAACATACATACAAGGTGCGATGGGCAAATTGTAGCCATTTTATATTTTTAATTTTGCGCATGCGCGTTGTTTTTGATCTGGTAGACTGCACAGTATAGTAAGGTCATTTGGGCACTGTCTGTGAGAAAACGGGCATTATGAGGCAATTACAGGAATTTGTAAACAGCATACAGTATTTTTTGGCATTTGCACCGGAGGCGCTAATACAAACGTTTCAGAGTATTTGGTCGAGTATTTGGGTTTCTATCTGAGGAGAGTGCAGTGAATTCGGAAAGACTTGGGCGTGTCTTATAGTGATTACGAATTTACATGTACAGCAGCTCGGAAAAATAACTCTTATCATTCTGATAAGAAAAGAACTTCCGTATTTGCCGGATGAGTGCCTCAAAACTCACCACAGAAGCCTAAGCTTGAGGAGATAGTGTTGCCAAGAGTCAAGAGTGTTGTTGCTGGAAGACCCTATGTCTGACAACAGGAATCTACATGTTATACAAGCAGCAGAAACCAGTAATGGCTGTCAGACAATTTCTGCGACCATATGACCCCTGACATCAAAACAACTAACACCCTAGACTGCCACCCACTTGATTCATATGTGAGGCGCAGTTGAGCGAGCCACTGACAAAACTCCTTTATTTACCAAAGATAAACTGAAGGCAATTATTAAAACAGTATTCACAAACTTAAAAAATAAGACAATTAAGAAAATTCCAAAGTCGTTTGGAGGTCGTGGTTGAAACCAACGGCGATTTTGTTGAAGAAATTTAATCTTTGTCATTTCAAGATATTTTTGTGTAATTTTGGTAAGTACACCAGTTAAAATGAGATGTCAGCGTTATTTTCATTTTTACGTCATTTAGAGGAAAAATTTATCCATCGCACTCTGTATATATATATATATATATATATATATATATATATATATATATATATATCACCGAAGTTAAGCATCGTAGAGCCAGGTCAGTACTTAGATGGGGGACCGCTTGGGAACACCTGGTACTGTAAGCCCCAAAATCCAACCCTTACCTCACAGTCGGTGGGGGGTGTAAACGGCGGTGTCAGACCTATGACGCCCGGAACTTTGTTCCTGGTAGGCCACCCAAGGCGGACAGGTCTGACACACACGCCGGCTAACCAGGGCTCTGGTGAAAATCCAAGGAGCGTCTGCATCGGTAACCGGCGGCTTCTGGTCGTTCCTGTCTCTGCGTCTGTGGGAACCCCGCGGTAAGCAAGAACGTTATCCGAGTAGGCCTGGGTACCCTACTTCTGTAATTTATCCCAAGAATTTTCTTCTCATAACAGGAAGAAGCCGGTTCAATCCGCCCAGGGTGAATGCCCACAGTACATATATATATATATATATATATATATATATATATATATATATATATATATATATATATATATATATATATATATATATATATATATATATATATATATATTGGTAGATAGATAGATATTGATAATATTAGTGGTCAACTCTTCTGGACGGTCTTATTTTTTAAGTTTATGAATACTGTTTTAATCATTGCCTTCAGTTTATCTTTGGTAAAATAGGAGTTTTGTCAGTGGCTCGCTCAACTGCGCCTCACACATATGAATCAAATGGGTGGCAGTCTAGGGAGTTAGTTGGTTAGATGTAAGGGGTCATATGGTGCAGAAATTGGTAGATAGATAGATATTGATAATATTAATGGTCAATATATATATATATATATATATATATAAATTTACAAGAGTCCAGGACAGAGTAAGTCACACACAGAGACGCACACACACACAGATATATATATATATATATATATATATATATATATATATATATATATACGCACACACATTTTTGTTCAATTTAGACGACAATGTATCCATCCATCACACGCTGTCTGTATACAGATTATAATTTCACTTCCATTTTTATTTCTGTTTATTTAATATTATTTATTTATTCTCTTCAATTTTAAATTAGGACGACGCGTGGGGTTGATGCATTCTGTTTACTTCTATAAAATTTGAGAAATAATATATTACAATATTATTTTCGTCATCATTACCATATCATAACACCAACGTTGCCTGGTGGAAGGTTCATTGTCGACATATGGTATATTAACATCTAGAATTGATATACTGTATATTAATATCTAATGTCGATATACAGTATGATAATATCCAGGCTTGATATCCGTAATATTATATAGGTTATATTAGGTATACAATGTTCAAGATTGATATATAGTGTATCAATATCCATGATTGATTTGCAATATATTAATGTCCAAGATTAATATACAGTATATTACTGTCCAAGAATTTTATATGGTATATTAATGTCCAAGATTAACATACAGTATATTAATGTCCAAGAATTTTATATGGTATATTAATGTCCAAGAAATGTATATAGTATATTAATGTCCAAGATGGATATACAGAATATTAATGACCAAGATGGATATATGGTATTTTAATATTTAAGAATGATATACATTATAATAATGTCCAAGATTGATGTATCGTATATAAATATCCGAAATTGATATACAGTATATTAATGTCAAAGACTGATATACGAAATATTAATGTCCTAGATGTATTAGTGGCCAAGCTGGATATATAGCATATTAATATCAAAGATTTATAAACATTATAATAATGTCCACGTTTAATATAGACTATATAGAATATTATATATTACCCAAGATCGGTATTCGGTATATTAATATTCAAGATTGATATACTGTATATTAATGACCAGTATTGATAGACGGTATTTTAATGTACCAGATTGATGGATGGTAATGTTCAAAATTGATATAAAGTATATTAATGTCCAACATTGATATACGATATGTTAATGTAGGGCCGGTTGGTGTTGATGCATTTCTTATCTTAGAACCTGTTCTTTTATTGATCTGGAAATTTGGTTATATATTATAATCTAGCTTTAATACGTCTAAATTTCTCACTGTATTCTCTGTTGAATAATTATCTGTTTATATCTAGATTCTTTGTGTCTGCGTTGCGTTAATAAGAGATGGGAAGCTTACCAGACTGCTATATCCAGGCAGAATGTTAAATACTCTTCTACTATATAGTGCAAGTTTTCCTGTGTACAGATAACTGCATGTAACTATGGAGGTTTATATTCTTTCCTTCTGACCAGCGGCAGTTGAACGTCGCTGGGAAAAAATCGTCTGACTGCCCACTGAGATGAAGAAGGCAGCAAAGTCTGTCGACTAGGGGTGAAAGGACTGCTATGAAAATGATCGACCCAACGAAACGCCTGTACGAGATGCTGTGGATCCTCGAACATTTGTGAAAAGTAAAGGAATCCAGGAAAATTGTCGGCCGGCCAAGATATTGTTTTAGCATCAGAAATCTCGCTTCGGCGAATCAGAACTTTGTGTGAAAATATCAACTCGACTGAAAGATAAGTTGATTCCCTTGGTTTGATCTGTTTTTATATATGTATGTATTCGCTTGCGCCTTCTGTTCTTTAATGATTCCCTTCCCCTTTGTTAAATGAATGTTCTTTTTTCTTTCTTATTTCTTTATATATATTTATAAATAAATGTTTTACTTTGAAACCCATCGTCTTGTGTCTGTTCTTCGTTGATTCCCTTGTGTCGCTTCCATTTCTGAGTGAAGACCGAGAAAAGATCCCACGTTTTCCTTTTTTTTAAAAAAAAGCCGTGGTTCATCTATATGCTACAAGTTCGTAACATATAAAATTCTTCGGATTCAATTAAGGATCAGAAGAAAATATAGAATCGTTCCTCTTTTCTATTTATTTATCTCGAAAATTTAGAAAGATTTAATTATTTTGAATGTCACTCTGGATTGGTTTAATACTGGTTCGCGGCAATTCATTCATGGTCGGTTGGAATTTAAGAATATTCATCACTGATATATTTGAAACTTTAATGATGCATAAAAATGTATGTCTATTCCTTATTGATGCCCTGGGCCAAATATTAATGATTCTGTAACATTGGATAAAGCTTTATGGAATATATTTTGTTTCTCAAATGATTTGTTGGACAGCATTCCACTATTCCCAAAGAATCAGGAAATAGACCCTTTTATAAGGATCGTGTTGCAAAAATTTCTGACTTTAAAATTTTCGAAAAATGAATCCATATTCTGATCTTTGTTTTATTTATTTTCTGTTTCCATTATTCTTCTTTCATTATTTTTCTTCTTTATTGATATTTTCTCGGTGTTGTCTATACCTGCATTTTTCTCCTTTATTTTTCATTCTTTCTCTCGATATTCCTTCATTAATTCATGTTTTTTTATGAATTTTCTTGTATAGATTCTTTTTTATTCAACTTAAAAAAAAAATTCGCCATTTTGATTTGTCTTTCTTTCCTTCGCCATTTCTTTTTTTTTCTTTCGTCACTTGTCTTATTTCTTTTTCATTTAATTTCTTTCGTTATTTATTTATTTATTTCTGTTTCTGTTTCTTTTTTTCGTTATCTATTTATCTTCTTTCTTTTCCGCTTTCTTTTTCTTTCTTTCTTTCGTTATTCATTTACATTCTTTCTTTTCCTTTTTCTTTCTTTCGATATTTATTTACCTTTTTTCTTTTTTCTTTCTTTCGTTATATATTTACCTTTTTATTCCTTTTCTTTCGCTATTTATTTACCTTTTTTTTTTCCTTTTCATTCTTTCAGTATTTACTTACCTTCTTTTTCTTTTTCTTTCTTTCCTTATATATTTACCTTCTTTCTTCTTTTCTTTTTCGTTCTTTCTTTATTCATTTCCCTTCTTCGTTTCCCTGATTCTCCTCTTGTTTCCTTTGTTTTTCTTCTCTACTGTTGATTTCATTCACAATTCTACACTTTTCTTCTATCGATTTTAAGATTTTCGCCGATAGACTATGTTCAAATTAAATCGGTAACGAATGCATGCAGTGGCTTGAACAACTCATGCAATAGAATTTTTCTTCTCATCATTTTTAAAAGGTTATAGAATAAATCAGCCGATACATTGAAAAACAACAGAAAGAATATCAAATAGGAAATCAGTAACCCTTCCCGAAATCATAATCAATGTATCTTAAGTTGTTTGCATATTCTGGAATGAAGAATTCCGTTTTTACGCACCTCAGTTGTTCTCCTGCAGGTTAGCATCAGGCATGATAAAGCGCTAAAATGGCTAAGAGGAGTAAAATCAGCAGCTTCTGTTTGGAGGCGTTTACAAGCCATTTTGCCCTAATTAACAACTGATCTAATGTAATTTTCAGATTAACTGTCACACACACACACACAGACACACACACACACACATATATATGTATATATATATATATATATATATATATATATATATATATATATATATATATATTGCGTTTCACCCCAAGCAAGGCGGAAAGCCACTAGGACGCATGGGGTTACAGAAAATTTGGAGGAAGGTCAGATAGGAGTGATAGAAGAAAGGATGAGGCGAAGAGTAGTGGATAGATCAAGGCAACTGGAGATACAGAGGCCAGTGAGAGAGAGAGAGAGAGAGAGAGAGAGAGAGAGAGAGAGTACCTGGAACCCCTTCCTAAACAAGAAACTACTCATGTCCAAGAGAAGGGGGAGGAGTGTTGACCGGGCGGTAGGAAAGCCTACCTACTCCTATTAATATATTGATGTCAACGATTTGGCATTCTAGAGTCAGAAGTTGTAATAAAAAAAGGGAATGTCTGTCTGAAATTTAGGAATAAGTAGTTTTCATAATTTATATCATCCACTTTTTTGAATGCCGGGGTGGGAGCACGTCTGCCAAAATATCTGGTTGTATCAAATTGCTACCAGACATAAAGAAATAATTATTGTAAGTTAAAATATCCTATATGAAAAACAGTCTCGCAAATATTCCTATTTTAGAAATGGCTACTCAACTATAAAGTACCTGAAAACGATAGGTCAAATAACGGAAGTAAAAACAGCATTTATACAGGGCCGTTTTCTCTGCTTTGTTTAACGATAAAGAGGCATTTCATTCCTTAGCAATCTTTATCTTACTAGAGGGGATTTACAAATGGAGGAATATATGAAAAAAATTACATTCTCAGCTGTAATATCCCGACGAATATCATAAAACATGATAAAAAACAACACGATAATAAGATTACAAAAGATAATGTAAGTTAAATAAAATAATTTCTAACGATAAGGAACAAAGGCTTACAAAAATATAATAAAGGACTCTGCACCTTCTTTTTCAAGGTGCAGAGTCCTGTTGCTAGACATAATGTCGTCCAGCAGCTACACTCTCTTGACCCAGGGTAGCACTACCTCCTCACCGTACCTGATGTAACCCACCGTGTTGAGGCCCTCACCAACAAATTCGGGAGTTCTATTCTCATCAAAACGATCAGATTAAATTTTCCGAGATGCCGTACCTTTGTTCTCCCAATTAGAGTCATCCAACTTCTTCTGAATCCTCTGCACTATCCTCATATAGACACACACACACACTGAAATATTCGTATTGGAGATTCCGGTGTGAATGCCAAGCAGTACAGCAGTTTTATGAAGGAACACGGGTGCACATAGAAAAAAACATGAACATGTACGCGTGCCTAACGTTGTTTAAAAAAACGCAAATATGATAATTGGAAAAAAAATGGTTATTCATTACAACTAGATATATTTTACTTTACGGATTAAACATTTGAAAAATAGACATATTACCACGAAACTTGGGTATCGGGGAAAATTATAGTGAAAAAATATTTATATAAATATATATTTTTATATAAATATATATTTCTTAGTAAATAGATTAAATTCGACATATACTTAATTTATTTGTTTAAAATTTATTTGTCTATAAATGGAAACTCATTTTTGAATAGATGCCCCGATTTTAATTACCGTGCTGCATACATTTCTAACACAATTTCTCGAATATTCGAAGCGGTAGATGGAAATAAATAAATCTGCTTACAAAACAATGTAATATACCAAGCCACGGTAAAATCAGAAGATAATGAAGAAAAAATATACATAAGAGTAGCTGAAGAACCGCGGAAACAAAGAAACTATGCACACGAAACAACTTTCACAAATAGTAAATACGCTAACAGCACAATGCTTTCTCGGTACATTTGGGAAATTAAAAACAAAAAGCAAATCAAACCAAAAGCATCTATGAAAAAGGGAAAAGAACAACAACCTACAACGATCAATTCAAAAATTGCAAACTTTACTTGGAGAAAAAAATAGCTATTATCACCTTCCCAGACCAAAGCAAACTACAAAATACACGATCACAACTTATCTCAAAATGCAGACACGTAGACAAACTTTTACGATGTTACTTAAAAATCGAAAACTGAAAAGAATAAATAAAAATAGTTAAAATAAAATAAATAAGAAAAAACAAGTAAAATAAATTAATCCAAGAAAATAATAAACAATTTAACAAACCACTCCCGCGAAAATAACCGCTAGAATAAACCGAAAAGAACAAATAAAAATTTTAAAAAATAAACAAGCAAAAGTAATCAATCCAAATAAATAAATAAATAAAGTAATTAATTAATAAATCAACAATCCACTCTCACCAAAATAACCGTTAAAGTAAACTACAATAATCAATCAAAAAATTGGACGTAAAAATAGATGACCAAAAACCCAGACCAAAACAAACTTCTAAATAAGCAATCAGAATTCATCTCAAAAACATTTTACTACGTTACTTAAAAAATCGAAAACCAAAGAGAATAATTAAAAATATATAAAATAAAAATAAATAAGAATAAACAAGTAAAATAAATTAATTCAAATAAATAAATAAGCAAACCACTCCTTCCAAAATAACCATTAGAATAAACTACTCACAATGCACCACTGACCCATATATAAATAGTCGAGAAATAAACTTAACACATGTGGAGTGATGATTGCGTTTAGCATGAAACAGTCTGTCGCCCCTGAATGTTAATTTCAATATTCATTTTTATATCTACATACGCTCTATCTCTGATATTAATCACTTTATCCCATAATATAGCATAACTTAGAACTATATTTCTTCATATATATATATATATATATATATATATATATATATATATATATATATATATAGAGAGAGAGAGAGAGAGAGAGAGAGAGAGAGGAATGAGATACATACATACGTACATACATACTTGAAGAGAGAATGAGTCTCATATCTGCAAATATAAATGGAGCGAATGTCTAACAGGATGTGCGTAAAACATGAAAAAAATATAAAAAGCGAAAAGTAGAATTGAAGGCAAAAGATGAAGAGAGATGTCCATGATTATTTGATTTCTTTTTCTTCCTTTGCAATGTCTGCGTTCGTGCGTGCGTGAAATTGGACGAAATTCGAAGGTGCTGCGTTTTGTTGACTCGACCGAAATGGATGTGCACGGAATTATGAGAAGACAGCGTAGGAGGAGAATTTATCTTGTGAACAGGAGTAAACAATCTTTTACTTATCCTCAGGTAAAAGAAAATCGATACTTGATCGATATTAGATCACACATGACCTTGCAAAAGCACAAGATAAAAATTTAATCAGTTTTTTTTAGGCACACTCACAAACACATACATGTACACATGTGCAAAATCAAAACTCACACACACACACATATATATATATATATGTGTGTGTGTATGTGTGTGTGTGTGTGTGTGTGTGTGTGTGTGTGTGCCATATAACACAGAATAGGAATGGTCACCATCAAAACGTGGTATCCACATAACCATATATAGAGAGTTTATGGCAAGCATTTAAAAACAATTTATTGCATAAATAAAAACGAAATATCCAATGGGAAAAAGTTTATTTTTAAATAAATTTCTGTAACTTATGCAAGAATAAAAGACCAATTTCAAGACCTGACGGCACTCAAAGCTAGGACCTCAAAAACGGCTGTATGCGGGTATTAAGTGATCCTTCTTTAGTTATGCTGATTATTTTCTATCCGAATTTCTAAGGTGTGGAATTATCATTACTTACATTATTTACACTCAGACTATACTTTTTATTATGAATATTTCGTTCGTTGTGTCCCCCCTCTGACAGTTAACGTTTATAAAGTCTATTATTATAGCATGTTACAAAATGATTGTAGATTTTAACATTTCTATAAGATTATCTACTTTGAATTGTCCTTTCATAATATAGGCGGGTTAAAATCGCCATATTCCTCAATACTGCTGTATATTTTTTTTAATCATTTCACCCCAAACAAGGCGGAAATGCCATAGGTGGTTACAGACAGTGAAATCGCGAGAAAAAAATGAGGAAAAGACAACAGATGAACGAGATTCATAAAGATACAAGATGGCGATTAGCGTTGTATATAAATTTTCGAAGATTGTAGCTATCAGGGAAGAAAGTAAATGGAAGTTCCACGGGCAGGAAGTGCGAGAAAATGAAATTTTACAGCAGAACTAGCGATTCCAGGTAGCTATATTAACAGTAAATGGGTGGGACCTATATGCCAGACTGGTAGCACGCTTAAGTCGGGGCATCAAGGTGAAAAATAGTCGTCAGAGCCATCGCCATAAGAATAGTTGTAGAAAAGACAGACGGAAGCCACGTCACGACGGTGAGAAAATAACTGAAGTGCAGATGCCATGTCAGGAGCGATTACATTACAGGAGCACCAGATAAAGCGTGAGAATATATATATATATATATATATATATATATATATATATATATATATATATATATATATATATATATATATATATATATATATATATATATATATATATATATATATATATATATATATATATATATATATATAGTTTGAAAAACTAGGTAATCCGTATGGGTAAACCTAAGGAGGATAAAATCCACAGAACTCAATGTAAATCCAGAGCAAATAAGTTTAATACTGAGGTGTATTTAGAATTATGAACTCTAGATACATTATTCATGCTGGTTGAGTGGGTGGAGAAAGTATGTATATAATTAGCTAAGTTTATTTAAGGTCATAACATCTATATTGTCCACACACATATATATATATATATATATATATATATATATATATATATATATATATATATATATTAAAAAGAAGAGGGTGCTGCAAACGTTTTTGGTTGTAATGTGGATTTATTTCTAGAAAGAAAATTCGGATTGCCAACACACAAACAGAATGTCTCATATCGAGAATATTCCACATTGAACATGAAGAAAAATTAATTATTTTTAATAATATGTAAAAATCTCCACTTTCACCTGAAGACGGTTGCGAGACCAGACCAGAAACACGTGTCGTGAAATTATGTAAAACAAAGTATAATATTTTTCTCAATAAATCCACATTACAACCAAAAAACGTTTGCGGTACCCCTCTTCTTTTTTAATATACATACTTTTTCTCGTTGGAACCACTACAACATATTTCTTTTATATATATATATATATATATATGGATGTGTGTGTGTGTGTGTGTGTATGCATGTATTATAAAAGAGGAAAGAAAGTCATACATCACCCAACACGGAACAACAAACTCATCATCTTCATCATCATCATCATCATGAACAAACACACAGATATTACATTGCGCAGTATATATATATATATATATATATATATATATATATATATATATATATTATATTATAAAGACGTAATCATACAAAAGAATTAATTTGCAAAGTTTATGTAATTAATGGTGAAATCTCTTTGCTAACAGACTTAATAAGGCATCATCTTACTAACAATTCATTGAATGATACGGTCCTTATGTTTAAAATTACTGATCAATTCTTTATATGATTACCTATTTATACATATTTATAATATATATACTGCACAATATAATGAAAAAATTGATCCGCAGTACGAAATTCTGGGAAAAAAATACTAAGACAAATTACTCTATTAATTGGACCAACTACTATAGTCCATGTCACTTTAACTGGAAAACACATACAACAAAAAATTCGTGGATTTGCCACATTACTAAATTTAAACAAATATTTCTCATTTGAAATATTTAAACTAGCGCCGTAGCATTGCGACACCACACAGTTCTAATATGGCACAACCGTCAATAAATAACATTCTTAAAAAAAAATCTTTCGGTCTACAATACATTTAATTCGTTTTGGAGCTTAGCTGGAAATAGAAAGATTACGGCCTGTCGATAAAAAAAATGTGATATTTTCGATATTTCTAGCCGCCCTGTAATACCAAACCATTCTTACAATTTTAAACATAAGGTTCGCGTCATTCAATAAACTGTTAGTAACTTAATACCTTCTTAAGTTAACGAAGAGATTTTGCCATTAATTACATTAACATTGCTGATTAATTCTTTGTATGATTACGTCTTTATAATTTAAATATATATATATATATATATATATATATATATATATATATATATATATACTGCACAATGTAATATCTATGTGTGTGTTGTTCTTGATGATGATGATCATCATCATCATCATGATTTTGTTGCTGCGTGTTTGGCAATCTATGACAGGCTTGGCAGAAGATTTTCCTGAAGTAGGTTGTCGTTTCTTTCTGTGGTAGACAGACTACAGAAACCAGCCTGTCCTGCTGTTCAACCCATAGCTGAGGGGAGAAGAGATGGGTACATACGCGCTAGTTAATGTAACGAACCCGACTGGAATTCGAAATCGCCTCTCCAATTTCTCGTTCCCTACCGTTATCCATCACATCATTCGCACGTCAATCTTACAGCATCCGGTATTCCCAAGTGGTCACACATCTAGGTACTGACCCAGGATCAACCTTGCTTTACGTCAGTAATCTGGCGAGACCTACTGTTTCAACACGATTTGCTCATAAAAATATTGTTATAAATTCAACGTTTCGACTGATTCAATCTATGGCCTTCTCCACGTTATCCGTTACATCACAATGTACATCCATGTTTGGTTTACTGGGACAGTAAAATTCAATTCAAATATGTTTTATTGATATCGACCAATGGGGAAATGATTGCTTTTATTAATGAGAGACACTTGGTGTATAGGGAGGCTATAGTTTTAATTTGTTTTTTTTTATCTTTGTCGATGTGGAAGATCCATCCAAGGCATATTTACGTAGATCAGTGATAAGTCAGTGGGAGACACCCTCAAACATGAGACACATATCCAATGGGTGAATTCATATCCACCTCCAAGAAGAGGAATTTGAAATGGCATGGACACGTAAATAGCACGCAATCGTGAGATGTCAAAGGACCTGGTTATGGGTTCGGCTACCAAGAGCGACCCTACGATAACAACTGGTGACGGGACTGATGATGGTGATGATGATGATTCTAATTCGAATGTACGTGTATCGAGTACCAACGACGTCGTGTGTAGACTGTTTAGTATCTCTACTGAAAATATATAATTGTCAATTTTTTTTTCAATAAATAGTCTGTTCAGCTTCATACAATTTGACATTGTCTAAGGACGAAAATATCAATTCTTGTTCATTATTAAGCACTGGAGAAGCCACTTTTACCTAACTTTAAAAACCACACACACACACACACACACACACACACACACACACACACACACACATATATATATATATATATATATATATATATATATAAAGATGGAAAAAAAAAAGTGTGATTCGTCTTTGATTTCTCTGAAAAACAAGCCGAGGACATTTCTGCTAAGTCCATTTTTAGCGCACAAGTTCAATTTTTGTTCCGATATTAAATCTTTTCCCAGATTTAATCGACTTTTTCTCTTCCTTTTCTTTGGTTCTTGCATTGTTCTCATGACTAGATATTTTTTCTCTAAATTATCAAGGCTTACTTGCGAGCGCTCGTCATTAGTTATCGCAGATGCCTTACGGCAACAAGGCGGTTTCATGTCTATCGCATTTCATCTACTCATGTGCTTGATAATCATGTCCACTTTCTCTTCAGTTGCAGATAAAACGGAATTTGATTGGTGTTTGATTGTTATTTGTCTTCGCAAATCAACTTAGATATACTCTCTATATATCGAAAGAGAGAGAGACTATAAGTACGACTGGAAATATCTATCATAATTTCGTGGCTAAAAAGTAAAATGTCCAAATATTCGGAATGAAATGGAAAAGATATTAGGTTGGTGTAAACATAATTACGTAAGAATGTCGTTTTTTGACGTTAAAAAATACGTCAAAAAACGACATTATTACGTCATTATTTTTGCACCAACCTAATAGTTTCTCGCTTATATGTGTATACATTGGGCACCTCGAGGCGTTGTAATGTTTAGCAAGCTTGTCTCGTTAAAACAATTACGACTGAATAGTGAGTTCGATCCTCACTGGGTGTCCCTACTTTCGGCCTTGTGCCACATCTAAGCTAGGTTTGGAAAATCACTATATGTGTACACATTTAATTACAAACTTATAGATAAACACAGACGCATACTTATATCTTCTTCTATTTTTCTATATATATGTATGTAAATTATTATTATTGTAAATTCAATCTTTTTATAAAAAATATTCGCCAAAATGTATGGCTAAATTATATATATATATATATATATATATATATATATATATATATATATATGTGTGTGTGTGTGTGTGTGTGTGTGTGTCAATTATTATTATAAATTCAATCTTTAAAAAAAATATTCCTTAAAATGTATGGCTAAATATATATATATATATATATATATATATATATATATATGTAAATTATTATTATTATAAATTCAATCTTTCGCAAAAATATTCGCCAAAGTATATGCCTAAATTAAAGGAGTGTTTAATACAATTTTGTAAAACAAAATTATAAGGAAAATTAAGATACTTAACCCTTTGAGCACTGCGTTCCTGAAGAGTTTTAACCTTTCTGCCTGATCTCGTCAGTCTAAATTTGCATATAATTGGCATGTAATTTTGCCCCGTAGGTATAAAAAATATTTATAACTCTTTAGCCATCGTTCAACCGGTGGCTGGCATTAAGATATTTTTCTCTACCATTGTTAATCTGGTGGCTGGGCATTACGTCATTTTTCTCTACCACCGGTGAGCCGATGATCAGGTCTCAAAGGTGTATGGATCTCTCTCTCTCTCTCTCTCTCTCTCTCTCTCTCTCTCTCTCTCTGTATATATATATATATATATATATATATATATATATATATATATATATATATATATATATATTAATACATATGTTTATTTGCATTTTAATCCTCTTACATTCATTCACGGATCAATTTCTTATTTTTTTCCAGAAAAACACCCAACTAATAATAAAGTCGCAGTAGTTTTTCTAATTCCTTTTATTTTCCCAAGTATTCTCAATCTTATCCAAGATCATCTTCAGGTTTAAATTGGTAAGACAAAAACTAACGTAACTGATAGTTGTGAATTTTATTTTTGTAAATGGGCATGAAACGCACTCTGTTGATTAAAAAATAACGTTATCAAATCGATGACTTCATTTATATTTGTAATTTAAAAAAAAAAAACATTTTAAAACATTGCTGTTATAACTGTAAAATTTTTTCAAAATTTACAGTTTAGGTATTTCAAACTGTGCTGTCATAGACATTTTAAAACTTTGTTGCTATGTTTATAATTACTCTTATTTAGCGTTGATTGTAATTTTCTTCAGTTAATGACTTCGAGAATTTGGAGGTTTTTTTTTCCACGATAGTGTATACTTGTGTTGCCAATTAATACTTCTCTATATAGAGAATATGGATAGGAATGTTTCTTTAAATATTATGGAGATTGAATCTGGCATATATAATGTAAACCTCCTTGATATTGTTGCTGTCATAGAACGAACAAATATATTTACTTTTTTGTCAGAGATACAATCTCACAAAGGACATTTAAATTGATATACAATGTAGATAGTTAAAAAAAATTAGTTGACGGAGAAGAGTTATTGTGGATCATTAAGTTGGTTCCATTAAATTTAGTGTAGTATATGAGTAGGTTATTTTTTTTACAGGGATCAGTAGTGAATATGAGTGGTTTTTTTAGGATTTTTTATCTTGTTTGTAGTTAGAGTGTATTTTGTAAAATAAAAGGAATGAGAAAAACTATGGTGCCTTCCTTAATAAGTTTAATGGCAACATTAAGGAATTGATCGGTGAATTTGAAAGGCGTAAAATAGATATTATTATACCGAGATTATTCAAACCAATATATATATATATATATATATATATATATATATATATATATATATATATATATATATATATATATATTAAGAATTGGACAAAGTCCGACAATTTATTAAAGACATTTTTATGTTTAACATTCTTTTTTATAGATGCAAGTATTTACTGATTGAAGATTATAAGCAGTAAATTCGACCTTGCCTACCGAACACTCCTTTGTGGCCGAGTCGGTTAAGGCACGTCAGCGTAAATGACGGTTCCGTATAGGATGCAGGTTCGAATCCTGTCAAAGGACGAATATTTACTATGAAAATTTCTCGGACATTCAGGTCGGTAAATGTTATTTAATACTATTTATTATAAACAGAGCATTTACTTAAATACTTGTATCTATAAAAAGAATGTTAAACATAAAAAAATGTGTTTATATATATATATATATATATATATATATATATATTTATATTTTATTTATATATGTTTGTATGTGTATGTGTGTATAGCGTATTTGTGTTAGTATGTGTACACTGATGTGTTAAAGTATAACAGTATGTAATGGTAGATGGCGCCATCGTATACTGACATAATGGAAATACTCGTATCAGTTTGCGTTACGACATCTGTTGTGTTAATGGCTAATCTGCTTATGACAAGTCGATGTGAATTATCGAATTTCCAGTGGTGCGTGTGAGTCGATACTAGACGAACGGCCTGTTTTATTTCTGAAATTATGAGGACATTTGACATCCCTCCATCTAAGGTGTCACCTGTGTATCGGGAATAGATGATGAAAGGTATTATTGCCTATCGTGGACACGTCACAATCGTCTGGCTAGTATTATCCCTGTTAACAGACAAGCTACAATGTTTCGATTAACATCTGCATTCAATTCAGTCGGTTCCACATATATATTATGCATTATCAAGCTTTTCTGAGTTTAGGGAATAGAAGTCTCGCCATGGCGCCGACGACGTTAAACACAGCGTCTAACAAAGGATGGTGATGTCACCAATTGAACCATAACCGGTAACGGCATGGACAGCAACAATGCTTCTGGTTTTTGTTTTTTTGTTTGTTTGTTTTTTTATTCCAGACGAATAATTTATCGTGTCTTCGGTCTTCAGTCGGAGTGAAGAAGAGTCTGGATGCATTGGGGTAAATGGTCGGATTATTATTTGCGGAATGGATATCATTATAATCCGCTATCATTCTATAGGAAACCAGGCACATATCTGAAGACCTTTGACGTGTCGGTTACATAGATAGATAGATAGATAGATAGATAGATGTACAATTATATATGTTTATATATCTAGATAGACAGAGTTGCAGTTATATATATTGATTTTCTGGGCGTAAGGCCGAGGGTATGGGGCACCCAATGAGGACCGAACTAGCGAGAGAAGCTTGCTAACCATTACACCACGCGGAGATGCCCAAGGTACAGTTATATATATATGTTTATATATGTATTTAGGTAGGTAGGTAGGTAGATAGATAGATAGATATGAAGAGACAGAGATATACTGATTGATGTGAAGAGAGTGAGATAGATAGATAGATAGAAATAAACAAACATAATGGGATAGATAGATAGATAGATAGATAGATGCACAGTTATATATGTTTATATATCTAGATAGACAGAGGTGCAGTTATATATATATTGATTTTCTAAGCGTCAGGCCGAGGGTATGGGGCACCCAATGAGGATCGAACTCACTACTCAGTCGTAATAGTCCTAGCGAGAGAAGTTTGCTAACCATTACACCACGCGAAGATGCCCGAGGTGCAGTTATATATCTGATTATATATGTATTTAGGTAGGTAGGTATGAAGAGACAGCGATATACTGATTGATGTGAAGAGAGTGAGTTTGATAGATAGATAGATAGATATGAATAAACTGGAATAGATAGATAGATAGATATGAAAAGACAGAGATATATTGATTGATGTGAAGAAACTAAGTTAGATAGATAGATAGATAGATAGATAATCTGTGAGTCTCTTTGTGGAGTTGAAAATCAAAAAGGGAGGTAATAGTGCGTATATGTAGACATATTAACAAGGGTTGCTGAAATATTTTCACCGCTTCGCAGTTCCAAGGAAAATTAATTTTTTTCTCTTTTAAAATCATTTTAAATGTTTCCCTTACACTTACATGTTTGTGTTTAATGAGGAGTGTCATATTTTATAAGACGCCTATGAAGTAATTTCCGTCTTTCGAGACACTTAAATTCAACAGATATTTTAATATGAACGCGTGACAATCCCTTCCGCACCACTGCACAACTGAGGTGACATCCTATGTTGGCTGTGTAGACATCTACACCAGACTCTTTCTGTTCAAAGTTTCGCCGTAATCGAATTCAGCCAGCAATAACCACAAATGCTTTTCAAGACATTGATTGGGAAATAGCAAACAATACGATTTCTCACTGAACCGGTATGTCTTCCGTCGGCTTCGTCGATATGAACAACGGAAAGTGAACCCTTACATTCAAAGACCGCCTCGGCGACAGATGATTCTCCACTGCTCGATGGCCTCATCCTCACTGACTGCTCCTGACTGATTACTCATTATATGGACACCGGCTGGGGTCCCAAGCCCCGTATCCGTCCACCTGTGTGCCGTAAAAGGAGACCACCGATTCAGGTTTTGGGTTGTCAGTTTTGCAAAGGACTTTTTATTATTATCTAATATCACTAACAACAATTTATGTTTGCCAATTCAAAGGCTTGGTGGAGGCAGAGTTCCTAAAAACGATGAACTAAAGAAGAGATTCCTATGAAACTCTGGAAATTGAATTGACTCTAAAGATGGACTGCAAACAAGATTCCTAAGAAACTCTGGAAATTAAATTGTTTTAAAAGGAAAAACAATTTATTTATCGACTAAGGATGTCGGGGAAATTGTATTGTTACACATGTGTACACACACACACACACATACACACACACATACACATGCACAAACACAACACACATGTGGTATTTTCCGGCTTACATGACGCAATTTTTCTTAAAAAATTACCCTGAAAAGTACGTACGCGTTTTCCAAGACGAATGTAAGGCAAGGCTAGGCTCAACTAAGCTTGAACGGTCACTTAATTGCCTTGACTGATAGGGACGTGGATTTGTATGTTCAGTCATTACACTAGCACATAGGAACAATTATTATATCGAATTCCTGCATACGTTCATTGGTTGAAATGATAGCCAAAATTTGTAAAGACTCCCGAGAAGGCAACCAAGAATATGAAAGCGAAATAATGGCTAAGAATCTTGGAATTCTCTGTAGCTGAATTTCAGAAATCATCGCAAACTTTCAAGGCATTAGTAGCATTTACTTGAATTGCCCTCGAAAATCGGTTTCGTATGATGGTATGAAAACGGATGAAGACATCAAAATCTTAGGCAACGCCTTCCAGAGAAGTGATGAATGAGTGTGAGTAAATCGAGAAAAAAGGACTAAGCAAGAAGACAGAATGTATTGTTATTAGCAAAAGGGACAAAAAGTGTGACACCGTAATCCGAAGATACATTGGCATAGTGAAAGATGCCTTTCAGAAGCTAAGTAAAGTTTTAAGAAACAAGAAAATTTCGTTAGAAACATAGAAAATAGCAGCGAACTGTTACGTAATATCAGCCTTCCTACATGGCAGTGAATTCTGGAGAATCTCCTGAAAGACGAAGAAGACACTTGAAAAATCAGAAAAGTGCTTCTACAAAAAGAAAGCCAAGAATATCACGAACTGAATATGTGGGCAACGACAAAGTTTTAGAGAAAACGGAAACAAAAGAACACTTATACTTAACATAAAGAAGCAGTTAGAATTTATAGGGTGAGGGGCATGATGAAGAAAGTGAGCTTGGAAAAATTGATCCCCACAAGATATAGTGAAAGGAAGATGGACCGGGAAAAACAGCGTACAACCTACCAAACGAGTTTGTGTAAACAGATGATAGAACAAGGTTTAGGAGAAATTTTTAAAAAAAAGATAAAATTTACTACGAATTACAGAAAAATGATGATCTCCAACACGGCACGAAGAAGAAACACATTAAGAAAATGTAACTGATGATGTATATTTCAGAAACAACATTAGATTAAAAAGAGACTTTACAAGGCTGCATTAACTTGTTCAAATATTTATTGTCTCTTGAAATGAGGGATCTTGAATCGTATGACATCCAAAGAGGAAATCGAAAGAATTCAGATTTAACAGCAATCGGAGAAATTCTAAATGTACATTTCTTTTGCGTTGAAGAAATGTTTCAGGTTTGTTAAAGCTGATTGTAACTTGTAGCTGAAATAGTGTCATAGACATCCAATCGCTGAAGGACCATTTCGTAGCACATTGGGTGAAGGCGACATCTTCCAACATGCCACAGATCGTGTACAATAAATCAGATTTTATACTTATACTAGCAGTAGAGCCCGGCGTTGCCCGGGGATGTAACAGTAAAAGATAGATCAAGTATCGACCATCATAAAGACTGAAAAATAAAATTGACAAAGATTATTGTTTAACGTTGACGGACACGCAAGTCTTAATTAGTTTTTTTTTTGTTTCTTTTTTTTTTTTTTTTAAGAATTGGTCAAACGCAAACTCAGACAAAAACAGTGTTTTTAATCGTCATGAGTCTATCGATTGAATAGAATTTTATTATAAACAATTGTCTCGTAAATGGAATTTTTAAGCATTCTGAATGAAAAATAAAGAAAAAAGTGTGCAAGACAATAAGAAACACTACCTGCCAAAAAAAGTGAAGTTTTGTTGAAATCGGTTGAAAAATGTAGGAAATCCGATCCCATCTATAAAGGAACACACACACACACACACACACAAACAACCTGGGTTTTATAATAAGTATAACTCGATATGAATTGTCCCCCTTTCATTCTGGCGACTTAATCTTGTTTTCAAATTGATTTCGTTACAAAACAATTGTGTTTTTCCAATTTTGGGCGCTGTCAGAACTACCGCAAAGTAATTTTACGCAGTCCTGTGAAGTTTTGTTGAAATCAGTTGAAAAATGTAGGAAATCCAATCCAATATATAAACGTACAGACACACACACACACACACACACAATCTGCGTTTTATAATAAGTAAGATTAAAAGCCTGATCAACTCAGAGTTCACATTTAAATATCCTCGAACATGACTAAAGTGAATATTTCATCAGAAGAAAGAGAATTCTAGGAGATAAACCGAAGTAAAATGCCATAGCATTACTCCCTTGCTACAATGAAGCAATTATTCAAGCTTAGGAAATCACTCAATATATTAACAATGTATAGCAAATTCTTAAAATGGATATTATATAATATTTTTTTTATTAAATATATCTAGCTTGGTTCAAGGGAAATCGCTTGTTTCTGGGGGTTATCTCACATCTCCCGCCTTCATTCAGCCCCCGCCCCCCGTTACGGAATATGACAATTATTTGTGGAAATTACTTCAATAGAAAAGGCGATGATAAACACCGTCTTGTAACATGGCAATTGTCAGATATTTATAATAATGTAAAGAAATTTATGACATATGCACAGTAGTGTATCTTAGGAGGTAACATAAAGTGCATATTTTTTCACTGACTGCTATTCTCAGAATTCAAAATCAAATAAATTTCTTCTCAGTCAAGAAGACAATAAGACAATCCCGACTGAGCAGTTCGTTTGGATAAATGCCAACTGAATCTGATCTTAGGAAATATGTATATATTTATTGAAAATGGTCTGAGGAAGAAACAATAGAAACAGGAAAACAAGCAGTCTCGCCTGATTCAGTGTGCATCAAATAGAGTATCAGTTGATTTTCTTTTTTCATCAGAGAGTGCATCTTTTGTATAGATAAATAAGGGACATTGGCGGCATTCGTTTGGATATTTGTTAGCAATCATATCGCCTATGATCCTAATTCGAAATCTAAATCTAAATTTTATTCAAAGCTCTTCGTGATCGACGTATACAAGATAATAGAAATTATTAGAATGAAATACGTGCAGAATAAAGACGGCTGAGACAAATTCTGTAAAGGATAGAGACATAAAATACATGCCAACTTGTAAAGTAAAGTACAAAGAGCAGATGAAGTTAATCAACTTATGAAAGTCATATCTTTTAATACTCTATAAAGAAATTATTAAGGCAGGTTATCTTGTCAGTATCTATATATAGTAATAGTGATAGATTTAGGAAAAATCACTAAATGAGTTTAGAATTTTTTTCCCAATAATTTATGACAGTCATTGATACCAATTCACTTCGTCTATATATAAAATTTATGGTCGTTCGTTAGTCTGTCCATCTGTCCTTCACTTTCTAAAATAGCCATACATCGAATGATCGAAACCAAAATTTGAGAAGAATTGTAAACAGGTGGGGGGGGGCGGTAAAAAGTACAGTTGGTTTTACTAGATTGCGTAGCTTAGTACAATAAATATTCATTAGTTTTGGAGAAAAATTAAAAGTTTTATCATTTAACATACAAGGTACCACCACTATTCAAAGTAATTAATGACTAAAATAACAAATACTTATTTAATAACAACGCAATATTGATTTTTGCATAACTTTTCTTTTTTTTTATATATATATATATATATATATATATATATATATATATATATATATATATATATATATACAAGAATCCAATTTCCAGTTCGCCCTGTGTTTGCAAGAACTATAAATATATGACAAGACCAAAGCCTTCAAAAACTTAGAACTTGGCTCCAGAAAGAAATTTTAACAAATGACCAGTTGTATGCTGCATGCCCAAGAGTAAGTAATCCTAAGAATTTAGACTCTACGGTTAAAAGGAAAAAAATGAATTTTCTTAAAAACTATTATTTATCACGAATTCCTGTAAAATTAAATTAAATTAAAGAAATGTAGGGATTTTGTCAAAGTATTTTTCCAAACAAATCAGATTATGCAAATTTCATCGATTGATTTACCGAGATTGAATGAAACATAGACAATGTAAATCTTGATAAAAAATGTTAGCTGTAACTTCAACAATATTAAATACTGTGGTTATTTCAAAACGCTAACGCGTATTGCAGAAAATTTATAGTATTTATAAAATGCATATTAAAATTACTTGAAAATAAATAAATAATGTAATCTCGTTTGAGAAATTAGATAATTCAGGTGAGCGGTAATGTAGAATGCAGATTATTGTTAAAAAGTTGAACAGTGGAAAATAAATAATTTTTCTCCAACCTAGAGTGTTTTTATGTTATTACTCTTAAATAGATCTCGCTACTCCGAGAAATTTTTGCTCTTTTACGTCAGCAGATATATAGAAATCGTTACATTATTTATACAGAATAAAACCATTTCATTAGCACATACAATACCGACTATAGAACTGCATCAGTTTCCACGTTATAATTATTAAGTTGAAACTTCTTGTTTTATTCTCAGCGGGAGAGAATTTTAACAGTGTTTCCAGAACAATCACTTGTCTGCTTTCTATAATTTTTTGGCATACGTTAATAAACCTACAAAGAGTAATCGGATCATTATACTAGAGAAAATTTCCATGAGTCAAATATATTCAGTACACCAGCAGTTGAATGTTAGCCATGCAACCAGTTCTGTTTCATCAAAAGGTTCAAAGTTCATTACAAAGTCTGATATATAAACTTCAGTGTAAAATTTATAAACTTTTACATTTTTTTAAATCGATTTCATCGCCAAAGAAAGCAGTAAAGCCTCTAAGAGGCAAAGAGATATTGGGTGTGGAAGTATTAGGAACAGAAACATTACTAATGACCGGAAACAGGAAACAGTAATCATGACGACAGTAGATAGCGACTGATATTGCATTTAAATATTTGCAGACTAAAATTGGCTCGATGGAAATCATGGTGCCGGAATGGAGTCCCAAAAGCGAGAAAAGAAACTGTTATCATTGAATTTTCGGCTACATCTAGCGAGCTCAACTGTAAATTGACGAGATATCGACGCTAGTCTGGTATTGCGCTTAAATTCAAAACGTCCGGCTACCATAGCGATGAGTTTATCCAAACAGCTACTATGAAAGTATTTATAGAAAAGACAAAATGAAATATTATAAACTAGAAGTATAACCCGTGTTTGTCCGGGTCTTTCATTACTAGGAATGTTTGCTGTTGAATTGGAGCAGTTTAATTTTAAAATCAGCCCACCCGAAAATCAATATTAGTAACAACATTTGGGTGCAACTGGGGCACATCTCCAAATGGTGGGGGTGTAACAATTTGAATGGTGTGGGGATGGCCCTTAAAAGGGAACTGTATAATAATAAATAATATTATTGTAATAATTTAAACTATTTATTTTTATTAAAGTTTTTTTTTTAATGAAAGGTGTATATCCAAAAAGAGATAGTAAATAGCAAAATGTTGCTGAGAGTTATAATGTACAGGAAGTAGTGGAGAGCCATTGTCTCCAATAATTTCGACTCAAAACCGGCATTGAAGAAATATCTATGAAGCTAAAATATTCATCAAAATTGGATGAAAACTGTTCAAATGTATAAACAACATCGGAACAGAGACACATAGACACACACATTTTGAGAATTATAGATATAGATTGTTAATCTTAAATTTCATTTCATCATTTTCAAATAATGAGTTCGATTTATGCATAAAGCCTATAAATTATGGATCCTTCCTATTCACGGGACAGTGTCTGAAATTTCGCAGAAATAAAATAAATCATGTGGGAAAATTGAGTTTTACTAACTTTTCAAGTGGACACATCCCGACAGATTTGAAAGTAGCCATTCAAAACGGAATTTTTTATGGTTTCCAACAGCAATCTCTGGTCTCCATAAGAAATAAGCAGCTACTCAAGAGACAGACCTCGTGAATTTATATTTCTGTGCCTCAAAATATACGTGATCAACGACGACAAACACTAAATCTTAAATTTAGTCAAAACAATCAAATTCATATGGCTATTGTTTTTACTTGTATAAAAGGACAATATTTTGAGTAAATATTTCTTTTAATTTAAGGCCTTCGTGTGTGTAACCAGCTTCAACCCGGAAGGAGGATATTTCGACAAACTCAGTTTACCACTGAATACTGATTTAGCAAAATGCTGCAATTTCACGAAAATGTCGACTGAAAATCACTTACTTTTTGTCATGGCATTCTCGTTCCTCAGAAACAAAGATGGATTTCAATGTGATTAATTTTCAGAACTAAATTCCTATCAACACAATACATATGAAAAGACAATATATCAAGAGAGAGATAAAAAAATCTTTGATATTTGTTTACGAAAGCCGAACTTGATAAGAGATTATAAAAGCCGTAAGCTCTGAGAAGACAAGACATAATTTATGTTTCAATTTTCAACAGAAAACTGAAAAATGGCTTGAATCGTGAAAAAATTAAATAAGGTTTAAGCAAAGGAAATTTGTTGGTCTTCAAATCAAACAACATTACACATACACATTATATATATATATATATATATATATATATATATATGATTAAATGCAAAATTAGAGCACTGTTCTCCTACGAATTCTGAGGTTAAAAGGTCCCAACTATACTTTATAGTTATATAAACGCGGTATTAGCTACTTCCCTCCACTTGGACGAGATAAGACACAAGGTCGTTTTAGGTGGGGACCCGAATGCGTACGCCCGGGAAAAGGAAAAATTGCCCTCAGTCCCCGCAAACGTCGGGTGCGCTGGCATCAGTGCGAGCACTGATCCCTCCCTCTGGTGTAATGGGAGGGCGCGGCCCCGGGCAGCTGTTCCCCAGGGCTGGGCACCTCTCAGTATAATTTTTAATATTTAATCAGCTGCCTCTCTGAACTCTGAGAGAGAAGCCCCTGATTGCACTCTGCCCAAAGACAGAGACGTAACTGAGAGATCATAAGCCTGCGTTAGAAAATAAACCAAGGTGGAATTGAGATTGACTTGATCTCCCCACTCACTCAGGTTGTGACACAAGGTCAGTTTTAACGTGGGGTACCGAGTGTTTTCAATCGAACAGCTGGGCGAAGCTGGTCAATGGTATCCATAGTTTGTCCAAGCAGGTCATAGCTGCTCTAAGCTAGTCATAGCTGGTCTAAGCTAGTCACAGGTGGTCTTGGGTTGTCATAGCTGGTCCAAACTGGTCAGAGCCGATCCAAGCTAGTCATAGCCGTGATACCACCAGCACAGGGACGGAGCCCAGTGACTGGCAAGGAGATTTACATGACTCCCACCACTGAGTTAGGTTGTGACACAGGTCAGTTTTAACGTGGGGAACCGAGTGTTTTCACTCGGGCCTGGGACTAAGCTGGTCTTCGCTGGTCATAGCTAGTCCAAATTGATCAGAGCTGGTCTAAGCTAGTCATAGCTAGTCTTGGCTTGTCGTAGCTGGTCAGAGCCAGTACAAGCTCGTCGTAGCCGTGATACCACCAGCACAGGGACAGAGCCCTGTTACCGGTAAGTGAGTTTACTTGACCCCACACTGAGTCAGTTTGTGACGCAAGGTCAGTTTTTAACAT
The DNA here is from genome assembly GCA_903632075.3 of Acanthosepion pharaonis. Taxonomy (NCBI): domain Eukaryota; kingdom Metazoa; phylum Mollusca; class Cephalopoda; order Sepiida; family Sepiidae; genus Acanthosepion; species Acanthosepion pharaonis. Next base: position 1,094,236 of record CAHIKZ030000454.1, read on the forward strand.
GCGGACCCGAGTGTTTTCACTCGGGTTACTGGTCTATGCTGGTCTTAGCTAGACATAGCTTGTTCATGTTGGTCAGAGATGGTCTAAGCTAATGATAACTGGTTTTGACTTGTCATAGCTGGTCCACGCTAGTTGTAGCTATGTTACCACCAGTACAGGGACGGAGCCCTGTGTCAAGTAAGTAGTTTTACTTGACACCCCACTGAGTCAGGTTGTGAAACAAGGTCAGTTTTTTACGTGGGGACCCGAGTGTCTTCATTCGGGCTTCTGGTCTAAGCTGGTCTCAGCTGATCATACCTTGTCCAAATTGGTCAGAGCTGGTCAGAGCTGGTCTTGGCTTGCTCTCTGGCAAGATTTTAATCTGTGTCCCACGAAACAGTCTCTCCGATCAACAAACGTTTGAAGCATACCTTTATTCAACACCTCCAAATGTTCATATCAGCTCACTTTTGTAGTAAAATACATTCCATAGTAAGTTCATTTTTTTTACGCTTGGATACGTCCTATTTAAAGACAAAATTTTCCCTGCCCAGCTAGACGCAGGTTCGAATCCTGCCGGAGAACGCATATATTTTTTTTAATAAGATTTTTCGAATATTCAGGTCGGTAGACGAAATTAAATAAATATACTGTTTAGTAAATAAATGGATCGTCTGCTCAAATATGAGCATCCATTAAAATATTGTTTAAAATGATAAATATGCACAGACATACACGTACACACATTAATATCAACCGGCCTAGATCGAAGACCTGGGCTGGTTGATATTAATTTTATTGTTTAAGGAATTAAAAAAAAAACAATGATGCCAAATGCAACTACTAAAATAACATTTATAATAATAATAATAATAATAATAATAATAATTTTCCAGTGTAATTCTGATCAGTTTCAACTGTCATTTTTCTGAGTCTGTCTATATTTCTGAGATGAGGTATTATGTACAGTATTTACATTAGTCGGACTATTGTCCTCATCTTTGTCGCCATATTTATTACAACGTTTCGGCCCTTCAGTATCTGTCTATATTTCTGAGATGAGGTATTATGTACAGTATTTACATTAGTCGGACTATTGTCCTCATCTTTGTCGCCATATTTATTACAACGTTTCGGCCCTTCAGTATCTGTCTATATTTCTGAGATGAGGTATTATGTACAGTATTTACATTAGTCGGACTATTGTCCTCATCTTTGTCGCCATATTTATTACAACGTTTCGGCCCTTCAGTATCTGTCTATATTTCTGAGATGAGGTATGTACAGTATTTGTTATTAGTATATCATTTTCGTCATATTTATTACAACGTTTCGGACCTTCAGTATCTGTCTATATTTTATTGTACAGTATTTACATTAGTCGGACTATTGTCCTCATCTTTGTCGCCATATTTATTACAACGTTTCGGACCTTCAGTATCTGTCTATATTTCTGAGATGAGGTATTATGTACAGTATTTACATTAGTCGGACTATTGTCCTCATCTTTGTCGCCATATTTATTACAACGTTTCGGCCCTTCAGTATCTGTCTATATTTCTGAGATGAGGTATTATGTACAGTATTTACATTAGTCGGACTATTGTCCTCATCTTTGTCGCCATATTTATTACAACGTTTCGGCCCTTCAGTATCTGTCTATATTTCTGAGATGAGGTATTATGTACAGTATTTACATTAGTCGGACTATTGTCCTCATCTTTGTCGCCATATTTATTACAACGTTTCGGCCCTTCAGTATCTGTCTATATTTCTGAGATGAGGTATTATGTACAGTATTTACATTAGTCGGACTATTGTCCTCATCTTTGTCGCCATATTTATTACAACGTTTCGGCCCTTCAGTATCTGTCTATATTTCTGAGATGAGGTATTATGTACAGTATTTACATTAGTCGGACTATTGTCCTCATCTTTGTCGCCATATTTATTACAACGTTTCGGCCCTTCAGTATCTGTCTATATTTCTGAGATGAGGTATTATTATATTTACATTAGTCGGACTACAGTATTTACGCCATATTTATTACAACGTTTCGGACTATTGTCCTCATATTATGTACAGTATTTTTGTCGACTATTGTCCTCATCTTTTCGCCATATTTACAACGTTTCGGCCCTTCAGTATCTGTCTATATTTCTGAGATGAGGTATTATGTACAGTATTTACATTAGTCGGACTATTGTCCTCATCTTTGTCGCCATATTTATTACAACGCGGACCATATTTATTACAACGTTTCGGACCTTTTCATTTATCTGTCTATGTTTCTGAGATGAGGTATTATGTACAGTATTTACATTAGTCGGACTATTGTCCTCATCTTTGTCGCCATATTTATTACAACGTTTCGGACCTTCAGTACAACTATATTTCTGGCCGTTGACTACGCTCCGGCCTTCTTCAGGTGGTTCAGAATTTCGAACTGAGACCCTTTATTTCTTCAGTATTTACACATGGGACATTGGATAATCTTTGTCGCCATATTTATTACAACGTTTGGTTAGATCCATTCCGGACAGACCCAAAGAAGGTGAGTTCAATGGCACAGTGGATAAAGGCGTTGGTTAACAGACCCAAAGAGGAGAACCTTTCAAAGGGAAAATTCAAAGGAGATAACAGGAGATAACAGACATCCATCAAACATGGCACGTGGAACTAGAACAATCTTCCCCAGTGATCGAAATAAAGGGTTCAGTTCGAAATTCTAACCACCTGAAGAAGGCCGGAGCGTACAACGGCCGAAACATTGTGACAAATATGGCGACAAAGATGAGGACAATAGTCCAACTAATGTAAATCCTGTCATTTTTCTGCATGTTGAGCATGGATTATTTATTCACGCCTCACATTGATACAATAAAAATAGCTAGTGAAGAAATAAAATATACTAACTAGCAACAATGATAACACACACACACACACACACACACATATATATGTGTGTGTGTGTGTGTATGTATCTATGTGTATGAACGAATGTAAAGAAACACACACACATAGCTATACAAACAAATATATAGTAATCACAAAATGGTTATGACTGTAGAAACTATAAACTTATAAATTTACTCGGAGAAGTTTTACAAAGGTTTAAAGTGAAATCACCTCAGTTAAGGGATAACATTCTAAAAGCAGGCGTCCAGTAATACGAACGGCAAGAAAAGAGAAACAATGGAAGAAAAACTTGCAATACCAAAAACTCAAAAAGTTATTAAAGGCAGGTTTTTCACTAAACAACATGACATTGTAGGTAATATAACACTTCAGAACGGATTGAGATAAAATGAAAGCCCCTGCATCCTGTTCCGGCATTTATAAATTCAACAAATTATCGTCCCCATACTTCCATTCGTAATATCCGTTTCAGCTATTAGGAAGTAATTGCACCATACGCCATTTCTTATATCCTGTTATTTGCAGGTGTATGATAAAAAGTCACATGTTAACTAGTTAGTACTTCTTATCTTTATCGTAGAAACACACACACACATACACACACACACACACACACACACACACACATATATATATATATGTGAAGAAATATAGTCTTAAGGTGTGCTATATTTATAGGATAAAGTGCTCAATATCAGAGACAGAGCGTGTGTAAATATAAAAGTGAACATAGAAGTCAACATTTAGAGACGACAGTCTGTTTCATGCTAGACGCAATCGTCAGGTGGCGTCTAGCATGAAACAGATTGTCACCTCTAAGTGTTGACTTCTATGTTAAATCTTATATATATATATATATATGTGTGTGTGTGTGTGTGTGTGTGTGTGTGTGTGTCATCCATTAACATCAATACACGGAAGGTTATTCGTTAGTATGAAAGGATTTTGTCAAAAAATAATATATATATAGATATATATATATATATATATATATATATATATATATATATATATATATATATATTGTATTTAGGTAGTAATACCTCTTTGATAAATGTTTTGTTGAAGACGAGTGACATGGTACTGGGATTAAAATTTTTATTTATTTTTTTCTTGTGTTCGAACAAGCGTTTTCTTTTCTTGACACATATTGTTTAAAAACTGTCCAAATTTTTTGCATTTCCGAGCGACTTCGGTGATAATTTTGCCATTATCAAGGTTTTATTTTTTACCTTTTAACTGAATGTGTAGGTTGTGGGTATGTATCTAAAGTTACAGATATGTCTCATTTTCAAAACACGATCAACTTATTCGTGGCCGTGTTAGTAATTAATGTTACTGAGTGTTTGCTTTTTCATTTTATGATTAGGTCTTCCATATATATATATATATATATATATATATATATATATATATATATATATATATATATATTTAATTCATATTAAATCTCTAAATTATTTGTAAAAGAGTTTTAAATTGCTAGCAAGCATCAAATTAATTTCTTCGTAGATTTTTTTAAACATTTAAATTACTATCAAACGGTAGAATCTGTTTTTTACATGAATTGCTAAAACTATACCACCCCTCTTCTTCCTCCGTAAAACGTAAATACATCTTCTTTCTCTTTACTTCCTACTTCTTTCTTTTTTTCTCTCTTCCCTTTCAATATATCATTTCAGTTAAGTTAACCGATTAAATAGATCAATATTTGGTCCCTCCTTCCTCAATACTAAGTATGATCGAAAGAAATATTAAAATAAACCTTCTCTAAACTCGACCATATCTCTCACACTACTCCTCGCTACCATCTCTGTTAAATTACATAAACTTAATACTACCCGTCAAAAGTGTGAATTTTCATTTAATTTTTCCTTTAACATTTTGGAAGTGATGTCTAATGATCCAGCGTCCTTTAAAAGGGCTTTGGTGAAATAATCTATTACAATGGAGCCTTAAAGTAGTCTGTTTTTCTTTAAATTATTAGCTCTGAATTTACAGTCGACAATAGTCGGACCAATGTGAAAAAAGACCTGTTTGGTTCGGCCGATAAAGCCGACCACTCTGAGAAGAAAACTGAAAAACGGGCTGATGGAAGCCCAAAAACAGACAAAAGCATCTCCAAAACTTGTGACTACCCATACGGATTACCAAGATTTTCGCAACTTAAATATATATATATATATATATATATATATATATATATATATATATATATATATGCGTGTGTATGTGTATGTTTGTGTAAGTGTGTGTGTGTGTGTGTGTGTGTGTGTGTGGTACTATGCAATTCAGGACATATATTAAGAATGTCATAAATAGAAATGATACAAAACATGCACAAAATTTGAGCATTTTCATTTTTCTTTCCGATACAACGGCAGCTTATGGCAGCTTCCAATCTAAACTGAAAAGACGTGCAATTTCATAAAACGAACCGCCAATCACAGCGATATGAAGTTAAGCGGCTTTTTGAAAGCTGAGCGGTCAACAGGAAGAATGTCATGGCTCTGTGCGGACTTGACGTCAACATAGACTTTCATGGTGCTGAAGGCTGTAAGCAGTGATGACCATGCCAAGCAGACCTAATTCTTCCTTCAGTACCATACACTCAATTCAGTTGAATACATCCAAGTGACGGACATGGTAGTAAAACTCTGGATGAAGGGTCGGCCGTAATTGTTCCAGTAGAAGTCTTATCCGTCCTGCTTGGACCACATAACCCAGCAGTGATTAGTTAATTATTTCTAGCATTAAACTTGATTTGTACTTTCTTTTGTGATTGAAACCCGTTAGTTTAAGATAGTGGTTGCCAAACCTTTTTTTCTCTAGGCTGCATTTTCGGGATGAAAATTTGCTCTCACCAAAGGAAAGACCCGCTGAAAAGGCGTAAGCAAAGAAGGTCATGAGAGATGGTTAAAGGGTGATAACAACAGATCCGATGTCAGGACACGATCATTGATAACTCTCTCCTTCAATTTGCAGAGCATCGTTATTATATTATTAATACTTGACGCAAAATATCTTTTTACATGATCTGAACATGTCTACAAATTGTTTCAAAATATAGTTTATTTTTCAATAATAAGTTTTCACTGTACTATAATTTATTCACATTTACCTGTTGCATTCAATCCAACAATATATATATATATATGTGTGTGTGTGTGTGTGTGTGTGTGTGTGTGTGTGTGTGTGCTTATTTAAGCAGCAAATTGTCTTTTAGGCATGTCAGATTAAATAAATTACAGGCATTATGTGTGCTAATTTTTAACAAAATCCGTTCATATTCACGAATAACTTCCGTGTACTGATGTTAAAGGATGAGAGAAATGTGATATAGCTGTTTAAATTTCTTTAATTTTCATTTCCGAAGTATAATGAAAAAATTATGATAAGGGATAACAAGGCACAACTTTGTAGAAATACTTGGGCTAATGAACAAAATATAGTTTTGTACTACTTGCACCCCTGAAGATGATCTTAGAAGAAAATCGAAAGTACTTGGGAAATGAGAATAAAAGAAATTTAAACAGATATAGCAGATATGTCATTCTTTAACATCAATACGCGGAAGCTTATTAGTTAGTATGAAAGGATTTTCTTAAAAATTATCAGACATAATGTCTGTAATATATATATATATATATATATATATATATATATATATATATGGAGAGGGGATATACACATATATACACATGCTGACAAAAGCACACGAAAATGGAAATAGATCTAAGAACACACAGGGGTCATTAGATGATAAGTATGCCGATAACTACTCTATCATTTCTCGAACCAATTTTATTACACTTCACGCAGAACTTTTCACTGCCAGTTCAAGAAAGACGTTTGGATCACACAAAAAAGAGAATGTCTCATATCGAGAATATTTAAAGTAACAAGATTGCGTACTGAAGTATACATATTAGAGTAGATTAACAATTGTATTTTTTGTTGTTTTTCATATTCAACATCGTCTGCAGAAAGGCAACCAACATAAACATTTTTCGAAAAATATTTTGTAGCAAATTTTTTTTTTTTAATTTCATTCACAAATGGTTGAATATTTTTTCTTATGGGTTTTCATTATTTTAGTGATTGCTAGAATAATATCAAATATATATATATATATATATATATATATATATATATATATATATATATATATATATATATATATATATATATATATATATATATGCAATCATAATTGCGTTGGGCTGTCCATGTAGCAAGGATGAATTATGATCGTAGTTCTTTTCTACAGTGGTCACAGATATTTGGGAGATCTTGGCTCAGGTACCCAGAAGAGTAACGGTGTTGCATCAACATTCCATTCAAGAACTTTGTAGAAGTAGCTATGAAGAGATCAGAGTATCATTCCAGATGCCATGAAGGAACAAAGAATCATCAAGCAGAAAGCATCATTCGATTGCATGAAACACGAAAGCGAAATAAGACAGCTAACTGTGTTCCTGCTGCACTTGCATGAAATAATTTCTCCTGTACTGTTTGCGGTCTTTTGTGCAATTCTCGAGCCGGCCTCAAACAGCATGCCCGTCATAGGCATGCAGATAATTAGGAAGTGGTTGACGGAATATATAGGTACTTATCCGTTGGTAAATAATCCAAGTGAATGTTATTAAAAAATATATCAAAGTTATTCACATTGGATTTATAGTATATTTTTAAAAACATGTTTCCCTATTTTTCAAATCCAGTTCTATATAAATCAAGTCAGTCGACTTTATGTATTTCCTTTTACCATTCCCCATTGTTACTCTCTCAATTCCTTTTTTCTTCTCCTATTTACTTCCTATCTTGTCTTTTCATTAATTCTTTTACTCTCTCTTTATTTTCTTCCCGTTTATCTTTCTTTTTTTTTTTTTGCTTTTTTCCTCGTTTTTGTCTGTCTTTTTGTGGTTTTTTTATTCGTTTTTTTTTTTAAGCCAGTATCATTTCTCCTGCTTTTCCATTCTTTTTAATCTATCTGGTGGTTTTAAAATCCTGCAAATTATTTTTAATTTGTAGTTGAATGGCCATTACCCTGAAGTAATCTTAATTCCTATGTATGTATATATATATATATATATATATATATATATATATATATATATGTGTGTGTGTGTGTGTGTGTCTGTGTGTGTCTGTGTGTGCGAGCGCGCAAACGCGCGTGTTTGTGATGAGATAAAGAACAAATAGAAAACGTTTATCAATCAAACATCCTTCACTTTTATTAAAGTTTCATCAGAGAGTGAGATATGTAGAAAAAGGAGAAAAAATTGGCATTTTTACTTTTGTGTTGTTTGATATTCATAGGTTAATCACGTGAATTCGAATCGTTAAATGAACTACAGTGTAACCCGGATATAAGAGAGTTGTCGGGACCGGAGAAGAAGTCTCTTATATCCTGGTTTATCTTATATCCGGGTTTGGTCTATTTTATATACATTAACACAGGCTCTAATTTGAGACCAGAGAAAATCTCTCTTATATCCGGGTACTTTTATATCTGGGTCTCTTATATCCGGGTTACACTGATAATATGCGGCGCTCCGAAATCAAGGAGAGACGACACGCCCATTCGTAATTCCAAGAAATCAACAGATTCCAAGCCTAACATGGTAACAAAATTAGCCATTTTATAAATGACATCGTAAATAAAAATGACCATAATTATTTACGTAGTATGTACTTCGAGGGCCTACTAATAATATTATCTACTGTAAACAGATGTCATAAATGTTATATTACACCACGAAACTTGACTGAATACGTTCTTAGCCCATTGTGGCTTGACAAGCGTTTTACCGATGGTAGAGAAAAATGACATAATGCCCAGCCACCGGTTAAACAGTTATAGAGAAAAATTACTCAATGCCACTTGGTGAACGGTGAGTAAATATGTGTAACTATTTTTATATCTACCCTGAAACATTACATATAAATTATTTGCGAATTTTGACTCAGGAGATCAGACAGAAAGGGTTAAAATTGTTCCGGAACGCAGGGCTCAGATGGGTTAAAGAATTTTACTTATTTTTTTTTATCTAAAACAAACAGTATGTACGTAAAACACGTTCCGAAATCAACATGCCAAAAACCAACAAAGATAATGTTTACTAGATATACACACAAACAATTACGAATTTACACAATCATCTGAAGACCATATAGATAATCTAGATTTATTGCACACTTACATACATATTTTTTTCTTTTTTTTTCTCTTTCCCCATTTAATTACATTCGTTAATTAAAATTAATTTACACGCTTTTAAATTCCCAGAATAAATAACTTGAATCCGTCCTCTAGGAATAGTCAATTGACTAACAGTTCTGGTTCTGCTATTGCTGAACATTTGATAAATAGAAGGGAATGTGTGGAAAATTTTAGTGGTGACCGATTTATTATTTTATCGAGGTCCCACTCCACATTTCACCTCAAGGTCTTGGAGTCCTTGTATATCAGATTCTCGTGAGCCTCCCTTTGTAAATAGAGGGAATGCTTGCTAGGTCTGAATGTTATTGGACTCTAGTCCCTTGAAATTCATAATTTTTTTTTCTCTTTCCCCATTTAATTACATTCATTAATTAAAATTAATTTACACGCTTTTAAATTCCCAAAATAAATAACTTGATAAGTCCTGGGACGAAACCGGTAGTTTTATTTTGGCTTTTGCTTTTAAAAATGCCTTTTTATTATCTTTTCCTGTCTATTATTAAATTTTGTACCACGAAAAACTTATTTAAACATACATAAAAGAATGTTTGAAGTTTTTCGGTTTTTCAATTTTGAAACGTCGAATGGACAAGTTGTCTATACGTGAATTATATGGAATTCGACTTAGACATAAAAACTGTGGTAAAAGAAGTAGATGTCACACTCAACCTAAGAAAAGGTACACATCAACCATATAGAAAACCTAACAACAAACTACTTTACATGCATACATCTTCCAACCACCTGCCATCAATAATCAAGCAGATCCCTCAAGTAATTAAGTTTTATAATCTTTCTTTGCTTCATTGAAGATTGTTTCACTGGCAAAATTTTCACATAAATTATGGAATGTTCTCTCAAAGTTTTCGACTTTCATAATATATATCTCTCTATCTATATATATATATATATATATATATATATATATATATATATATATATATATATTATACATACATAAAACTAATGCAAATATATATATATATATATATATATATATATATATATATATGTTTAAAAAATTTTCAAACTGAGATGAGGCGCGTTCCAAAACCAATAAGTCATTTTACATTTTCTGATACAACAACGGATATATTTTGTTGTCCTCTCATCTTTGTCAGAACAACATCTATTCTATACCTGAAACGTTTCGGACGTTGTACGCTCCGGACTTTTCAGGTGGTTGGAATTTTGAACTGAACCATGAATTGAACTGTGCCATGTGTCCTTTGAGGCGTTGGTTAGATCCAGTGGTAGACCCAAAGAAGGTGAGTTCAATACCTGGTTAAGGCAGTGGCGAACTTTCAGAGGGAAAATTAGCAGGAGATAACTGATAACTGACATCCATCAAACATGGTACGTGGAACTAGAACAGTCTACCCCAGTGATCGAAATAAAGGGTTCAGTTCGAAATTCCAATCACCTGAAGAAGGCCGGAGCGTACAACGGCCGAAACGTTGTGACAGATATGGTGACAAAGATGAGGACAATAGTCCGATTAATGTAAATACTGTTTCATTAGCTCTTATCAAACAGTTTTTATTTTTAGTCTTTCCGTTTTATATTGTACTGATAGTATTGTGATTATCCGTGTGTATTATGTTTCCTTAGTAGTTCCTGATGTCGCCTCAAAATGTGTCATGTCCCTGTTTTACCCTACCATTAGCTCGTGCCGATTTTTGTTGTTTTTTTTTTTATTTTGTAGAAGTTTTTTTTTTATATTATTAATAGTGAAATATATCTCATATGTTCTTCTCATGAACCAGATTTTATCAATTCGGAGTTCTTTGTTTCTGTCGTTAAGATTTCTAGCATTCATAGTGTTTTTTACGGATTAGCATTTTACTTCTATTGATAAGGATTTCGTTGTTGTGCTGTTTACAACAACAAATTAATGGAACCATAATTGAATTACCGGTAAGTTAACTGGTGCGATAGCGAAGTTATTGTTTAGCCAATGAATGTGTTGTTTGAAATGTTATTCTTCGAGAGACATTTTAAACATGGGCAACCGAATTCATGAATAATATTGTATTTGAAAATTGATTTTTTTGTTGTATCATATGGTGACGGTATTAAAGATTTTTCGTTTTTTTTATAGTAAAAAGTGACTATAATTTTTTATTTATTTATTTTTTAACATATTTTATTGTTAACATATATAGATAGATGATATATATCGATATATTAGTTTTCTTAGAATGTTGCTACCAAATTTTGGGTTGTTGTGCAGTTGCTGCCTATAGAATTATTTAGTGGTTTATGTTATTATTATTTCTTCTACACACACATGCACGGATATATATATATATATATATATATATATATATATATATATATATATATATATATATATATATCCAAAATTTGGGCAATTGTTTTATAACACAAAAAGTAAATCATATGTATGTACATGCAAGTATACGTGCATAGCCGTATGTTTATTACCATACCCATATCTATCTATCTATCTATCTATCTATCTATCTATCTATATATATATATATATATATATATATATATATATATAATACCAATTAGTAATTGTTAGAATAATTCCAAGGAGGACATTTAAAGACAGCTCAATGTAAGTAACAGAGCAATAAAATAATAATAAGTAAAGACAATCCCTAAAAATAATTTATTTCATGAATATATTTAAATATTTGTGCATTCAGACTGGTATACCAAGATACCATTTATCCGAAAGCAATCATAAAACTGTGTACATAATTATATATGCTGGGGTTTGGGAACAGAGACTTTACAATCATCGGTATTCCTTCTCGAATGCTTTTTTTTAAGACATCAAACTGTTCTATCCAAACCTTATTGGAAACTTAAAGATAGGGAATTCACCCGACAAATTAAATGGGATATCACCTGCCAGTCTCAGACTCGCAACAAATTCCGGGACATATGCAGTCTACGCATACAAGAAAAAATTATAATTATTAAATATAAAAATACTGACCAATTATTGAATCATAGAACCGAACATGTTCTTTTGTCTGCAAATGTTGACACAAGAACAGATTTAAATTTCCCTAACACATTGAATTTGGGGACATACACTTGAAACATTGATTTTGTTTTATATGAGTACTAAAAGATATGCATAGGTATATTTACATTTTTGTATATGGTCATTTGTGTTATTTTCTTGCCTACATCATTTATAGTTTTACATTATTAATATTACTTTATATCAATATTATTGATAATATTATCTTCATTATTTTTACCCTTATCTATTTTTCTTTATAAGTTGTTCGTTAAATTAGTTCTTTATTTATCACTTAATTTTTTTTCCTTTATTATTTATTTTATTTTATTGATGTTGGATATTATTCGTATTATTAATTTGAAATTGTGATCATTATTATAATGCGATGAAGAGTCTTTTACTGTCTGAAATGAGATGACAATTAGACACATTGCTGTATCTCTCCTAATTCTGATCACCTCCTCCCTTACCCAGTGTATTAACTTGTTAAGCTTTTTAAGGAAAAATTTGTTTCTAGGTCGACCTATCGGCTCCTCTTTAATTTTTCATATTTTCTTTTCTTTCCCTTCCTATCTCTCACTTTCCCCCCTCCTCACTCTTCCTCTCTCTCTTTCTTTCTTTCTTCCCACATTTTTTAAATTTTATATTGAAATTTTAATTTTTATTTCTTCTTTTTTTAATATATTTTTCTTTCTCCTTTTACTTTATTTTTTCCTCTCCTTTCTCCTTTCGTCTGGACAAATTGATTTCATTTCTGAAAAAATCGCTGGTCTGAAGAGATGAATATCAAAATATATTCATGAAATAAATTATAACCGAAATGGATTCTAACGATTGTCTTTACTTATTATTATTATATTGTTCTGTTACTTATATTGAGCTGTCTTTGGATTAAAGTCCTCCTTGAAATCATCCATATATAGTATTTTTAAGATTTTCTTATCACATTATATATATATATATATATATATATATATATATATATATATATATATATATATAATACAAAAAATCCAAAATCACCTCGTATGGGGAATAAGCTTATTTCAAGGGACGAATAAAAATAAAAAATATCAGTCGGGTTCAGTCCAAGTATAGACTGAGTTTGTGTCGGAATCAGAAATTTAACTGTGAAAGCTAACACAGAATGTATCTATTTTTACGTTTCAATCAACCGAAAATCACGAGAAAGTGGTCAGGAGAGCGTGGAAGGTATTAATCTTAAAGGTAAGGGGTTTTATAAAATTAAACTCGGATATTAATGTTATGACTTTAAATTGAGATTATATGAAGAATGAAATTTTAATTTGAAACTAAGAGAGGAAAGAAAAACAATTCCACATGGACTAAGTGCCTTAATGATGATTTTGACGCCCAAATGGTGGCAAATAATTCGGCCCAGGTTGTTGATTTAGTATGTTTTTATATTTTAGATAAACTTAGTAGAATTGTAGATCCCAAACATATAAGCCTATATAGAGATGATGGACTCACTTTCATCCCCAATAGTAATGGTCCACTAACATCGAAGGTACAAAAGAAAATCATTAGGGCCTTTAAATTACGAGGGTTTAGGATTGAGATTTCTTCCTAAACTTAAAACACTTGATTATCTAGTCACCACCCTTAACCTCAGTCTATACCGGGGTTGAATAAGACTGAAGATTTTGTTCTTCGTCGGGTGTAACAAGGTTATTGCCCATACGAGGGGATTTCGGATTTTATTGTATATGAATTATTTGCTTTGTTATAATAAATACATTGATCTATTTTTATGGATCAGTTTTAATATTTTATATTTTTAGGATCCACTTTTATTATATAGCACCGAATTTATTACCTTTACTATATATATATATATATATATATATGTGTGTGTGTGTGTGTGTGTGTGTATGTGTGTGTGTGTGTGTGTGTGTGTGTGTGTAATAATAAGGTATATTTAGGCAGCAAATATTCATCCCAAAAAGTTTGAGTGAAAAGAAACAACATCGTCAGTAGCTTTAAAAATTGATTGTATTTTTCCAACTTTCGAATAAGGTGTTGAGTCAATGTGCTTGAACTTGTAGATAAACTATCCCAAATTCATATTTGATTATTTTTAAAACCGAGAATTAACTTTTGTTTACAAATCTGTCGATATGTAAAAAAATGTCCAATTTTACGAGCGACCAAAAAGATCGATTAGAATCAATATAAATTCTATTTTAAATCAACCGGCAGAGTATTATGTTTACTAGAAAAAGGAAATTTAACCCTTTAGCTTTCAATTAAAGACAAAATGAAAGCTAAAAGAACGCTTTCCTATTTATAAGAATTAATTTTAGATCTTAGGTAAATATAAAAATGTGAATGTTCCTACTTTTATGCTTATAAATTGCATTCATCCTGAACCGGCAACAAAAACTGGAAGCTGCCTGCGTGATAATGACGCTCTACAGTGTATGAGGCAATGATGACATAGATAGGATCATAACAGATGAAATTCTTGCAGAAAAGATAATCTTTCTTCCCCCTGCATGGAAAATGGCTCATGGCAAAAGAAATTCTCAAAGAACGACGCAGATGAAACGTTTCTAAATTCTAATGTCTATCCAGATTACAGAAGACGAAATACTGGAGTTACAGTTCAAGTTGGATGTCACTCATTTGAAAATAGGAAGGCTGTGACGTACGATGTCTACTTAATGAAAAAGTACAGAGCCCACATTAATGTAGTTATTTGTTCATCAGTGAAAAGTATTAAATATATCTTCAAGTATGTGTACAAGTGACATGACTGTGCTTCTGTAGAATTAAGAGACAACCTAACGGCGGATCGTGAACAGAATCAAGCTCACGATGAAATTACTAATTATCTTACTTGCTGATATGTTTCTTCTCGGGAAGCTATGTGGAGATTGTCACAGTTCAAGCTACATGACATATCTCACAATGTCTACAGACTTGTTGTACATCTTAAAGACCAGCAAAGTGTTTACTTTCACAATGGCAACGCTCAGCAAGCTGCTCAGACACAGAGGGAACGTGACATTATCCTTACTGCATTGTTTAATCTGAATAAGCATGATGACAACTTGTACCCTGACATTCTGCTGTATTATGTGTTTATAAGCGCTCTAGAAGATGGACACAAAAGCAAAGGAATACGAATCTTATAAGTAGAATGTATACAGTGAGCCCGAGAGACACAGATTAGTTTCATTTGTGAATGTTGCTGCGACATATATTGGGTTTCCAGGATTTGCGCACTCTAGAAAGAGAAATCTTGCCTGAGATATGGTCTTCTCTCAATCGATTACACACTGAAACACGCATTGATAGAAGCTGCTGCCTGTCGGACGTCCTTACAGTTGCGTGTTATGTTTGCTGCCGTGTGAAAAGTATATGAACCCTGCAAATGCTCTTCACCTGTGGACCACTCACAATGAATCCATGATTGAAGATTTCTTGCACCAAGATTTTAATGCAGACCATGCAAAAAACATGGCACTGCAGTCAAGTGATTCCATTCTGATATAGAATGGCTTTGTTTAGCACTTGGGCTGCCTGAACCTATTGGAGTACCGCAGCTTGACCAACATGTAGACCTCGATCACCCAGACATTTCAACACTTACTAATGAACAGAGACTGATTGCTAATGCTGTACTTGTATCTGTAGATAAGAAGAGGAGAGGCGAGGTGGTTAAAAACTCCTGTTTATATGCAGACGCACCGGGAGGATATGTTGAAACTTATGTTTAATACATTAATTTCATATCGGCGAAGGAACAGCTGAAAAGTGTGCAGTGGTGCTTGATTTTGGTGGTAATGTTGTACCCTTGGTCACAGGGAGTCTTTAGGCAAGTCCTACCCATACTGCTAAGATGAAGTCGTGAGGCAATCATTGAAATCTGTATTAAATTAAATTTTCATCAACATGATGACGTAAAAATGCCTCAAATGTACCAGCCACTTCAGACCATGCAAATTATTTACAAAAACTGGATTTGATCATCTTGATGTGACTTCTATGTCCTCTCATTTGCTCTTCATTCTTTTGATAAAACCTTGCGAGATATCACTGGCATTGCTGCTGTTTTTGGTGGTAAATTGTGCTCTTGAGGGGGAAGACTTAAGGCAAGACCTACCCATATTGCCAAGAGGAAGCTGGGAGGCAATCATTGATATCTGTATTAAATATTCTCTTCTATAGCCGATTTTAATCCAATACAGTTTAAGCCATCAGGACAGTAGAAGATCAAAGGGAATTTGCAGTATGCGCTTTGCTTCTTAGCAATGGAACAGCGTCAGTTTCACAAGATCCTAAACTTGCTGTTTTGGACATAGAAGTGCCTCAAATTTTATACATTGATGGTCGTCTGCTGGATGATATCTTCAACAATACATCTGAGGGAATGAGAAAGAGCAGAGTATTTTTTTCGCCAAAGAACTCAGTCTGCCTCCTGATCAATGAAGAAGTTTTGAGACAATTTCCAGGTGACTGCTGAACCTATTTTAGTACAGATGAGTTTTGGAAGATGATCCTGCTAAAGCTGAGCGCTACCCACTTGAATGGATAAACTCTTTGACATCAGAGGGTAGTTTAATTTAATAACGGGTCTATATGAGATGATGTGATAGTAATGTTGCAAGGGATTGGAGACAGTGATAATATAATTAGCTAATAGTTATTGTAAATTGGTAGAAATTGTAAATTGGTAGAAATGATTAGTAACGGTGGTGGGAGAATGATAAAACCATGAATGTAGTTATAGTGGTGGTAACTAATAGTGGTAGCTTGAACTAAAAAGTGGTTGTTGTTGTTTTATTTCATTTTATTTTATTTTATTTTGTTATATGTATTAATTTAATTTGGTATAAATCCTGATAATAGGTATTCTGTGTAAAATTATGGTAGTTGAAGATTGCTATAATTTTTAATTTTTAATTTACAAAATTATTATTGTTATTATAATAAAGCTGGTTATTTCCTTGTTTTTATTATTATTGTTATTATATTAAAGCTGGTTATTTCCTTGTTTTTTTTTCTCTCACCCAGCACATTAAATATTAAACATCACCATATAAATTAACCAATAAGGATTACAAATTTCTACCTGTTACATATACACAGTCACCAAAAACAAACAAATAACCAAAAACAAACAAATAACCAGCTTTAAGTATAGCAAATAAACACTCATTTTTTTCAAAAATTTAAAAATAAATATAAACAATAATAATTTTTACCTGTCAGAATTTTACACAAACCCCACCACACGTATATACATACATGCAAGGAAATATTATTCAGCGGAAAAATAAATAATATGACATGTATACATTCACGAGACATTCACGAGACATTTCCGCCACACTTCCAATCTTTAAATTTCAACATACAAATGCGTATGTATAGACACAACACCACCCGTATACATACATATGTCATATCCGAAACTGTCCACATATGTTTATATATGTATGAGTCCCGACGGACGACCAAGTATGTATATGTGTCTGCATACATCGATGTTTGCGTTAGTACGATGACATAAGCGACGAAATTTCCCCCACCACTTCCACAATAACACCAATACACGCAATCTAAATAAACCCAAATTTTTTTAAAAATTAATCAGTTTGTCTGACGATCGCTAAAGCTTGAAACCCAGGGTCACAAACTCACATCTATCCAACCAAATATGTTAGCTCTATCTCTGATATTGAGCGCTTTCTAATAAGTACCGCGCATATAATATATAAATAATTATACATATATATATTTATTTATATTTATATACACTTTTCACGTATATATATATATATATATATATATATATATATATATATATATATATATATATTAAATGAATATCTTTCAAAAGAGAAAACTATATGTATATAGTTTTGTACATATATTCGTCTATAGTTTTCTGTATTCATAGTGGAGGAAATTGTCATGTTTGAATGTTGGGAGGAGGAGTATCACGGATTGATTCGCATTGGTAATCTTTGCACACATGGTGAACACTCCCAATTATATCTATGTGTTTATTTTCCCATCCTATGAGCATTGCATGTTAAAAAAGGATAGATTTCATGGCTAAGCTTTATGTACTTGTAAATATACCTGTTTTACTATTTGCTGCCTAAGTATCCCATTCTCTTATATATGTAGACATTTTAATTGCTCCTTCTTCAAATGCGTTATTTTATACATACATATATGTAAAAAGAGTTTATTGTTTACTCAACATTCTATTAGTCGGTCCGTGGAAATTCCAAGAGTCTTGCTAGTATATATAATTCCGCTGAATTACACTGAGTAATGTAAATTTTCTTATAGATAAAGGTATATGCAAACTGCTAGTGAGTAGGTTCGCCTACCTTACAGCAACTCTTAAGCTATTTTAAATAGTTCAGTCTTGTAAAAATTTAAACATTTTACACTGAACTTGAGAGGAATCCCTACAAGAATGCCTAATGAGGAATTACAGGCTTCCGCTTTGCAAAAATTAATGCAAGATTCTAATATTCGCTTTGATCAACGTTAATGTAATATGTAAAAAATATAAAAAGGAAAAATGTTACATCTTATTCATCTGAGCCGTTGAACTTCTTAGCCTCAAAGTTCAAAATCCTTGATATTTAAAAGAATGTCAAGATACTTTGTTGCTTCAGTCAGTGGTATTGGTTTAAAGCCATTTTCCGATCGCTATCTTCAGGTTACCTCGAGGAAAATCGAATGTCAGCCAGAGAATCAAGAATCTAGGCAGGATGGTATCATTCAATAAATCACCTCGTCCTATATAACGAGACATCCCACAAACGCATTCTTATATATCCACTTTGTAATGGACAATTTCTTGGTAGAGACTATCGTCACAATTTACTGCGTGTAGACTTTTCCAATTAGATTAGCTGCCAAAGTCGAGCACACGAATATCAGTTTAAAAATCGACTTATACTCAAATAGACGCAATGTTTACGTGGCTGACCGTAAGTAAAGCAAAGGGGTTTGCAACGTATTATCACACCCCATACCAGCTTAATTTGCAAAAAAATACGAACGTGATGATAAACAAAAGTGACCTAAGGTCAAATAAATAACAAAACGCCCCAATAACTATTCGTTACTTGCCAGAATCAATAAAATAAACACTTATACTGCGAAACTCCAGAATGGCGGCCCGGCTTTTCTAAGTTAGAAGGAATTAATAAAGAAGGTAGAAAAATCGATTGTAGTTCTTTGCCACTGATCAAGATGGGACTTGGAAAATAATTTTCGAATTCATAGTTTGACAAATTTGACGCAGGAAAAGTGTAGAAAAACGAATAGAATGTTTTAAAATATTTTCTTGGGAAAATATAAACAATCCGATTAATGTGAATGATGATAAAATTTTTATTATGTGGACCGAACAGGAAATACTTCTGACGAGAATTACCGTTTTATTTGTCCCCTGTTCATCGAGTTGTGTTCAAAGTGTAGTACAGTGTAACCCGGATATAAGAGAGTTATCGGGACCGGAGAAGAAGTCTCTTATATCCGGGTTTCTCTTATATCCGGGCTTAGTCTATTTTGTTTAGGTAAGTATGGGAACACTTTGGGAACAGAGAAAATCTCTCTTATATCCGGGTTTCTCTTATATCCGGGTCTCTTATATCCGGCTTACACTGTATGTGCCTTCGGGTAGGCACATGGCATTTTAAACTGTTCGTGTGCTATATACCGTCAACGTGAATCGGGACGAAGAAATGCCAAGTGTAGTATCTGACATCTGTCAGTCAAATATTAGGTTGGTGCAAAAATAATGACGCAATAATGTCGTTTTTGACGTTAAAAAATACGTCAAAAAACGACATTATTACGTCATTATTTTTGCACCAACCTAATAACATTAAAATAGTCTTGTGCTATATATCGTCACCGTTTAGAGGGACGAGTAAATAGCGATTGTAGTATATGTCTTCGTATAGGCAAATCCTATTTTAAAGTGGTCTTAAGGCTTATACAGTCAATCTGAATAGAGATGAATAAATACGAAGTGTATTACCTGACTTCATGTAACATATTAAACTGATATTTTCCTATATACCGTCACCATTAAGAAGAGACGAGTAAATAGCTATTGTAGTATATGTCTTTGGGTTGATAAATGACATTTCCAACTGGTCTTGTGCTCTGTACCGTAACCGTGAAGGGGGGTGAATAAATACCTAGACTTATCTATACATTCAGGTAGACAAAGGATATTTTAAATTATTCTTACTCTATATTCCGTTACCGTAATGGAGAGGGGATGGACAAAGTGTTATAGCAGTTTCCGGATAGGCAAATAACAATTTAAACTGGACATGTGTTATATACTGTCACTGTGAAGGGGGAGAAATAAGTAGCTAGTATAGTATTTTCTTTCGGGTAGAAAAATGGCATTTAAACTGGTTTTGTGATATATATCGTCACCGTGAAGAAGGAAGAATAAATAAAAAGTGTAGTGCAAATGATATTTTAAACTGTTCTTGTGTTATATATAGTCAATGATATTCTGAGCTGTTCCTCTGCGATTATATCCTCACCGTGAAGGGAGACGAATAAATATAATGCGTAGTATGTGCTTTCGGGTAGACAAACGACATTTTAAAATTGCCTTGTACTATAAACCTTGACCGTGTTGAGGGCCGAGTAAATAACAAGTGTACTATCTGCATTCGGGTAAGCAAATGACATTTTAAACAGGCTTTAAAGTAAAGTGACCGTAAAGTGGGGCTCATAAATACTAGTGTAGTATCGGCCTTCGTGTATACAAATTATATTTTACTCTGGTCTTGTGCACTTTCTCGTCACCCTGAAGGAGGGCAAATAAATACAGATTTTAGTATCTGCCTTCGGTTAGGCAAATGACAAGTTAAACTAGTCTTGTGCAATATACCCTCAATATGTCAAGAAAGAATAATTACCAAGTGTTGTATAAGACTTCTGATAGAGAAATGACATTCTAAACCTGTCTTGTGCCTATATATTGTCACCGTAAAAGGGAAACGAATATATAGGAAGTGTAGTACCTATCTTCTGTTATGTGTCTTGCGTGAAACACACTTAAGTGATCATGTATCTTTCGATTCCTGACTGAGGAGGCAGACTTTTTCCCCTGTATTACGTTGCCATTTCTTTCTGCGGTAGACCAGTTTTGCCATCCCAAGCTATAGAACCCGATTTGTCCTGCTATCTACCCATAGGTGGGGGTAGAAGGAGAGGATCCATACCTTTCCCAGGGTTATTTCCACGTAAGTGTATGTAATGGATTCGACTGAAATTCGAACACGCCTCTTCGATTCCTTAATCCGAGCTGCAAGAAGCACGGATAGTGACTCGGATTGAGGAATCGGAGAGCTGAGTTCGAATTCCAGTCGAATCCATTACTTTCACTTACGTGCTAATACCCTTGGGAAAGGCATGAATCCTTTCATTCTCCACCCAGCTATGGGTAAATAGATGAACAGACCGGGTTCTATAGCTATGGATGGTAACTGGTTCCGCAGAAAGAAATGGCAATCTACTGATGGAAAAAACCTGCCTAGTTAGTCTTGAATCGAAAGATACATGATCGCCTAAGCGTGTATCACTCATGACACATAACCGGCTAACTGCCTTCAGCTTGACAAATGACATTTTGAACTAGTCATTTACAAGTAAGTGCTGACATGTACACGACCTAATCCGGGAATCAAATTTTGGGAATTTAATTGGAATGGTACATTATCGATCCTTTTGCATATATAATGGCACATCAGTGTATTTTTTTTGTTTTTTTTTTGTTTTTCAAACCCTACGGAATCCACGTATGGTTAAAACCGCAACTATGCTAACTGTGCGGGAATTACAGTTTCTGGGGCAGTGCGCATAATCTGAATTAATCACAAGTTTGAACAACCCCAATACGATTCGAATCATCTGTCACGACGACTTTTGACTGCGTAGTAGAACAAACATAGGCGGCTTGAGAACTGTTCTGTCTACGTAATTCTCTTCAGGAGATTTGCGTTAATATGGGGTAATGATTTTAACGCGCCGGACGTTCAGATCGCCTCGCAGATCTTCCAGACAAATGGTGATATTCAAACCAGGTTTGCTCAATCTATATATATATATATATATATATATATATGTTTCATTAAATAATTTAGAAAAGTTTTTAAGACAAGTTATTTAAAGAGAAAACTTGTCTAAAATATTGTTATGGGACATGTCATAATGCAAACATACTGACAAAATATACGTAGTTTATATATATATATATATATATATATATATATATATATATATATATATATATATATATATATAATTAGGAGGATTTGATAATTATATTTAATTAATTCATCGAGACTGATAGAAACCTTAACAGAATGCAGAAAGCACTGGACGGCCGTTTCGTCCTATATTTGGGATTCATCAGCAGTGCGCATCCACTACCGAGAATCGAAACATTTGGAACAGTTGGTACGATGTTTGTTTGACAACCTGTCAGGGTTTCCATTCTCGGTAGTGGATGCTCACTGCTGATGAGTCCCAAATATAGGACGAAACGGGCGTCCAGTGCTTTCTGCATTCTGTCGAGGTTTCTATCAGACTCGATGAATTAATTAAATATATTTATCAATGCACCCCTCTGTAAATTATTTCAATCAAAAAAAAAAAATCATTATTATTCATTTTTTCGTATTTTTCCAATGAAACATGTTTCATTGCACATGTTAGTCCTTCGTATGTCCATTTCACGAAATCGCTTTTTGCAGATTAACCACAGATTATCGATTGGATTTAAATGAGAAGAAAATTTCCAGGCCAATCTATAGTACTTTGATTTGCTCAGTGGTAAGGCTTGCTAGTGTGTTCGTGCAATGTTACAATTTTCGTATGCTTCTTTGAAGTAACGTCCATCGCAGACAATGGCTGTAGGACAACTAACCAACAGTTGAAACATTAGTGTCTGAGCGTGATGAAAATCTGATGCAATCACGGGTGACGCAACATTTTTCAAGGCCAAGCAAATTTCATAATGCGAAAATAGATTCATATTACTGCACAACACTACCAATAACCTAAAAATCGATTACAACCTGTCACTCCAGTCGGCCTAAAATAGATCGTATTCTGAAAGAAAGGAACTAAAGCGGTTGTTTCATTTTTGTTATTTTTTTATTTCGCGCATGCGCGTTTGTTTTTGATTTTACCGACTGCGAGATATAGTAGAGTTAATTGGGCAACACGTATTAGAAAAAGGGCAGATGTTGCAATACACTCCACCAGAAATTTGGAAACGGCATGCTGTACTGCTTAGCATTCATGCCGAAAGCTTCAATTTCATTGTCTTTGGGTGTCAATCTGAAGACGGTTTTAGAGGATTTGGAAAGAGTTGGGTGATATATACAGTTAATATCATGGTGTTTGGAGTGATCACTAATGATGACAAAGTTATGCCTCCACTCATCTTTTAGCATGGCCTAAAACACAACACGGAGACCTACAGCAAGTTCTTTAAGGAAGCAGTTCCGCCCTGGATCAAGAGCTTGACTGCTGGAAAATTTATGTCTGGCAACAGAATTCTGCACCATGCCACAAAAGCGCAGATGTTGGTGATGTGGGCGCAGAAATTGTATGACTGGGTTCCAGTCATACAATTTCTGCGCACACATCACCCCTTATATCTGGCCACCTAATTTGCCAGACTGCAACCCTCTTGATCATTATATGTTGAGCGTTAGACCAACGAAACTTTTGTTACACCAAAGATGAACTGAAGGCAAATTAAACAATAAAACCGCCCAGAAGAGTTGCAGGAGATTCCGAAGTCGTCTGGAGGCTGTGGTCAAATCCATGGCGATTTTATTGAATGAATTTACTCTTTAGCATTTCAATATATTTTTGGTAATTTTGGTAAATGCCCCTGTTAAAAGGTCAGTGTTATCTTCATTTTTTACGTAATTTAGACGACAATTTATTCATCGCACCCTGTATATAAACATATACGTATATATCTCTGTATATATACAGAGAATTCGATTCACATATGATAAAGAGAGTACGAAAAATATTTCTATAAACATATATATATATATATATATATATATATATATATATATATATATATATATATATATATATATATGGTGGTGGGTTATGTGTGTGAAGCTGTGACATTGGATTTAATTTTTCTGCGGAAGCTTTTCGCAACGCTAATCACCAATAAGAACTGAATAATTATCACCTATGCATATTTTAATTTTTTCTGCTAATCAAGTAATTGTCTAGAGTTAAGGAGTTTGGGCCTCACTAGACTTGCTGTTTCAGAATCTGTATATTTGATAGCCTCATCTATATTGTTTACTTCATTTTGTCTCAATTAGTGAAGTATCACTTCTGTAATTTTGCGAATCGACCTGTTCTTTGAGCACATTAGGCGTCGTACTACGATAGCTACTCCATGTGCCAAATTTTATGTGCCTATATTTATAGCCTTCCGACTTCGTGAGGATGTTACTCTGTAGAACCCGAGAGATCATTAAAGCAACAAGTAATCAAGAGATGTGGAATTTACAGCCTCATAGACCACAACGCATCAGTGAAAATGATGAAAGTTTTCAACTGGGAGGTGATTAAGCGTACAGCAAAAAGCAATGTAAAATGGACGTATGCTTAGTATATATATATATATATATATATATATATATATATATATATATATATATATATATATATATATGGGTTTTCGCACGTATGTGTGTTTGTATGTATGTGTGCATGTGCGTGTGTTTGTTCCCGTGTTGCATTTGACATTGCATCAATGACTAAGGGATGTCCTTCTGATTTACATATTATGAAATGAAAGATTACAATGTTAGATAGATAGATATGAACAGTCTGTGATAGATAGATATAAACAGTCTGTGATACACACACACACATATATATATATATATATATATGTATATATATTTATAGGTAGATAGATAGATAGATGTATATGAGCAGTCTATATATATATATATATATATATATATATATATATATATAATAAAGATGTATATGAGCAGTCTGTATATATATATATATATATATATATATATATATATAGATAGATAGATAGATAGATAGATAGATACATTTGTAATCGTCAATTAGAATGCAGATAATAAGTTTCAT
The DNA here is from genome assembly GCA_903632075.3 of Acanthosepion pharaonis. NCBI lineage: Eukaryota > Metazoa > Mollusca > Cephalopoda > Sepiida > Sepiidae > Acanthosepion > Acanthosepion pharaonis. The sequence goes on from CAHIKZ030000454.1 coordinate 1,119,562, forward strand.
TGAAACCTCTTAGGATTTAATACACAGCCACTGATGGGAGACATAATTTCAATACTTTGAAGGACGTTACCTGATTTTCACATTTGTATAGTCTGCGTATGTTAGTGGGTAATAAATATTTAGAGACATTTTCTAATCTTGGAATATAACATTATTATATATAAAAATTCTAGTTGGCAATGTTCAGCCGAGCACATGTTTTACTCAAATTGGTCTACATTTTGTATGCCACACCCAAACTAAGAAAGAAGCATATATATATATATATATATATATATATATATATATATATATATATATATGTGTGTGTGTGTGTGTGTGTGTACCTGTGTGTCTGTGTGTCTGTGTATCTCTGTGTCTGTGAGTATTTATGTGTTTCCTGAGAACGACATATATTTGAATTTTCACTTATTCATATTGATTTAGCTTAATTTGATCTGGCACAATGTCAAATATAGAAAGTGAACTGTGGAATATTCTGTCCTGACAGCTATCTAAGCCCAACAGTTGCGAAAATTACCTGTCATGTTGCCGTTATGTGAAAATTACCGTGTCATGTTGCCGTTATGTGAATGAAATCCGTATCAATAGTACATCCGTCTGAATAGTACATCCTTAGTATATATCAATAGTACATCCTTAAATAAAATATACTATTGAAACATTTGCAAACAACTGCCTGTATTCAAAGACCGACGCATGGCACCGAAAGAACAATTGTTAAGAATCTCAGCATCTTGGCGCACCTAGATTATATCATTATTAAATGTAAATATCCTAGTAGGTAATGATGTTCGTATAAACTCTAATTAGGCTAATTCAACAACAGTAACAGGTTTAAATTCCATGTCGTATGAAGCAAACATTCAAATGGTGGATTTTTTGAGCAGTGCATATGCTGTTGATTTTATTTACAACTGCTCTAACGTCATTTCCATGGAAAGTTTAGAGACGAACTACATTATTTTAGTTTCATCAGTTTTAACATTCACGGCTAAGACCCACCATCCTCCAGACATTTTCTTCGTATGCCATTCGTAAGATATAATTTCTACTTGAGCACCTTCTTCCTTTTTTGAACTGACTCCAAAGTGGCTGCTTCCCTGATTACTACAATCTTAACCTGTTCAGATATGAGGTTAAACGTTATCTACCCACATAGCCACATAAAATGTGCCTCAAAGTAACCCTCTACTTAGAGTGATCCCCCGGCCTTGTACAGGGGGAACCTTACTGTAAAAAATACAATCTTAAGTGTCAATTGTTAATGATCCCGTTTTTTTCTTATAATCTTCCCTTTCTACCGCCTCCTCTTGCATTTATACAACACCTCATACAGTAAAACTCTACCTTCAATGTCTCTTGAGCCTTGTTTTGGTGAATTTTATTAAAGAAAATAATTAGACATTTCAATCTACACGTAAATAATTCCTATAGAAATGCTTCTTCACGCGAACCGCTGCTCTGTGGAGCCGACTCCCAAGAGGATGCTTTACCAATCACTACAATTCTTAACCTGTTTAAGTGTGGGATTAAACGTTATATTCCCTGCATATCCCAATAAACTGTGCTTCTGATTCTGTAACTCTTGGAGTGGTTCTTTAGATTTGTACAAGCTAAACATTACTGAAAGAAAGAAGAATATGTGTTATTTGAAAAGGCGAGTATCAGGAAGTCCAATTTAAGACCGTACAATTCTATTGCGACTAAACTAACAGCAGTTGTACTTTTATGAAAGCAGAACGGATACATATATATTTTCTAATTTCAGCCTAATCGAAAAAATGATTAACAGTGGAACGTAATTCCGTTGATTGTCAGCGAAGGGTAATTATTTGATGAACCAGAAAGGATCACGTGTCCGGTAACCCATTACGCTTGTAGGGCCACCACATGTACTGTAGCTGTAGCAATATTGGTGTGTCCTGGGCAAGGCAAGGATGAAGACACTCACATTTAATGAACACTCGAGAGACAGTGGATCTGCACCCATGAGTTATACCTTAACTGCTAATGGCGGTGCAGCATCTGTTATGGCTGTACAGGCCCACACGGCGGCAAACCTTCGTTTCTCCTCTCTTCGCTCCAGCCTTCTGTGTAAATCTCCAGGGTGAGTAATCTTTGGCGATGTTTTCCCACCAATTTATTTATTACTCTCTGTATAAAACTAACGACATTTACATCAGTTTGCGACACTAAAATTACATTTTTCTTTCTTGGAATGGTGACTTTGTTTTGGTCAAAGTGCAATTGTACATCAAATTGCTTAATGTCCGTTCTCCTAGGAACGTATTCATGCAATTCTGCAGCGGTAGAATAAGTGCATCAAACTCGATGGCGCCTAAGTGTAAAAGTAGCATTGATGTATTGGAAACATATGCAGAATTTTGAACTAATAAACGTTAATTATATGACTTAGTATTCTCAACGAAAGTGCGTTGGGGCGTAATGGACAACGGCTCGGAATTCGTTACAGTCCCTTACGCAAAATAGTCGTGAGAAATGTATAAATTTAACACTTCTCCCAACTCTGTGGTGAATAGCAGGGTAGACTGGTTCCGATAGCCTTGGCTGGCCACCAGTATAGCGCAGAAAGAAACGGCAAACTTCTGTAGGAAAATCTTCTGTGTAGTCTGTCACAAATCGAGAGAGACATGGTCACTTTTGTAGCTCAACGAACAGCCGTTGTCACGTTTGTGATGTCAACGAATGCTCGTTGTCACTTTCGTAAAGCTCATTGTAGTAGAGACTTTGTAATCGCAGATAAAACTATAGTAACGCCGTTGAACAATACTGGTGTTAGACGCCTTCAAATAACATTCGCACTAATAGTACTTGCTCGATAATACTTACTTGGAAAGTAACCTCCCAATAGAGATCCATATAGAGAAATAGTATAGAGAATAGCAGGTCAGTATAGTAAGCATATTTTCTAACTGCGTCTCGATAGCAAAAATGCATAACAATCTTTAATTAAGTGGCATTTTTTTATGACGCAGACGTATACTTGTTTGATACTTCGTCGATGACAACGTAGTAAAGGCTTTGTAATCGTAGATACAACTATAGTAACACCGTGGAACAATACTGCCGTCAGACGCCTTCGACTAATACTCGCACTTGCTCGATAATATTCGCTCGAACAGAGAAATAGTATAGTGAAAAAAGTAGAGAATAGTGGTCCGTATAGTAATAGAGGATAGAGTAGAAATGCAGATCCGTATCGTAATATACGATAGACTAGAAATATAGCGATCAATTAGACACACGCTTCTTTCTATATATGCGTTTCCTATGTGGTCACGTGATCCACTTAAGTCAGTAATTGGATATCTGGTGTTTGCTCACTGGCGATCTATGTTCAAACTCAAATGTCTGCAGCGACTCTTTATCTCTATCTATAAAAGGCAGGATGCGTGTGTGTGTAACGAATGCACGGCCGCAATTTTCGACGGATTTGCACCAAAATTTACACACACATGCTTCAAGTTAGCGGGAAGGCCAAGACCGACTTTGCATTTCCCAACTCCCATCGATAGTGGAAAGAATCGAATTTTTCATGCGGCCATTTTGTACTGGCCAGAGTGAGAGCCAATAGCTGGTTGCCACGAATAGGTAGGGAGATTATACTGGCCAGCATGACACGAATTTTAACTAGCATGCAAAAGAATCGATAGCTGCATTCGTGACAAGTGGGAAAAATTTAAATCTGCATAGCACTTGACTCCATTTGGCTCATTCGCTTGCTTAAACTCAACGTTGATTCTGATTCCGCAGAACTGGGTTGGATGTGAAAAAGTATTTGTTGTTAACATTCTTTTTTCATTCGGTTTTTCCTATTACGAGTTCTTTTTTAAAGCTGATCGTTTTGTGTTCATTTTGTTTAGTTCTTTTTTCGTAACAGATTTAATGTTTAGTACGGAGCTTAGAAAAAATTCGCAGTGTGAGATAGGCAAGAAGTAAGGCATGTAGCAATATCAGCACGGCAAAGGGCGCTCCTTTAAAGGCAAGGAAGGGAAAAAATATTTTAAGTCAAGTGGTAGCGATTGCTGTATGAGTCGTACGATTTTTGAATCAAGCACGGGCAACGCCGGGTCATGCTGCTAGTTCCTATATAACAGTCACCCAAGCGGGTATCATGTATAGCACTTAATTGATTTTTCGAAACAACATGCACATCTTTACCGTCATGTTCTTCAGAGGTAATACGATATGTACACCTTTGGCGGTCATGTCTCTTTTTGATTCATGACTAACTTCGTAAAAGAATCCTCGCAGTAGTCTGCCGTTACGTTCTGCGGTAGACTTTCTAACCAAAGCTACATGACCCAGTCTCTCCTGTTATTTTAACTCATAACTTGTGGGAGAAGATATGGATTGATACCTTTCCAAAAGGACACTAGCACGTAAGTGACTACAACGACCTCAAGCGGAATTCGAACTCGACTCTCCTATTTCTCATTCCGTGCCGTTATCACTTGCATATCCAAGCTTAGAACATCTGGTATTCCCAAGTGGACACTTATGTAGGTACTGACCGAAGCTCAACGTTACTTTTCGTCGGTGATCTGATGAGAACCAATGTTTGAACGCGATATGGCTCATTGTTAAACTTTTCGACCAACTTACTCTTAGTAACACTAACTAATTGCTCAAGAGATACATGGTATAGGCGTTTGAATTAGTAGTAAAAGACTTTCTGTATTCATGGTAGCCCAGAGTTCAATCACAGGTTCGAGTAGTTAGAAAAGTCAGGTTACTGTGTTTCAATGGATGGAACGGGGAATATCACTACTGTGGGGTCCTACCTACAAATGGACTCTTCCACACCTATATAACATGGCTACCAACTCTGAGCAAGGGGAGTCACCAAGTGAGGGTCACTGAGTAGTAGCCATAGAGTGAGTGAATGAGTGAGTCAGGACACCAGTGAGAGAAAGTACTCTCCAGTCCACATTTACCTTTTGTACTACGTTTCCAAGAATATACTATTTAACCTTATATCCGAGTCCGTGTTATCTTTCTATGGTTCTACACCATAACAATAACGAGATTCTCACCCAAGCATGGTAAAAAGAAATGAGAAAAATAAAGCCCAGTGGATTGAATAAAGGGTTCGATTGAAAATTTTTATAAGGTTATCTGATATAATGGAATATGCGTACACCTGTGTTCCCCCTCACTGGAATATGATTGGCTGGTGTCCATCGTAAATACTGACTGACGTGTAGGAGAGTCAGAGCCTTAGTCTGAAATCTAAGTCTATAACGACGCCAGTTGGACTACGCCATTGATCTACCTGCGACTACGACGCGTACCAATCGATTACTGCTACCGTATTCTACTTGGTTATAGTAGCCAAAACCACTTAGCTACTTCGTTCAAATATACCCCTTTCCAGGACCTAAAGGGGGCCGACACTATTTTTGGGAAACTGAAAAGTGTGCTTAAAGGTGTTTTTTGCTGCCGAGAGCTTTTGTGTTGATGAGTAGGTAGTTCAGCAGTAACTGTCCATTAATGGTATGAACATTGATTCATGGGTTTGTCTTTGGTTTCATGTTTTCTTCATTTTTACTTCAACTTAGGCGACACTATTTTTCGAAAATGACACAAATTCTGGGTTTTTTAATGATTTAGTCTATAATATGCAAATTTTCTGCAGGTAAATTGTACCCTGATCATTACATTTGAGTATCTTTACCGTTCACTGCGAAAACGTATTAAAATCCTGAAGAAGAATGCATCAGTTTGGTCCAAAAGAAGAGAGAAGACGGGCTCAGCATCCAAAAGATCGCCGCTGAGATGAAGCTACCGAAGTTGAATACATGCTAAGTACATACTATGAGCGGAAGAAGAAGAGAGGACGGAAAAAAACAATTTCCAAGAGAACAGAAAGAAGAATGAAGAGGAGTGTTACGAGGTTGTTATCATCTGGAGAAAAGGTGACAGCGAAGAAAGTAAAGAAGAAGTGTGAACTTGACGTCAGTTTTCGAACTGTACAAAGAAAGCTACACGAAATTGGACTTAAGTATGCTAAAATCAAGAAAAGAATTACACTAACGAGAAAATACAAGGAGGCAAGGATGGGAAGCGCCAAAAGATGGATAACAAACCATGTCGACTTCAAGAAAGTGATATTTACTGATGAAAAACGTGTTAAGTTCGATGGACCTGACGGGTGGTGTGCATGGTCGAGAAAAGGTGAACCTGTTATTCTCAACAAGAGACAGATGGGAGGAGGAGGAGTCATGGTTTGGAGTATGGTATTTCCGAATGGAAATTTGTGGCTCGTGTGGTTAAAAGGACGTCAAAATAGCTTGAGCTACAGAGAACTTTTGGAAAAGAGAGCCCTACCACTGATAGAAAAAGAAATGGGAAGTAATTTTATTTTGCAGCAAGATAACTGCAGCATCCATGTGGCCAAATCATTGGATGTGTGAAGCAAATATAACTACTCTGGAATGGCCTGCAAGAAGTCCAGACTTAAATTTAATTTAAAACATATGGGAAATGCTTACAGAGCTTGTTTACGACGGGCCAGAAATAACCAGAGAGGCTGAACTGTAGCACCGCATACAAGATGCTAGAAACACGAAGAGACGTTATTATCAATATGTACGAACATTATGAAGATAGACTGATAGAAGTCATTGAAAAAAGGTCTCTGTTATAAACTATTAGCATTGTTTCTGCAATGTCCGAAAAATACTGTCGCCTGTCTAATGTGAAAATTTGTAAAAAAAAAATAAATAAATAAAAGTACTTCTAATTTGAATTTTGCTTTTCCATTTGTAGTATTGAAAAAGTTTTTTAAATGTTATTGCCATTACACTAAAACAGTACACACTGCCTGTGATACCTAAAACTTGAAAGAATTAAGTTCTGAAAAATAGTGTCGGTCTCATGGAGTGATTTTCCAAGCGTAGCTCAGATGTGGCACAAAGCCGAAGGCATGGGGCACCCAGTAAGGATTGAACTCACGACTCTCGGCCCCCTTGTATCATTATCCAAAACGACAGGCAACTAAAATAGCCAGAGAGTAACAAAACCTAAAACTCATCTCAAAATTCTACCATAGTTTATTTTTATGAAAAAGTGATCATCGAAAGATGCCTTTCTCTTGGTTAGCTCTTTTTTTCTTCAGTTCTTACGCTGTATTTTTTCAGGACAATATCTATGATACAATTTCTACATTGTTTCTATTGTCATGATTATTTGTTTTTTTTAAATATTTTTTGGTGATATTCAGTTGTTCCATTTACCTGATCAGAATTTGTCCTTCTCCTAGATTCCTTGTTCTCAAATCTTTTTTTTTTACGCGCGTACCACTTTTAAACTTAACGTTTTGAGGGTCGACCTCTGTAACGACGAAAAAAAGTTTCCTTTATTTTTTTTACTAATAGATAAGTTTAAGAATTGTATCATGGAAATGTTAAATATATATCCTTTATTTTGAAGTAAAAATAATATGATTAAAATAAGCTTGTACTTAACTAAATTCTATGGAACATTTATATATATTAGTAAAATAACACTTAATAAACCATCTTAAAATATATCAGTAATTAATAAACTTAAAAAAGTGTAGATTTATTCAATAAGACCCCTGTGAAAATTTAGAATATTAATAAAATAAAATATTTTTACATTAATATTAATTAATTAATCTAGTAATGGACACGACATTATGAAAAGGATTGATCTTCGACCGACATTGACATCAATGGAGCCGAATGTATAAAAAGAACTCGCAGAGTAGCATTATCCACAGAAATCTTAAAAATGTGGCACGTGAAAACATCAAAAATTCCAATCCCCGGATTGATTGGAAAATAGACCGATAGACTCGTTGAAGGGATTCTTAGTAGATCACGACTTAAAGAAATATAAATAAAATATACTCATACTACGAAGAGCTGTCTCCATGTCATGAAGCCATTTCTGACATAGATATCTGGTTAGAACCCTGAAGAAAATGTCTATACAACAAAAATCCAAGAAAATAATAATAATAATAATAATAATAATAATAATAATAATATATGCAGTCAGGATTCTCAATGTGAGGAAAATGTCGGCAGTCCAATTAATCAAGTTATCTAACTGCAGCTATCTTCGTTAAAATGCATGAGTTTGAAAATGCACATGTAACAACGAAGATTTTTGTTAACAAATGGTCCAAAACACATTTTAAGCACGACGACTCAGAGTAAGATCTAGGATGTATTTAAGTATGCTTGTATGTATGTAAGTATATTAATCTTCTTGATATTACTGACCATGGAAGTTGACCCTATCGATTAAAACCATATCCTGGGTTGATCGAAGCCTTCTAAGAGGGGAAACGGAACAGTTTGGTAGCCGTCGATAGTTCGTGTTAAGAAGACGTCACCAGTCAGCCTGCTGCTAATGTCTGCTAAAACATTTTCAGCATAAACCATGGCTTGTTCAGGGATTGCTGATCAAAAACGAATGTATCTGAGCAGGCGTCAATGACATTGGTTGGTTAGCTAGATTAGCAGTCGAGTATTCTCAGAAACGGGTAAATGGCCATTATCTATCTATCTATCTATCTATCTATCTATCTATCTATCTATCTATTACAGTATGTTCGTATCTATCTACCTATTTATCTGTGTTCATATATCTATCTATCTATCTATCTATCTATCTATCTATCTATCTATCTATCTATCTATCTGTCTGTCTGTCTGTCTGTCTATCTATCTATCTATTGCAGTGTGTTCGTTATCTATCTATCTATCTATCTATCTATCTATCTATCTATCTATCTATCTATCTATCTATCTATCTCTTTGTTGCAGTATGTTCGTATCTATCTATCTATCTATCTATCTATCTATCTATCTATCTATCTATCTATTGCAGTGTGTTTGTATGTATGTATATATCTATCTATCTATCTCTTTGTTGCAGTATGTTCATATCTATCTATCTGTCTGTCTATCTATCTATCTGTCTGTCTATTGCAGTGTGTTCGTATCTATCTATCTATTTATATTTATATATCTATCTATCTATCTATCTATCTATCTATCTATCTCTTTGTTGCAGTGTATTCATATCTATCTATCTATCTATCTATCTATCTATCTATCTATCTATCTATCTATCTATCTATCTATTGCAGGGTGTGTATTCATCTATCTATCTATCTATCTATCTATGTTTATATCTATCTATCTATCTATCTATCTCTTTGTTGCATGTATCTATATCTATCTATCTATCTATGTTATCTATCTATCTATCTATTGCAGTGTTTATATCTATCTATCTATCTATCTATCTATCTATCTATCTATGTTTATATCTATCTATCTATCTATCTATCTCTTTGTTGCAGTGTATTCGTATCTATCTATCTATGTATCTATCTATCTATCTATCGATTATATAATTTATAAAAGTAAATATAAATTACACGAAGGGAAAATTACAGATAATAAGCAAAGGGTAGAAAATCCTAAATCTTTTTCATTAGAATTAACAGAGAAATGACAATTTGCTACTAATGGAATAGCCAGTGGTGGAGAAACGGATAATATTTGCAACAAATCGGCGCCAATAAGTAATAAAAAAAGTAATAAATGATCGAATATTGTAATGTTGGATGGCATAAAATAAGCACTTCCCTTGTGATTCTCTGAGATAAGGATGGTACATTAGAAACAATTCAAGCGAGTAGAGCAGAATCAACCCCCCCGAAGAAATTAGGGAGAATGATAATCACCCCTTTAAATGTTCAACAACTATAATCTTGTATTCAGAGAAAAGAAAAAAAAAGAAATCTATATGTGATGCTTTCGGGGGAGATACCAGATAAGGTTTGTGGAAATAAATAGCTGGAAAGCATTCTTCATAAGTTTTAATAAAGTTTCGATTATGTATTTGTATAGTGAGACCGAATATCCGTGTGGAAGTTTGGGTGTGGAAAGAAGAAACGACGGGCCGAGTTGAACATTCTGACAGAGGTTATGGTGATCTCTTCGTATTAATGACCCCCGGAAAAATATTTTGTCTTATATATCTCCCTAGTCGGCTTGTAGTAAAGTGATAGGAATTTTAATACTTTATATGACAGCTGTGTAGACAGTGGTTCCCAACCGGGGGCCATATATACCTTGGTTTTTGAATGTTTGAAAACAAAAGAAACTATCAAATTACAAGGATAGTTTTTTTCAGACATTCAAAGATACATTACGCTGTGAGGGGATTGGCACATTATATTCTTGAGTTCTTTGAACACGGTGTCTGGACGATTAGATTTGATAGTTTTGGCCGTGTAAAGTCACATAAAATTGTTACAGGTCCTATCTCTGTATCTATGTCTGGGTAGTGTGTAACTTATTCTTTTGGAGTAATTTCACATCTTATCATCTCTCAGTTGCGTCTCTGTCTTTGGCCAGAGTGTGCTCAGAGGCTTCTTTGTCAAAGGACAGAGCGGCAACTGAGGAAAATAATACCGAAGAGGTGTCCACCCCTGGGGAACAGCTGCCCGAGGTCGCGCCCTCCCATTGCATCTTAGAGTGGGATCGGTGCTCGCACTGAGGTCAACGCAACCGACGGTTGCGGGGACTGAGGGGAATTTTTGTTCCTGTCCCGGGTGTACGCGATCGGGACCCCACCTAAAAATTGACCTTGTGTCACATCTAGTCCTAGTGGGTGGGGGCAGAATAAATACCGTGTCTGGGTGGTGTTCATATCAGTTCCTTGCAGATCCATCTCGTAAAAGTTGAATATTTATTATTATTATTATTATTATTATTATTACTGTTGTTAAATTATATATAAGAGATTTTCGTAATTAGGAAACTATGATAAGTATTGAATGATATTTATTGGACCTAATTTAATCATCCATCATCGCGTTGTTTAATATTGTCTATTTTATTAACTGTAAATTATAATTGCTCCAGTGTAATATTGTATACCCTTTCAGCAGACATTATTTTTGTACTAGTCTAACATTGTCTAATTTATTAGCAGAATTTATTATTGCGCCTCTCCTATAATGTGCAACTCATTATAAGATATTATTACTTCGCAAGTCTATATAATTAGAAGAGCATTATAATTGCTCGGGTGTAATATTGTGTACTTTATTTACAGAAATTATCACTGGGCTAGTCTAATATTGTCTACTTTATTCACAGAAAATGATAATTGCTCTAGTCTCTTATTTTTATTGGCAGAAATTATTTCTCTCGTCTAATATTCTGTACTTTATTAGATGAAAACTATAATAACTTTAGTGTTATATTTTTCACTTTATTATCAGAAATTATTATTGCTCCACTCTAATATAGTTTACTTTATTAACAGAAAGTTTATTGCAGACATTATAATCGCCGTGCTCTAATATCGTGTAATTTTTTAGCAGTAACCTTTCATCGCTCCAAACTAATATTCTGTCCTTTATTAGCAGAAATTGATTAAATCATTTTGTTTGTAGGTTTTTTCTTCACACGAAACAAGTCAATACAGGTCCTAAAAATGAAGGCGTTACTGAATGTTATATATGTAAGAAAAAGCACTATTAAGGTTTAAAGAACAATAAAATAACAAGAATTAAGAAGACATAAGTAATGATTTAATCAATTTCTATTCACACCAAACAAAAATTAAAATTGGGTCTAATTGTAGGATTTTAGCTCTGAAGTCTTAAAATAATGGAGCCATGAATAACTAGATGATGAAAAGAAATACATTGAAAAAAAATTAGATTTTTCACTGCCAACATCTTTTCATACTCAACGCTAGAAAACAAGCATACAGATTCCAGGAGTCTAAAACATTACACATCACCAACGAGATAGGTACTTCCGAAAACAAAATCACAAATTCATAATTCTAGTCCCTAGCATACTATCAACAAAATTTGAAAATAAATTCATTATCCCCAAAATTAGTATCTTTACCACCAATTCCAATACAATCGGATATATAGTAAGCAAGAAAAGTAGATCCAGCACTAAGATGTCGGTATTTATGACATAAACCACATACAATGTCGGAAAAGTTACATTGGCGAAACATCTAGGAAACTAAAAGTCTGCATCTACGAACATAAGAGAGACCTACGTAATGACAACCCTTTAAACTTCCTCGTATTAGACAAAATCAAAACAGGCCGTAAATTTTTATATAAATGCAACCCAAATTAGAAAAGAAAATAAACCTTTATTCAGGAAATCCGTTGATGGAATTCGGATAAATATTTTACCGTCTATAAAGACACGTCAAACAGACTATATTATATCAAAAATATTTATAACATGAATTCTTAAAAATCGAGGATATATCAACCTGCCGGTCTAACTTAAATTATTTCACCCTCTCACAAAACGTCTCAAAACCAACATGCAAGCAACTACCAAACATGGATAAAAATGCCTGCGGACACACACACACACACAGAGAGAGAGAGAGAGGGGGAGGGGCGGGGTCGCGCGCAAAGACTCATATATAGAAATGAACACACATTATAACCTTCATAGACAACTGTAATTATGATACACATATACACGCAGGGCAGGATTAATAGCCCTAAGGACTGAAATGAATTTGGTGACCCCCCACTACATATGCGAGTTAAGAATGCTACCATTGAGTCTCGATGAATATGCGGAAAAAGGACATCGAACGAGAATGTGTAAATGAAAAAATATAGAATGCCACATCGATATGCTGATCAAGATTTACGACCCAGAACAACACCAACGCCCTGGAAACCCAGCCAGAAAAAAATGAAGCTGAACAGTAACTGTCACATGAGCCAAGACCAGATTCTAACAGAACTGTGACCAGAGGCGGTTATTTAATCAACATGCACATTAGAGAATCACATAAGCATATATCCTGAATAATGCCAAACGAATATAAGGGTAGCTTAGCCGCGTGATTGATGCCAAAAATTAAATCACATAAATTTAATTAGTAATACTAACTTATTCACGAATGCAGAGGTGATGCATTGAATAAATACACACGTCATTATATCCCTTGTGCTTATTACCAAATCAGAATTGCAATTAATTTTTGCTGCGGGTCAGCCTCTGAGGGTCAGCCGCCTGCGCCTATCCTAATGACTCCCGGCAGATTCAAATGTTAATCCTGTTCGACTTATTTCTTTAGTCGTGTACAACATCATATCATAACAATTTCTATGGTGCCCCTAACGTTGATACCCAAAGCGCGTGCTTATTTGCATACACGCGTGAACTATACACACGAACGCTACTTGACAAGACTGACACGTGAAATCTACTTAAGCAATGAAAGACTGACAACACAATATTTAAAAAATACCAGAATTTTCTCCTTTTTTTTCTCCTCCATATATATATATATATATATATATATATATATATATATAGTTAAACCTAGAGAGCCAGACAAACCTACCTGAAGGTTTCACCTAAGCGGATCTTCCCTGACAATCGGCTTAGGTGAATCCTTGGTAGGTTTGTCTGGCTCTCTAAGTTTAACTAGTTCTGCTCTACACATTGTATTGAGCATTTATTTAGTTGTTTTCCTTACTCGCATCAGGGTTTCTTTTTTTTGGGGGGGGGGCTTGAACTCGTATGCTGGACGATTATATTCAGCTAACGTACATGTTCTTGGTTCTTTCTTTTTTTATACCTTTTTTTCCCCCTTTGGTATTGGCTTGTTTATTGACAAATCAATGTAACGAAGGTTTTCCGAGCGAGTATAGTTTCTTATACTTACAAGATTTATATTAATATATATATATATATATATATATATATATATACTTCCTTATTTGATCTATATTTCATTGGAGTTCGCAGAAATTTTCTCTCAACTTGTGTGGGTGGGTGTTTTCCAGTTTGTTTGTTTTTTGGTTTTTTTGCTTTTTTTTAGGGTGTGTTGCGTAACTCGGTTTAAATGCTAGATCCCACCTCCGGAGATTTTATATTAATTCATCCCGAATAATGTAAAGTTACTTATCGCAAATATTAATTCACACCAAGAAATTCTAAATTTTAAATCAAAATTTGTATTTTCTTTTTAATAAATCTTTGCCAATCATTTAAAATTTTAAATTTTACATCAAAATTTGTTTAGCTTTCATCACAACTCCTATCCTCAGAATGAAAAACTACCAAAAATCAGGGAGTTATTCAAATTTCGTAGAATTTATTTTGAAGGATTTCTTTTTTTACAATTTAACGAAAAGAAAGAAAAAAATATCTGTTTTTGAATCGTTTATCGAGATGAGCGCGAACGTTAACCCCAAACTTAGAAATAGCGCACCTGAGTGGCCCATATTTGGGGCAATCGCAAAGGTCTACCCAACTGCAGCGCAATGGAATAAGCTCACTCGGGGAGAATTTAGGGAGAATTTAGGGTGAAATTAACTCTTCACATTTTGGGTTGAATTAATATTTTGGGACGAATTAGCAGAAAAGATTCCCTTCGTCTTGCCTTTTGACCATTCTTTTTTTCTTTCCTTGACTTTTTTTGTCTCGCATAAATTTTATTCCTCCTATACATGAGTATTATACAGAGGACGATGTGAAAATTGGCAGGAATACCACTTAGCTGAGGAGGAATGGTCAGCTTAGAAAAGTCCAAATTGTTTAAAAACAGTAATTTGAAAATTGCTAACCAGATTCTTCCTCTGTAGCTAAGTAGTATAGCACGTTAGAGCTAATTTCTCGGACATCCAGGCCAGCAAATGCAATTACTTTTGTTTATTATAAACAGAGAATTTACTTTTTAAAGGTAATAAATCCGTTGTTATATAATTCAAGTAGATCCTAGTAATATAAAATAATAAATCTGATCCACAAAAAGAGCTCAATATATTTATTGTGACAAAGCAGAAATTAATACGCAATAAAATCCAAAATCACCTCATATGGGGAATAAGGTTTGTTGGATTTTATTGTGCATTAATATATATATATATATATATATATATATCAAAGTCTGGATGCTTATGTATTATAATCTGATTGTATTTTTGTTGTGTCACGCGTGAGTTTAAGACCATATTCACAAACTTTAAAATAAAAACGGAAAAGAAAGGGAAAAAGAGAAAAATATATATACATGTATTATCAAATGACCGGATGTATTGTAGCGTATTGTCTTGTCGAACATAATTTCAATGAAGAAATGAATTGAATAAAATTATATATTTTTTCTTTTCTCAATAATTTTGTAGTTTTTAAACTTAATAGTGATTAAATTTGGTTTTTAAAAATTGCCAGTTTTTAATTTTAATATTAAATTTTATCATGTAAATTTATAATTATTAGTTAGTATAAATTATTTTTGATATTACAGGTATTTAAAGATCTGAATAGCTATTAGAGCAGGATTTCGTTGTCAAGCTTTTGAATCTTTCTATACTTCGTTTTTGATTGGTTATTCTAGCTTTTGTAACAATGTTTCCCCCTAGTGTAGGATCGTTAATTAATCTGAAACTTTTAAAACCATTTATTTTCTTTTCAACATCATCACTTGATAAGACACAGAGTGTGTTGAAACAAAATGGCTATTTTTGTAGTGATTTTATAACATACTTATGTTATAAATTTTTTTATAAAAATAATTATATATATATATATATGTATGTATGTATGTATGTATGTATATTGTAATCCACAGACAGACTTTTTTTAAGTATCTTGAATAACCACATTAGTGACCCAGAGTGCACACACACACACACATGTATGCACACACACACACATATATATATATATATATATATATATATATATATATATATATATATATATATATATATATATATATTTACACACACAAGTATATATATATATATATATATATATATATATATGGTAGATTAGGCTAAGATTTCTTTCATTTGGTTAAAAGCAAACGGCCGTTCTTCGTCTATTGCATTTTGGTAAGATTTGGGCTTTTGGGATTAATCTTAATCTATATTGTTCACTTTACTAATTCATCTTCAAAGACTGGAAATTTTGGGCATCGATAAGCCTGTGTCTACTTTTGGGTCATTTTTTTTTATTTGGTCGCTTTCGTATGTGACGTCAGCAAGCGTCAGTGCGTGTCTTCATATAAATATATCATTCATTGTATACTCTTGCACTTTTGTTGTTTGTTTTCTTAATAATGCAATTCACATATTAAGTTCTACTAATATATAATTACATGTTTTTGTCTATAGTTGTTCTATTACAAAATTTTATTTAAGCTCGTTTATTTATTTTTTTTTTTTGAATTGCCTAATTATGGCCTCTCATTTTTCATAAGATTTTACCAGATATCTTCTTTTGTTGTTGATTTTGTTGGTGATAAGCAATTTGACATGGCGATTTTTATGAAATCTTAACGTAAATGGCGCCATGATGTCGCCAATTTGTAAGCTCTCTGTATATTCTTTGTATTGATATAATAAGAAAGGATCCAAATGGGCAACTATATTCATAGATTACGTTCATATGTTGAAGTTTTCAATCTTTTTTTTTCTATTTTTTTTTTTTTACATTTTAGAATTCTTATCATTTTTGTTTAGTTTATGGTCATTATATTTCGTTTATATATTTCAATATTTTTTAAAATTATAAGGTTGTTCAGAAAGTAAAGTACGATTTTAGAAAAAACATTTTCTGTTCTAATGTAATATTTTAATTGAACCAAATTTTATTACTCATTCCTAATAATTAAAGAGTTATCTTTCGTAAATTTATATCAATCCCTTTCACATTTTAACTTAAAATAATATATTTCATCATTTGATACATTTTTTATTATTATTGTATTATTGTATATATATATAATTATTATTTTTTAATATATTATCGTCGCAACATCCCTGTTTGCCATATTTCAAAGCTGAAACTTCAATTCAAATTCAAATTATGACATTTTGCTCTACTGTTGTAATGAGCACTTTTTTTTTTTTAAATAAATGCTAGGAACTCTGAATTATAAATCCCATTGTTCTTTTCCTTTATTATATATATATATATATATATATATATATATATATATATATATATATATATATATATATATATATATATATATATATATAACATCATAACAGGGAGTGATATGGCTTTATTAATATGAACCGGAATGCAAAAACATTTATAGTTGAATGCACTCTTCCCGGATTCGTACTGTCCCAATAATTATTTATTTACATGTCTGCATACAGATATTACATTTCACTTCTGGGTTGATAAATTTTCTCGGACGGGATATTTCAGTATGACCTGTATTTTCATTTGGCATAATTTACAAATACTTCTAAATTGTAGCAAGATTCTACCTTTCTCAAAATACTCCATTTCACGTCAGGATTTGTATTGTATTTTCTTTTTATCTCCTACACATTGCTAGTGAGTTTGGTATGGTACCTGTGGCTTTTCACTTTAAATGAAAATTTATCGTTATACCATTTTTTTCTTAAAAGTACCTTCATGCATCCCACTAGATCTTGCTCTGACCGCTGATTCTTCCATTTCTCCCTCATAGATCACCGCTTCCCTATTACAGGCATCACCCAAAGGCATCTACCTTTAACCCTGCAATTGCAAGCGTTACTATTGCCTAAACTACGTCCGTCTTGAAATTCATTGTATTGTGCTTTTTTTTATAACGTTTTCCAAATTGCCAGAACAACTATAGCTCAATTTTACCGTACTTCCATTGAAGATTCTGTCCATTTCATAAGGCTTTGTGAATTGCTTTGAAACCAGCTTAAGAATATTTCCCCTATATTAGTTTTTACTTTTAAATTAAAAGGAGTTGGTTTAAACCAAGTTATATTTCTTTTTTCTATTTCTATTCCTCAATTGCTGATGCTTTTCAGGTTTGTTTAATCAGATTCTTGATGTTTAGATGAAATTCATCAGGAAGACGCCGTAGTTTTTTTTTTTTTTTTAAATCAAGTACTTTCAACCTTTTCTAAGATTATCTTCGGGCGTAAATTAGAAAAACAAACAGCGATAAAATCTTCATTCCGTTCTCAAAGTGATTTTTAAGAACACGCGCGAACTAGCTCTATTATATTTTTTAACATTTTAACATTTATCCCTTGCAGTTATAGAATTAAAAAAACAAAAACAAAAAAAAAACAAGCGTCTTAAGGGAGCTGACTAGGAATTGGTAGAAATGTAAAATGGCGTTAATTGTTAAATGCACTTTAATATGTTCTCGCTATATTCGTAATAAACTCTATTCAGTTTTGGTTGGTTGATTTTGACAACACTAAGAAAATAATAGACAAAAATTTCCAATTCTTCAGGCCCTCTATATCAACATATAAAACTGGCATGATTCAAAAATAGCATTTATTTATTCTAGAATTAAACAGGAGTTGCCACAAAGGATTTAGAAGTGAGTCGTTTTCGTGATTTACGCTTATAATTTAAATTATAGATAAAGCCTCCTAACATGTATTCGCAATACCACCCTTTGTAGCGGCGTTCAAAGTCCAGTATATCCTGGTGGAAGACCTCGCTTTCCTCATCTATTTGCACCTCATATTTTCCTTGAATTTATCAAGCTGTGCGTCAAGGATATGAAATTTGGGAGACATTCTGCAATCCATTTTGTCGTAATTTATAACTTGTGTTGCAACAAGCTCCAAATAGTTTTATAGAAGGCCCTGAGTCACAGTGAATAAGTTGTTCCACGCTGCTTTCTCCATCATGTTGAGGTTCTTGGAGAATGGAGAATGCCTTGCACTCTTTGATATTCATTATTTTGGTTCGACGAAGAAACCAGCTTTGACTTTTACCGCAGACAGCTTAAGGAAGACGCTTGAAGACTGCAAACTCCATATCTAGAACTGGGACGAATATAATTCACGTAGTGTTTGTTTTGCCTTTTCTTTTTATCTCCTACACATTGCTAGTGAGTTTGGTATGGTACCTATAAAACATTACACATCACCAACGAGATAGGTACTTCCGAAAACAAAATCACAAACTTATAATTTAAATATTGTTATTGTATTATTGTATATATTGACAACACTAAGAAAATAATAGACAAAAATACTATACCAAGTGAGCAAGAGTAAGTTAAAATAATGTTAAGTTAAAAACAAAATGATTTCAAAACTTTTACACTTAATGATTCCATTATCCAATCAATCAGAATTTTCCATTTTAATTTCTGGGGTTGTTTTTCACAGTTCACAGGTGAAAACAGGTACCCAGCGTTTGTCTTGATCCCTGAAAGACATGCTGAAATATGCCTTGACGGCCTCATATATTTTAGCAGATTTTGCGACAGATTACATTTTCGTCCTTATCTTACAAAATCTTGATCCCATCAAGCAACATTCAATAAGGTGCAATTTTAAGTCCAGTGGCGGAAACAATATTTTCCTGGGGGAAAACAGTGGCTCTAAAGTGCCGCCGTTCCTCCAGACACTGAAATCGGTTTTCTGTGTCCAGTCTTATCTGTGATAGTGTGTCGTGGTATCCCTGTTGTTTGAAAGGCATAGATAACACGTAAACATGGTAAAGACGATTTTCTTTTTCCATTTACCCATTACGAAGGTCACAGTTTTGAAGTCAACGATAACCTCTCAGCCATACTCAGCTGGGCTATGTGGGTGTTGAATGAACACAAATACGCCTGAGCAAGCGTCTGTAATAGGGATTGGCTAGCCGCCTTAGTAGACAGGCATCCTCAAATACGAGTGGCCAGCTATACATATATACATATATACATACATTCATACAATAACACTGTTGTCAACAAGAATAAAAGTAAAAAATATTTAAATTAAAACAAATGATTACAAAATTTTTACACTTCAAGATTCCATTATCCAATCAAGCAGAACTATCCATTTTACTTTCTGGGGTTATTTTGCAGAGTTCACAGGTGAAATCAGGTGCCAGGTTTTTGTCTTGATCCCTGACAGGCATGCTGAAATATTCCTTGGAAGCCTCACAATTCAATACATCTAGCATGATATTGCTGCATTCTTCTTAAAGCTATACCAAGTGAGCTAGCGTAAGATGTGAAGACATGTTATGAAGAAGCGCGGCTTTGAATCTCTTGGAGGAGTTGTTGATGAAGAGGTGCCAGGAGATTCCAATTGCGTCGAACAGACCTGTCAGATTTTGGAAGATCTAAAGCCCGGCTTGACGGTTGAAAAAGATGAAAAATAATGATTAAGTTTTCACAGACTTGAGACGTGCACATATTCATCAAACAATTTCCACTGCTTTTGTCTTGGCGGCATTAGATTTTGTAAGACCAAGATATCTCTTCAGGTCGTTGAGGTCTTTTTTGGTTAAGGTAATACAGATTTATCTTCTAAGCTGTGCATCTGTAAGCTGGATCAATGACTTAATCCTCTTCTGATTTACTGTTCTCTACTGCAGACAGCGTGCTCTCTCTTTTGAGAAGGTATAGTGAATGGCTTTGTAGCTATAGATGACAGAATGTCTGGAAATATGGTAACAGTAGCATTCTTGCCAGGTGGGTTTTTCGAAGAGCCCACCATGCAGAAGAAGCAATTGCTGGAGTGGTGAGCTCAAATTCGTAGGATTGCGAAATACATGACTATATTTTCTCTTCTAATACCAACCTGCAAATGAGCAAAATAAAAATATAAGTGAAAAAATACAAATATTTATTTATCCAGTGTTCTTGAAAATTCTAAATGATTTTGTTTTTGATTTTTTTACATTTAAAAATTATATGTAAAATTCTGACCTTTGACCTCAATTAATATAGCAACTGCCCAAAAAAATATGGAATCTTGATTATTAAACATCCCTAATATCCAATATTTTTATAGCTCTTGCTAATGATACAGTGTAGAAAACATAAATGATCCTGTGGACATTAATTTGCGACTGTTGAAACACATTTAATACATATATTTCAGTAATACAGACGAGTGATTAGAACATTCGCAATCTGACAAAGAGTCCCGGGTTCGAATTTCACCATAGTCTAGGAAGGAGACTACCTGATGTTATCGGATTGGAGGGGTCGATCCCAGCATGTAGCGCCTTTGGAAAGTGCCTGAAAACCATACGATGAGTTGACCCAAGCCTTGTGAGTGAAATTGAGTAGAGGGAAACATTGGGTACCGTCGATAGCTTTGCTAGCACGAAGTCACTAGTCATCGTGACCGAGGGCTTGAGTGTGCTGGCCTTGTTCAGATTGTTGATCACGCTAAATAATACGCTCCTTCCCAGAAACTGTAACTAAGGTCTGTTCAGCGTAGTTGTGGTATAAACCACAGGTGGGCTCTCTGGGTGTTGAATAAACGCGAATGCGCCTGGGAAAGCGTCTTTAATAGGGATTGGTTAGCCGCCTTAGTAGACAGGCATCCTCGAATACGAGTGACCAGCTATACATACATACATACTTACATACATCTATACATACATACATACATACAATAACACTGTTGTCAAAAAAATAAAAGTAAAAAAATATTGAAATTAAAAACAAAATGATTTCAAAACTTTTACACTTAATGATTCCATTATCCAATCAAGCAGAATTTTCCATTTTAATTTCTGGGGTTGTTTTTCAGAGTTCACAGGTGAAATCAGGTACCCAGCGTTTGTCTTGATCCCTGACAGACATGCTGAAATATGCCTTGAAGGCCTCACATATTTTAGCAGATTTTGCGACAGAGTACATTTTCGTCCTCATCTTACAAAATCCTGAACACATCTGTGGCAAATGCATCTATCAACGACGGTTTGTAGACCCTTGCATGGCTAAAAGAGAACTGAACTGTTGAGCTTACATTCCCTGTATTTATGCTGAAATCTATGTTGCCAGAACGTTCTTGAAATTCTTGAAAGTTTTAGAAACTTCTCGAAATTTCTAGAAAATTTTCCATCAACAGCTTAGTGCCGAATCTGAAGTGGGAAATAGGTTAGTTTCAAAACATCGATGTGCAAGTCACAAAAGCAAAATTTGAAGGGAATAATAGTTATTTCATTTGCAATTCCAAAAGCAATTGCGAAATAAAACTTTCTGACCAAAGAATAAAATAATTAAAAGTTTATTACACAAGGTTTTTATTCCTGGTTTATTCACCTTTAAAAAAATATCATGCCCGAAACAAATGAACAAAACAATAGTAAACTGGCTTGGAAAAAAAATAAAAACTCCTCAGCTTTTTTTTCTTCAACACTCGTGATATGCATAGCACTTTCTACAGGTTAGAAGAATTTATCTTGGAAAGCTCTCCAGACATTTTCGCTCTCTGTCAAACTAATCTGAAGCCCTTAATCTCTTCCACAGATTTCTCTTCCTGGATATTTCCCCCTATTTCTAAAGGATTCAGGTGTCCACATTTTTGCCTTGGTCTCTAAGTTTTCTAGCATTTTCCATAGGCAAGTAAACTGTCTCTTGATTTCCCGGATTGTTCTTAAATATTCTTACGACTTATACTAATAAACATAATCAGTTATCTCTTCTTTCTTTATCGTTCCCCTTGCTGTCATGGGTGTTGCTTGCTAGATAGAATTTCAGCTACTCTATATAAGGCTTTCTCGCTAAATTTGTCTGGAAATGTTATCAGTCTAATGCCACTGATCTCACTGGCATCCAGATTTTGAACTTCTAAAATGCTCAATCCCTCACTCAAATAATAAACATCCCAACGTGTTTCTCTAGTTTCTCTGACGGACACACATCTTAATTTGATCTCTTTTTTACCTACTGCACGGAGACCTGTCGTGCTCTGAAAATCTGTCCTCTTGGCAACTCCGACCCTGACAACGCGGTAGTGTCTACTATAGATATCTCTTTCCGCTCTCCCATCAACATATTAATAGAAAATATTTCGGTCACCAAAGCACAGATTGTATGCATGATATATATATATATATATATATATATATATATATATATATATATATATATGTGACAGCCTGACGATGAAGACATGGATCTTCGAAAGTACTTTACACTAGAAACATCTGACAACAGTGTTATAAATGAGGATCAGATGATTCAATGTTCATATATATATATATATATATATATATATATATATATATATATATATATATATGTATATATATATATATATATATATATATATATATATATATATAGAGAGAGAGAGAGAGAGAGAGAGACTAGAAACATCTGACAACGGTTTTATAAATGAGGATCACATCATTAAATGGATTAACGGTATTTTAATGCATACTTATGTTCTACTAGTGAAGTGATTTCGCCATTAATCGCATTAATATTGTTGATTGATTCTATATATGAATATTTTTTATATATATATATATATATATATATATATATATATGTGTGTGTGTGTGTGTGTGTGTGTGTGTGTGTGTACTTATTATCTTGAATATGAAATGGTAGAGATCCGTATAATTAGTTTACGGGAGTTCAAGCCAATGCAAAATTCTTCTCAAACATATGCCAACATTAAAAGAATATAGAGTAAAAGCATCCACTTATGATCGGACTGTAGCGTGCTAGTTTCTGAATTTACGCAGTGTGAAGACGGTTCTTGAAGATCTAGGCGATACAGGATGTCCATCTGCAATTGAAAATCAACACATAAGAGCACTAGTTGAACAAACTCTAGATGAAACTGCATTGAAATATTTCTTAGCGTCCAAACCTTTCGCGCTTTATCGTAAAAGCGTAAATAAATTTTGAGTGCAAACATGTATACTTTTTCCGTGTTCCTATTTTGACTGATTTAAACGCTGTTACTTCAACAATAAAAGTTGATTCGAAAATAGGACATTATACCCAGAAAACCTCATTTTATTTTTACTATTTGCATTTACGTTATTTTTGAGGTTAATTTAATTTTTTTCAGGCTTAAATTCTTCTGGAACCAATAAATGGTCTGAAGACTAGAAAATAAATTTTGAAAATCTTAAAGATATTCACTGGTTCTTCAACCAAAACTACTTTAGTAAGAGATTATCTGTACTGTGATTCAATCTTTCTTCCTAAAACCGTGGAAACTTTTACCCGTGAATTTGTTAAATGAAGCAATAGATATTATTATGGAAAAATGAATTATTTCTCTCGGTAAATTTGCAAGAACGAGGCAAGTGCATTTTTAGCAAAGGCAGAAAACATCTATTAAAGATGTTAATGAATATGAATTGGATTTTTATTCTGCACGGAAAAGCAAAGGGTGAAATTGTCCAACGAAGTGTTTGACGGAGAATAGAATTATGGCAATATATTGAATCTTGTGAAGAATTCAATACTTATCTGGGAATATGAGGAGAGACCTACTTTTTATTCATATATTCTCCAATAAAAACTGTATAATTTTGACAATTCTTATATATAAAGACGCTGCAAGTTTTGGATATTGATAAAATCAAGGATTCTAAAATTAATTCTGATCTCCGGATATTTGGTTAGATTTTGCGAAAATAATCCAGCTAACAACATTTCAGCACGACTATTCACTGAGTATAACACGATCAACCACTACATTTTTCATTGATATGTAAAACAAATACGTATTAGGTTCTAACAGTGTTATATTTTAATATTAGCAACATCTATTTCTGCAGATGAGATGAATGGCGCTATACTAGGCGCTGATGTAATTAAAATTCCAGTTAATTGTACGAAATCTAAATTTTAAATTCTAAAATTAATAATGATATTTCAATTTTAAAGCATTCAAATAGATCTTAATACTGATTTGACATATAAAGGTAAGTAGTTTAATGAAAGAATATCTTGCAAAAGGTAAATCAGCGTTGGAAAATAATTAGTTAGTAAAGATGTATGAAATGGTTCTTTGAAATTACTTGACAAGATAAAAGCAAATTGATTGTAGATATACGCAGATACATACATAAAGCAATGGGTAAATTGTCGCCATTTTATATTGAAGTACCATGTTTCACGTCAACCAAATAACTATTTATTTAACAGCTAGTAAATAAATTCATACGTTTTTTTTTAATTATTTCAATCAAGGGACCTAAGTTCTGACAAACTAAACTGACTTCCAAGACAAAAATGTACATATATGGTAATCGTAATGATTATTAGCCGTTTCCATATAAGGAAACATGTGGCATTCATTGACCGAGCAGCCAGTATTGCTTTCGGTTGAAATGTATAAAATCTTTCTCTTAAAACAGTTTGTCAGCATAACAAGCCCAGTAGCTGTTATAGTTATTTCCATTATTGATAGGAGGTTCTTTCCTAATACTTTTATTTGAAGTAGGGTAGAATATTAATATCTTAATGCTGCCATTATTTTCTCTTCGCATTACATGTCCTATTGATTTTTGTTGCTGCTGCTGTTGGCAGTCCTCAAGGAATATGAATCCCGTTAATTAGTATCAGTTATATGCCATATGTGATACGCGCTTAGGCAAACATATATCTTTCGATACATGACTGACAAGGTAGATTTTTTCCGCAGCAGGTTGCCATTTCTTTCTGCGGTAGACCAGTTGCCATCTAAGGCACTATAACGCGGTCTGTCCTGCTAAAAACCCATAGCTGGGTGTGGGAGAAGAAGGGGATTCATGCCTTTCCCAAGGGTATTAGCACGTCTCTCAGAATCTTCAATCCGAGCCGCTATCCACCGTGGCGCCACTTAATTGCTATAGTGCTCAGTAAACTGCAGCGCTTGTCTACAATGTTCATCTTTGCTATGGTCCTCTGCTTTCAATCCTTTAACAAATCTACATATCGGTGCTGTGTGACACCCTGCAAAAAGGCTTAAAAACAATTCTCTACAGCTCATCTACATCGGTAAACAGGTGTATTGATAGTCTTTAAAAGATGAAGAGATCTATGTGAGAAATACAAAGTTCGTGCCCCAGTTTAAGGAAAGATTTCTTTCAATTCAAAGATTAACTGCGCCGAAATTATCTCTCCAAACTATCTCTCAAGACCAAACCAGAAAATGTCTACCGTCTACCGTCTCATACAACCGCATTAACTTCCTGCAAATCCTGATTTCAAGAGTGTAGATCTCATCGGCATATGTCAGTTACCTGGGCATCCTGTTGGTACTAGATTCTGCGCAGGATATGAATCGGCCATAATTTGCACAGAAAGATTTTCAGCAAAGATTATGCAGAATGTGAGAAACCGAAGTGTTGTGACCAAGTAAAATGTTAAAGAAATAACAAAACACATGTTGCAGATATATCATATATTAAACAGTCAGTACAACAGAAGAGTATTACAAGACTAGTGAGTGTGTGTCGGCTGACCCAACGTTTAATCTATTCGACTGTTATATTTAACAGCCCCAACACGAGGGATGTATGTGGAACTAGGCCGAGTTTACCGGGTGTTCACCGAGCCTGTAGATACAGCCAAAAATGTTCCCTTAGAAGCCGCATAAACAGGTTCAGGGACTGTCTACCTCCCCGGAGGAAATATTAATATTAAATGGCCTGTGACAAATTTTAACAATCGCATTTCTCCTTCGAGCGTATCGAGAGCATTAACATGACAGCATTCAATCTGACTGAAGAAATGAAAAGGCCCAGATGAACAGGAGGAAAAAGAGGCCCGTCTGTACAGCCCCTTCTGAATGTATCGTCATGTCGTGTTTCTTTCAACTTCTTTATTACATGTCAATTTCAGAGAGACAATAAACGAAACAAATCAGTTAGTTTAATTTAAACATTTGTAAAAATATATTTTTGTAGCAGTAAAAATGAATGAGATTTTGAGCTTAAACACACGCACACACACATACATAAACACTCACTCAAAGACAGACACAGACACCCCCCCCCACACACACATATATATATATATATATATATATATATATATGTGTGTGTGTGTGTATGTTTGTATGTATGTATGTATGTAGCTGGCCACTCTTATTCGAGGATACCCGCATATTAGGGCGGTTCGTCAATCACTATTGCAAACGCCCACTTAAGCACATTTGAGTTTGTTCAACACCGACAGAGCCAAACTGTGTTTTATACTACAACTATGTTGAGCAGACCTTATTCACTCTTTCTGGGAGAGGGCGTGTTATCTAGCGTGATCAACAATCTGAACAAGGCCAGCTCACTCAAACCCTCGGTCACGATGACTTGTGACTTCTTGCTAGCACAGCTATCAACGGCCCTTAAGGGTTCCGTCTACCCAATTTCATTCACATGGCTTGGGTCAACCCGTGGTATGGTTTTCAGGCACTTTCCAAAAGTGCCGCACGCTGGGATCGAACCAGACTGATAACATCAGGAATTCTACTTCCTGACAAATCAACCGTGGAACCCGGGTCTCATAGTCAGAGAAATATATATATATATATATATATATATATATATATATATATATATATATATATATATATATATATATATATATATAAGCAGTAATAATCCATGAAAAGAAGTTTTGTCTATTTACTTTTGTTGAGATGTTGAGTGATTCCGCGTGCGTGTATTGAAATAAGGACAAACACATACGGAGGGAAAAATACTGGTATATCTGAAGAGGTATTTACAACAGAGAGATTAGTAGTCAAACGAACGCAGGTTAGTCAATAACAATCAGAAAGAGTATAAAGTCCAACTGTACCTTCCGGTAGAGAGACGGAAGTGTGATGGTCACCTGATCTTCCCAGAACTCTATAGAACTGTCCTATTAGTAGTAGAGAGATCAGTCCATTCTAATGAGAATGTGGGTGCGCCCCAACAATTTTTCTATTATATTTTTACAAATCCCGAATCTGAACTTAATATATATATATATATATATATATATATATATATATATATATATATATTGCTTAACAAAATGCCTCCACGGTGATTCAGGGGTCATAGAACGTTTCGGGTCACTATGACATAACATCGGACTTTCTTTTCAACAAAGACGATAAGATTTTGCTCATGCCTGGTTTTAATGCTAGTGTAGGATTTGACCAAGTCGCATGGCTATCCCCTGGTCAAAATAGCGCCGGGAAATGTAACAGTAACGGTCATCTCTTCCTACATCTATATCAGAATTTCGAACTTGCCCTCACCAAACAGACGGCGACCTGGAAGAACCCCCACTCTGAGCATTCTCTCAGAATTGCCTCGCTGTATAGGTTGAATATGTCCGGTGAGAAGACACATCCCTGCCTTACACCCTGTTATGGGATCTTACCCATAATAATAATGGACTATTCCATACGTAATAAATACTGCGCCTCAGGAGTAGGCAAGGAATCAGGCAGTTGACGACAGATCGGTTAAACTCTCTGCCTTCGAGCGGGGAGGAACCCGAACGAAGCTACGCCGAGGGGCGGAGTCTCGTTCGGGGCGGTAAACCGGCCCTGAGCCCGTTTATACGGGTTCAATGGGCATAATTTTAGGGCCGAGCCCACGGGCACGGAGAATCCACAATAAATAACTGACCTTGTGTCACATACTGCGCCAGTTGACTGAATATTTTCAGTCGTTCACCTCCTTACCGGCTGTTCGGTTGGACTCTCTGCCTTCAGGCGGGAAGAAACCCTAACGTGGCTACACCAAATGGCGGAGTCTCGTTTCGGGGAGGTAAACCGGCCCTGAACCCATTTATACGGGTTTAATGGGCATATTTTTTGGCCGAGTCTACGGGCTCGGGAACCCCACATTAAACTCGGCCTTGTGCCACATGTGACTGCGTTTGTAATATATCTGTTTTATTCCATACCTGTGTTCGCGTTCTTCTTTATTGGTTCTACCTTGGAGTATCACCGTGGTACAAGGAACCAGGACCATAACACACCCCTATCTATTTTTATATATTCACTGAAGTCATTTTCTATGCGCACGCATGCTGTTTGCTGCCAGTATAGGTTCTTGACTATACTGATATCTTTCCCGACTATATCAAGGTTGCTGAACAGTTCCAAAAAAAAAAAAAACATAAAAGTCGTACATCAATAAAAGCTGAATAAGAAAAGAAATAAATATAGATTTTTATTACTTAAACCTTATTTTTAATGGATACACATATTTGAGTAGACGTTCCGTTTATTTATTAAACGATATATTTATTTATTTGCGTCAACCTCTCTGAATATTCAAGAAATCCCATTAGAGAAAAATATGCGCTCTCCGGCAGGATTCGAACCTGCGCTCACTTAGGAGGAAACGTCAGTAGATCAGACGTACTCTAACCTCTTGAATTTTCAATTTCGAATATAGTTAATGCTTATTTGTTTAACCCTTCACCTTTATAAACCATCCACGTCTTTCAAAATCTGGCATTGGCTTTATTTTCTAATGATCAAAAGTACAATGAAATGTCTCTCCAATAAATTCTCTTTTCTCTTTACTATAAATTAAGTTATTGTCAATAGGTCTGGAGTCATTAAATCTGAACAAAGGCTTTTACTTACGTTCTATTTATAAATTATCTACTAGATTCAAATCAACTGAGATGAACATGGAGAAATTAATATATAAGAGACTACGATGAATGAATGGATAAAACAATATTGACAAATGTAGGTATACAACTTGAAAACAGCATATTAGATAGATATATAGATAGATAGATAGATAGATA
This sequence comes from Acanthosepion pharaonis, assembly GCA_903632075.3. NCBI lineage: Eukaryota > Metazoa > Mollusca > Cephalopoda > Sepiida > Sepiidae > Acanthosepion > Acanthosepion pharaonis. The sequence continues at coordinate 1,149,100 of CAHIKZ030000454.1, forward strand.
GATAGATAGATAAAAGAAAGAAAGAAAAGAATAAAGACAGTAAGAAAGGATGTAAGAAAGCAAACAAGAAAGAAAAATAAGAAATAAATAAAGAAAGAAAGAGAGAGAGAGAGAGAGAAAGAAAGAAAATAAGAGGGGAAAAGAAAGAAAAAGAAATGAAGTAAGAACAAAACAGCATATTTTATTACATTTAATAAATGTTATTAAAAAAAGAAACGCTCGTGTTTCGGCAAGCTTCTAAAAGCAAGAAATCATCTTCTGTTTTTACTTGTTTCACTATATAGGCAGACTATGTGTTGAAGGCAAACACGCTACTCTCTCAAAAACAAGCAGATAGATAGATAGATAGATAGATAGATAGATAGATAGATAGATAGACATACAGATACATAGATAGCTAGATAAAAGAGAGACAAGAATAATGACAGTAAGAAAGAATGTAAGAAAGAAAGCGAGAAAAATAAGAAAGAAATAAAAAAGAAAGTAAGTGAGAGAGAGAAAGAATGTAAGAAAGAGAGAAAGTAAGAACGAAAAAAAAAAAGAAAAAAGTAATAAAGTAAGAACAAAAGAAAAAAGTACGAAAGAAAGTAAGAAAAGGGGAAAGAAAAATAAGAAAGAAGTAAAGAAACAAAGAAACAAAGAAAAAAGTAAGAAATAAAGAAAGAACAAAAGAAGAAAAAAAAGTAATAAATAAGAATAAAATAAGAAAGAAAGAAAGAAAGAAAGAAAGAAAGAAATAAAGAAAGAAAGAAAGAAAGAAGAAAGAAAAATCTAGGGAGAAAAAGACAAAATGAAAAAGACCGAAAGAACAAGATTAGAAAGAAAGAAAGAAAGAAAGAAAGAAAGAAAGAAAGAAAGAAAGAAAGAAAGAAAGAATAAATCTAGAGAGGAAAAGACAAAATGAAAAAGACCGAAAGAACAAGGCTAGAAAGAAAGAAAGAAAGAAAGAAAGAAAGAAAGAAAGAAAGAAAAGAAGAAAGAACAATCTAGAGAGGAAAAGATAAAATGAAAAAGACCGAAAGAACAAGACTAGAAAGAAAGAAAGTAAGAGAGAAAGAAAGAAAGAAAAAAAGAAAGAAAAAATAAATCTAGAGAGGAAAAGACAAAATGAAAAAGACCGAAAGAACAAGGCTAGAAAGAAAGAAAGAAAGAAAAGAAAGAAAGAAAGAAAGAAAGAAAGAAAAGAAGAAAGAACAATCTAGAGAGGAAAAAACAAAATGAAAAAGACCGAAAGAACAAGACTAGAAAGAAAGAAAGAAAGAAAAAAAGAAAGAAAGCAAGAAAGAAAAAAAAAGAAGAAAAAGTAATAAAGTAAGAATAAAATAAAAAAGTAGAAAGTAAGAAAGAAAAAGAAAAGTCGGTGAGACTGCAGAGATAGAAGCCAATTCTAGATAAAATCAGAATGGTATCGTCCACGCATATGTGGATGCCTTCCGGTGATCGATTAAAATTCATCCACGTGATTTTTGAGTCCCGCAGCTATATGAGAGTCAGGATTTCCTTGTATAACTTCTTTTTTTGTCCAGCCTTCTCAGTCGGCAGCAACAACTCTCACGCAAATCTAATCTTCATCCCACATTTCTACGTCAGACAATCTTAAAAATCAAGACGAGAACTCTTCAATATGTTTTCCATCATTTTCATTTTTGTATAAATGTTTTTTATTCGAAGTGCAAAAACAGTTGCTATATAACAGAATATACCTGTCTATATTTTGTATTTTCATTGCTATTTTTTTCATTATTATTGAAATCTTCTTAGAAAATGTTTTTCCTTACAAGGCTGCTCTCTGAATTAAACAGAAACTGAATGTAACAATCCCAAATAATAGCAGTTACATGTAGATAAGAAAGCACGATGAAGTTAAGATGTCAAACAATGGAAATATGCTAAAGAAAATATTTGCCAAAAGACTAAGCGTTTCAAAGTCGACAGATAAATTGACATTCAGGTGTAAAAACAAAATAAATTTCTTACAATATTTGAAAGCAACAGACTTTCTTCTGTTTCGCTGATTCTACTGAATTGTTTTAATACCAGAGTCAATAGAAAAAGTTTATCGCTGTCTTTTAATTACTTACTCAAGTTCAAAGCAAATGCAAGATTTGTTTTAAAAAGAACAGAAGCTACTTGGATTTCGAATACGATTTAATGTTATTACTACGCCATTTATACTTACTGGCATTCCTACTATATTTCAATCTCTGCATTCTCTGGTATTCCTCATTATTGATATTTTAGATGTAGTTTTGTCTTTATACCATAATATTTACAGAGTAATATCCTCAGCAATTTAAGACGTTTCGATCACTAGGCCCTCTTCCGTGAAAATTGTTTGAGCGTTAGAATATTTACATTATTATACGGCTAATGTGATCGGCTTTCTTATTGTGGCCAACATTAACGAAGTGATTTTTTAGAAAATAACATAATAAAATAAATTCTGGATAATAACCATTTGATTCTTTATTCATGTTAACTACAATTATTCGTTAAATTTGAAATATCTATGCAATTTTTGATATTTTTGTAATCAAAGAAAAATAATAACATAAGCTTCTGGGCCTCCATTTAGGAATAAAACACAAATTTAGCTCTTTGATCTACCTTCATTAATATAGACTGATCAGAATCATAGATCTTTATTCTGGAATATAGTACAAATCAGAATGTTTGATCTCTCATCTTTCATCTAGACTGACAGAATCATGGATCATCCATTCTGTAATATAGCACAAATCCGTAACTCTTATCTCTAGTCTTGAATCTAACACTGACAAATTATTCCAGTATAAAAAATAGTTGCCATTTTATAACGAATTCTCTTCATACTGTAAGCTGTAAAATAAAATGAATTAGTAATACAGATTCATAACTTGTAAAGCTGTAGTTTTTCTCATATTCTAAAATGCAAGTATTGAGTTTTTCTCATATACAAAAATGCAGGTATTGAGTTTTTCTCATATTCTAAAATGCAAGTATTGACTTTTTCTTATATTCTAAAATGCAAATATTGTTTCTGTCATATTCTAAAATGCAAATATTGAGGTTTTCTCCTATTCAAACATACAAGTATTGAGTTATGTCATATTCTAAAATGCAAATATGGAGTTTTTCTCATATTTCAAAATGCAAATATTAAGTTTATCTCATATACTAAAATGAAAATATTGAGATTTTCTCATATTCTAAAATGCAAGTATTGAGTTTTTCTCATATTCTAAAATGCAAATATTGTTTCTATCATATTCTAAAATGCATATATTGAGTTTTTCTCATATTCTAAAATGCAAGTATTGACTTTTTCTCATATTCTAAAATACAAATATTGAGTTTCTGTCATATACTAAAATGAAAATATTGAATTTTTTTTCATATTCTAAAATGCAAATATTGAGGTTTTCCCATATTCTAAAATGCAAATACTGAATTTCTGTCATATTTTAAAATGCAAGTATTGAATTTTCTCATATTCTATAATGCGTAAAATTGAGTTTTTTTCATATTCTAAAATGCATGTATTGAGTTTTTGTCATATTTTAAAATGCAAGTATTCAGTTTTTATATTTTTAAAATGCATGTATTGAGTTTTTTGTCATATTTTAAAATGCAAGTATTGAGTTTCTGTCATGTTCTTAAATGCAATTTTGGAGAAACTTTTAGATATTTATTTCTTCTATAATAGATGAATTCCTGTTGATTCATTTTAATTCTTATAAAATATGATTAGCGGTAGGCTATTAAAAGTCCAATGACATTTAACAAATGATAATCAATGAGTATTATCTAACGCTAAAGGTAGCGTTCAGAACCTAGTTCTTTCTATATGAATATCTCTTCTGACCTAGACGCGCAAGTACGAGTTCTTGGAAACGTTTTTGCCTCTTGGTTGAAAATGCGCATGTGCACATTAAGTTTGAACTATCAATTTCTATCCAGAAGAAATGTTTGTCTGTGATTGCACTTTCTCAGAAGAACGCTTGTTTTGAAAGTATATGGTTACTTTGAAAATACACAAATATTTCTTCTCCTTTTCCTGGGGATATCAGAAAATAGACAAAAGATCACAAACTTATGAACTCAAATTTCTATCTAAAGTAATTGAGGAAAACTTGTATCATAAACTTCCGTAAATGAAACTAGATTTTTGTACATTTCACAGCAAAGGGTTGAGTTTCGAAAAATTAAGGAGTAATAATTTAATTTGGAAAATTTGATTTCTAAATTGGGATAAAATTATTGCTTTGTAAGAAGACTTCTTGCGCTGTAAGAGGAATAATTTGAAGCAATTTTAAAATTTCTGTTACAATAATGTTCCCTTTTATAATGTCATGAACCAGAGTAAATGCTTCAAAGCAAATATGAAATAATTCCGGTGAAAACCTTTTCACGTAAGAATGTAAGGCGTCTAAAAAGCATTTTATATCCCTTTATTAGAAAAAAAACTATATTTCCGAAAGACGTCTAAATACTCTTTAAGACTAAATAATCTAATTATTATCATTATTATATCGTTTTGATTTCCGTTTAAAACAACACCTGTCCAATTTACAAACCGAAACCTAGTGTAAGGCAAAGTCGTATATATATATATATATATATATATATATATATATATATATATATATATATATGTAAGCAAATATATGGATATAAATCCGACAGTATGAAGAAAAATACAGAAAAAAAAATGTCCATGAAGATGGTCTTAAATAGACCGAAATGTCCGACGTCAACTTTATATTAACATTAATACAGCATCATTGCATGTTAAAATTTTTGTTTGTTTTTTCTGTATTTTTCTTCATATATATATATATATATATATATATATATATATATATATATATATATATATATATATATGAATAAAATATACTGAAAAACAAACAAAAATCCTAATATTCAATTATATTTGTTTTTAATGTTAATATAATGTCAACGTCGGACGTTTCGGTCTAATAGACCATCTTCAGGACATATTCATAAAAACATAATTAACATTAGACTATATTCAATTCAACATGAAAAATGTTAATTATGTTTTATTAATCCTGAAGATGGTCTATTAGACCAAAACGTCCGACGTTGACATTATATTAACATTAAAACAACATAATTGCATATTAGGATTTTTGTTTGTTATTTCCATATATTTTTCTTCATACTGCCGGATCTATATCCCTATATTTGTTTACATATATATATATATATATATATATATATATATATATATGTAAACAAATATACAGATATATATATATATACATTTCGAGTGAAATGCAACGAGTACAGTGATAATGTTCTCTTCAGTAGATGACCTGTTGCACAATTTACAATAGTTGTGAATCGATTTCGCCACAAGCAACCAAGAATCTTCTTAAAGTCGTACTCTGCACCGTTCTTGAGCGTACTCAAGGTTCCAGTTATTATAACATTAGTTATAATCTTCCATATGTTTCAATTTATCTTGAAGATATTTATACTAAATAATTGGTTCATATTTTTAACATATATATTTTTAACTGATGGCACTGTTATGTCGATGACAAAGCATGTTTTTCGTTTGTAACCATTAATTCTTATGGTCTATTACCGTTTATTTGTTTGTCAGAATGAATGGTAAAGTTTCAAAGAATACTGATTTATATAACTGCTTCAGGGTAATATTCTTACCACTTTGCAGCATGTAGGCACGAGAATCCTTTTATATTTTCAAATGAATATCCAGTCTAATCTTATCATGTCGATCTTTGTATTTCTTCGCTATCCAGACAGAACAAACAGTTACTATGCGGCTAATAATCTCTGCATGTTGTTCACATAATCTGCTTAGTGGGTTTGCACCAGTCTTGATCGAAATTTCTTGCTAATTCCTGGTGAATAGTCTTTGGGCCTGGCCAAGCATAATAAATCCCCCCTCCCCATGGCCCCTGTCTTTAGCTCTTCAGACTTCAGTCTTTGAAAAGTTTTATTTATGTAGTTATTTCTGAGTGCATATTGTTCTAACAAGATATTGTCCTTAGATGATTACTATTATTATTATTATTATTATTATTATTATTATTATTATTCGTCAGCATCAAAACTAGGTTCAAGTATTTTCAGATATTATCTTCAAAGTTTACTATATGTACGCATGTTAGGTCTATTGATAACACAAATATTTATTCATATTGCTGTTATGTATGTGAATAGAGACATTGATATTTATCTTTGAAGATCATTCATCTGGTTTAAGCCTACGTATGACCTCAAATTATTATTATTATTATTATTATTATTATTATTATTATTATTATTTCCTCAGAGATCATGTTATTTTCCACTGACAAAAAAAAATGGATATTTTACATGGATAAAGCCGTTCGTAAGGTGTGGGTTCTACTCATGAGAACAATGTTTTTTCGAATTTCTTTATGGAAGGCATAGGCACCCAGGAATCCCTTCAATGAGTCTATTGGAATCTTTTCCAACCAATACGAGGGATTCAGCTACAACAGGTAGAATTGATGTTTCCATGTGCCACATTTTTGAGATTTCGATTTCAAAGTCCTTGTATTCCTTAAGGGGCATTTGAACTCATAGATCTATGAGTTCAAATGCCCCTGAAGGAACCGTGTTCCTGATCAAACCGGACTCATAAATAATTACATCGGTTACACAACCACATGCTTATCCAGACGTCTTACGTTACACCTATCTGATCACAGCTCCATTAGAACCCATTTAAACACACAAATTTAACAGACTCCATTAGAAACATACTAGGAGAAAACACAAATATATTAACTGCATCCACCTGCAAAAAATGACTAAAAATAATGGAACCTTTAATAATAAAAAAGAAAAAGCCAACTCTTTACAATATTAACTACGAACAAAGCCACAATGTGATAACCGTATTCGGAAATTAAAAACATCCCTACCACACACTAAGACATACACATAACGCACACACTCAATTAAGCTGAAAAATCGAATCATCCTTGAAAATGGCTAAAGGTATAGCCGAAAGCGCTCGGAAATATAAAACATTTGGACAGTTCTTACACACTCTTTGTCCAGAAAAGAAAGCTCTTGTTAGAACACAAGAAAAATTAAATAAAAAGCTTAGCCGTAGTACCTTGTCTGTCGTTTTTAATGAAACATGCATAAAGGAAGGATTGCTGCCTAAATATACAACTCTCTCTCTCTCTCTCTCTCTATATATATATATATATATATATATATATATATATATACATATATATATATATATATAAAATAGAGTATATGTGTTTGTGAGATAAATTTTCACTCGAGATTCATTCAAATGATTTTGACCAAACTTGTCACATACATTGTACATACATTGTACAATTTTAGAGATAGGATTTTAGCGTAAAAAAAATCGATATCTTTTTCAAAAATAAATAATCGATAAAGCCGATCGAAAATCTATAAATTTCAAATTTTTTCCCCGATTTCGTTCAAATGCGGTATGTAGGATACTTACATCATGATGAGCTCAACGATACCTCATTTTTATTTCTACCTCACGGCGTTTAGCGAAAAACCGCGAAAAGAACAAATCAATTTCAACACAAATCGATTGCAACACAAATTTTAACCTAAAAACTCTCTCAGTTTTCATGCAATCTAATACAAACTTCACTCAACTGTAGCCAATTGTTGATTGCTTAACAATCATTTCACTTGATAACTGCGTCCATCCGTATAGTGAAAACTCGTGTAAATAGCGAAAAATGGCGATTTTTAGCAGTTTCATTTTCGTTGATCTTTCAACCAATTTTCATCAAACTTAACAATTGCTTTATAAATGTATCCTCGTTTACATCCCTGGTAGCACAATGAAAAACTGAGTTTCAAAAATTCCAAAATAATTGTGGTCTGAAGTGGGTTTTCATGTTGCCTGTTTCACCCCTTCAGGTCCTCGGTTAACTGCGATCCAATAAATATTGTTATATCATGAAATTGCAAAATGTTTTTAATGAAAGTATTTAAAAGTAATTGAAGATAAACTCTGTTTTTGCTCTATTATAATGGAATTCTTTTTCTGGGTATAGCTGCTAGTAATTATTATTATTATTATTATTATTATTATTATTATTATTATTATTGTTGTTGTTGTTGTTATTATTTGCTTTGATTTGATATATACACATTTCCTCAACCAGAGACCTAAGATCAGAAATAATTTCATGAGATTTTCCATTGTTCAACAAAGATCGCACACATTTTACATATAATGTGGGATGAATGAATTGTTGTCTGAATTACGCAAAAATGTAACTAACAATGATATCTCATTTTACCATAATTTCAGAAAAAATATCTTGAAATAGGAAACGTATTGAATAAAATCGCCCTGGCCTACAACCACGGCCACCAGTCGACTTGGGGATCTTCTGCAACTCTTCTGGACGGTCGTCTTGTTTAAGTTGGTGACTCCTTACCTTCAGTTTATCTTTGGTGTTACAAGGAGTTTGTTGGTCGCTCGCCCAACTGCGCCTTTCACATAATAATCAAGGGCGTGTTGTCTGAGAGTTAAGTTTCCTGATGCAAGGGGTGGCTTTCATTACTTTCGGTATATCCTTTGGGGACACAGTTGTTCTGTGTGTTCAATTTATCCTGGCAGAAATTTTTCGCGTCTGAGAAAAACTAAAAATGTTCGGTTGGAGGGGATGCTTGAGTTTATACAAAAGTTTCGTAAAGTATGCCTTATACAATTGCCCATGACTGAACACTGGCTGAGCTAAGAACAATCCCACCTTCTAACATGTCTACACCTGTGACTTTTTATTAGTCGTATCATATGACAAACGGACAGGAAAAAGGGTTCTTTCCAAAGTGAATGTCAAGTTAGAGTCGCTCGGAGCCAGCTTTATTCTGGGAATGAGAACAAATCTGCCAGTTAATGAGCCACTAGTCAAAGAAGCATCAATCGAATGTTGTTGGATGGCCATCACTTATATCACGTCGTGTGCCATTTCAGATTCCATTCTGAATAGAAATGTTACGAATAATCATGTGTAGTGAGCAGGGTTTTAAACTCAATTTATGAGGAGACATACTTGATGGTGTCAAAAAGTTTAGAAATTCAAGTATGTAGCGCTCAGCCTCAACAAGATCATCTGACACAACTATGTCTGTACTATAATAGGTGCTGCATTCACCTGGAAGTTGTCTCAAAACTTCATTGATCAGGAAGCTGTTCGGGTTCTTTAGCGAAAGAATTACTCTGTTCCTTCTTTCTTCCGCAGATGTATTCTTGAAGATACCATCCACCAGAGAGCCGTCAACATATGAAATTTGAGGAACTTCTATGTCAACAACAGCAAGATAAGAACTTGTAAGGCTTCTGATATTCCGTTTTTAAGATGCAAGGGCCATGCTGCAAATTCTCTTTGCTCTGCTGTTGTACTGGTGTTTTGGCTTAATGGATTAAAATCGGCTATAGAGGAGAATATTTAATACAGATTTCAATGATTGACTCACGGCTTTCTCTTGGCAATATGGGTAGGTGTTGCCTGAAGAGCACAACTTTTCCACCAAGAGCACAACTTTACCACCAAAAACAGCAGCCAAGCCAGTGATATCTCGCATGGTTTTATCAATAGCAAAAGTGAAAATGAGGGGATCATAAAAGCCTCAACCAAGACATTCAAATCCAAGTTTCGTAAATAATTTTCATGGTCTGAAGTGGCTGGTATATTACAATGCTGGCTTCCATGAGTAATGCAGGTAGTTTGAGCAAGCTATGGATAATCTTTCCACATGACAGTAGTGTAGAGTCAATGCCTGTCCAAGCACCACTGCAGACGTTGCCGTTGTTCCTTAGCAAATATGAAATTATGATATTAAACATATAAGGTTTAACACAACCTCCTGATGCATCTACATAGAAACCGGAGATTGCGGGCACATAACCTCTTCTTATCTACAGATTTAAACACAGCATTAATAATCAGATCCTGTTGATCAGTAAGCGTTGCAATGCCTGGGTAATGGTGGTCTTCATGTTGGCCAAGCTACGGTACTCAAATAGGTTCGGGTAGCCCAATTGCTAAACAATGCCATTCTCTATCAGAATTGCATCAATTGAGTGCAGTGTTACGTTTTTTGCGTTGTCACCATTAAAATCCTGGTGCCAGAAATCTTCAAACATGAATTTCTTGTGAGTAGCCCACAGGTGAAGAGCACTTGCAGGGTTCATATACGTGCACAGTGCAGCAAACTTAACAGGTAAGTGTAAGGCCACCGAGGGGGCAGCAGATTCTAGCAATGCATGTTACAGTGTGTCATCCGTTGAGAGAAGACCATATCTCTGCCATTCTGCCTTAAATGTTGGAAAGATTTCTCCTACATTATGCAAATCGAGTAAGCTTATAGCGCCTGAAATATGTAGCAGCAACATTTACAAATGAAATTATTCTGTGTCTCTAGGGCTCATTGTATACATTCTACTGATAAGATTCGTATTTCTTTGCTTTTGTGTCCATCTTCTAGAGCGCTTATAAACACATAATACAACAGAATGTCAGGGTACAAGTTGTCATCATGCTTATTCAGATTAAACAATGCAGTCAGGATAATGTCACGTTCCCTCTTTGTCTGAACAGCTTGCTGAGCGTTGCCCCTCTGAAAGAAACACTTTGCTGGTCTTTAAGATGTGCAGCAAGTCTGTAGACATTGTGAGATATGTCATGTAGCTTGAACTCTGACACTCCCTACATAACTTCCGGAGGAGAAATATATCAGCAAGTAAGATAATTAGTCATTTCATCGTGAGCTTGATTCTGCTCACGATCCGACGTTAGGTTGTCTCTTAATTCAACAAAAGCACAGTCATGTCAATTGTACACATACTTGAAGATATATTTAATACTTTTCACTGATGAACAAATTTCTACATTAATGCGGGCTCTGTACTTTTTCATCAAGTAGACATCGTACGGCACAACGTTATGATTATCAACTGAGTGACGTCCATCTTGAACTATTATTTTAGCATTGAGTATTTTGTTCTCTGGTTAGCCATTCAAATTTAGAAGTGTTACATCTCAGTATTTCTTTCGGAATATTTCTTTAGCATGAACCATTTTCCGTGCAAGAGGAGGAAGAAATATCCGTTCCACAAGGACCATGTATCATGCATTTTTTTACTAAATCATGCAAAATCGTCATCAGTGGTTTCAGCTATTACGATCTTATCAATGTCATCGAGTTTGTCCTCATTTCTCAACACTAACAACATATGGCAGTGGAGCAAACCTCTTTTCTGAAACTCTATAGCATGGACATGAGCGACTGGCACCCCACAAAATTTGTCTATACTTTATGTCGCTCACAAGTTCTGCAAGCTGTGACTTGTATACTCGGGGAAACTAAATCTGGACTATTTTCAGGTGTTTCATATTGCTGTAGATTGTCAACATTCTCGGGACACTTCGGGTTGCAAATGTAAGTGACCAAGAAATCTGGTTTACCATATTTTGAAACAATTCACATGTCATTCTGAAACTATTAATGCATATTTCTTTGGACTGCCTGTGAATGAGGAAGGCAGTATCACTGGCACAACTGGTTCATTAATATCATCTGTTCCTTTGTTCAAATAGTCCATCAATCTGTTGTACCTTTCCACTCGCAGCTCGGCCTAATTATTCCTTAGATATTGAAGCTTGTAACCTTCAACCTTGACTTATGCATCCACAACATCATGTTGAAATAATTTTCCAAATATAAAAGTGATTTGAAAGAAAATTGCAAAACAACATGCAAATTAAAGAATAAGAATTTCAAATAGAAATTTAATTAGAAAGATGAGTTCAATTAAAAATTATTTTTCCTAGTTAAATAAAATAAATACATGAAAAAAAATCCTTAATGAAACAGGAATTAAAAAAAAGTAAAACCTTAAAATCTTGAAGAGATGATTTTCAAAGCCTGTTGTGACACGATGAAACACAGAAATAAAATGAACGAATTCCAGTCCCAAAATGTCGAATAAGTTTTCCCAGTAAGGATATTCAAGGTTTGATAAGTTAAAATAAAAATTAAATTCTAATTAGTAAAGGAAATAACCCTTAAAACACGTGACCTTTTAAACGTTACTGTAATTTAGAGGCCACCCGAAAAAAAAATTCTGAAGCCAATTTAATTTTTTGAAATTTCATGGACTTTTATGTTTCTTTAAAATTCGCCGGCATTTGTTGATAGCAAGAGTGACATGGAGTGGGTGAGTGTCTTTCTTTGAAAATTCGCCGGCATTTGTTGACAGCGAGAAGATGAGACAGGTGAGAGTGTTTCTGTGAAAATTGCCTCTAGTGAAACGCAGGATACAAATCAGTACTGAAGTGTTTAACGGACGGACTAAATAACTGAGGAAGGAGCAAGCAAAATTTTAATAAGATTATTATTATTATTATTTTATCTCCTTTGCTTTCTGGTTTGTACACATTTCATTCCGGGTCCCGCCCAGAGACCTAAGGTTAGAAATGGCATCATGACATTTTCCACTGACACAAATAAACAAAAAAAGAAAAAAAGAAGAAATATTTTATATAGATGAAGCCTTTTGTAAGGTGTGGGCTCTACTCGTGAGAACAATTTTTTGTATTTCTTTTAGTTTACTGGAATATTTTCCAATCTATCCGAGGGCTCCAACTACAACAGGGATTGTTGATGTTCCCATGTGCCACATTTTTGAGATTTCGATTTCAAGGTCCTTGTATTTTGACAGCTTTTGGAAGATCTTCAAAGATACATTGCAGTCCGCAGGGATTGCTATATCAATAAGGAGGCACTTTTTGTTTGCGGTCTCTAATAACAATGTTATTATTATTATTATTATTATTATTATTATTATTATTATTCAAATTCATTTACGCTCAACTTTACTCTAGATATTATTTCATACACTGAGTTAAAGACTATCTCTAATTCAACTAGATGATCAATACTGTTTATTATATATGAGGGTGTATCAAAAGTATTTTCATTTTTTCCAGAACTTTCCTCCAAATCTTATTTAAAGTCTGTGTTACAGTGAGAGATCTTCATCTTGCGTTTCCGTAATCAGTAATAAAACTGGGTCATGTCGGGAACCAAACAATAGCACAGACTTCTTCTATAGTACTTAGCTAAAACTTCATTAATTTTATTTTATTACTGGCGCTATATGATCATGACCATGTCTGAAATATTTTCCAGAACGAGATGAGAGTCCAATTTTACTTCAAATTCCACCTCAAAAGCAGAAGATTTCCCTCACCACCACATCGTTATTTCTCCACACCTGGTTTCTGTGTTCATTTTTCCACTTGCATTGCCATGGAGTTTTGATTATAACTACTAAAAACTTCTCACCCTTTAATATTTAATTTCTCTAAATTTTATCAGAAATGGGTGGTAACATATGTAAAAAAATATATTTACCAAGTTTTTCTAAAAAATAAAAAATCTAAATATTTCCTGAATGTTTCATTAAAATCCCACAATGATTTGATTTTTGAAAGAATTTCCAAATCAATCTGTTTTTCACCGGAAAAAGCGCAAAAAAACTAACTTTTATCTTTTAAGCTAAAATTTCAAACGTGCTACAAAAGAGTAAAAAATTAAAAAAAATAAGAAATAATATTCTGGACTTTACTCTTAGGAATAACATAAATATTTTAATGACAAAACTTTGTTTTTATTGAGAATGGGGTCTTTTTTTTTCATCCTGCTATGCTGTTTTTTTTTACGCGGCCAAGTGGGGGTCACTATTCTACATTCATTAAACTCACGTCAATAGCAATGATTTAGTCTATCGTAATTACATAGTCATCATATATCTAGTGTCAATTAATCATACGACGCACAATGGATCAATAACATTGACTTTATATTACTCTAGGATAGACACCTTTATATACTAAGCATAATTATTTTTTCTGTCCCAAGCCGCGAGAGTAAGAGAATGACTCATATTTATTTACTGAACTTTTTAGCCATTACAGTCTGTGAGATACGTTTTGATTTTACTAAACTTGTTTTAGTCTGTAATTATGTTACAATATCTGGGACACCCAGTGAAGGTCGATTGCTACACTAATATTTTTCAAAAGTATTTCTTCATTAGTTGTTTAAATTCCGACAGTAGAACAGGAATCCTCAAGTTATATAAAAGTATTCACATAAGAAAAAACAAACAAAAGACGACTTTTTTTCCAAAACAACAACATTGATAACTTAAATATATGTTTACTTGAACACATATTTAAGTTATCAGTGTTGTTGTTTTGGACAAAAAAAAGTTGTCTTTTCAATTTATTATCAGTCTATTGATTCGCTGAAAGACGCCGCTGAGGTTCGTATGTGGTCCTCATTTATTGGTCAGTATAAGCCAGAATCCGGCAATTAAGTTACATTTTGGCCATGTTTTCTGGAAGCTTCTCTCATGGCCGAAGCCAATTTTATTTATGTCGACTTCAATCACCATCTCTTAGCGTATTATCAATCTTAGGTCATTCTGACAGAGAAATCGATATTTTGCCTGTTTGATCCGTCTTGTACTAAAAACCCTTCTTCTATAGGAAAGCAAGCCCCCTAGCTTAGATGGCAATCTTGGTTGACTTTTCCAAAAAGCACTAAAACAAAAAAAACAAATGCAAGAAAATAATACCAAAACGACAGATTTATAAAATTCTTTATATTTAGACCCCAATGTCTAAGAATATATATTTTGTGTATGTGCAATCATTTTCTGCGTCATAAGTGTCCAACAGAAATGGGCAAATTGCCAATATCTATATATAAACCTTTCTAGTCAACAGTTGAAATAACGTAACAGATGAGAAATATAAATGTAATATATGTTTGAATATGTGTTTATATCTAAAATTATTATTATCCATTGTAATTGTTTCCATTTTTTTTTTTTTTTTGCATGTGGTAAGGCATGGAACAGGTTATTATCTTGAATTTTACCTTGAGTAAAATCGTTATTTATAAATTTCATGATTATTTTATCATTATTATTTTTAAAATAATATTATTAAAATAATAATAAAATAATAATGAAATTATTATTATTATTATTATTATTATTTTATTATTATTATTATTATTATCATCATCATCATTCGATTTCTGCTATGGACACACTACCTACCAAGTCTGCGGAAAGACCTAAGGCAGGTCGTAGTGTGTTATTATGGCCACATTCATGTTAATTTTTTTTTTTTTTTTTTTTTTTTATCTCCGATGAAGTTGCTAGCGTTACATAGACAAAGTTCTCCTTAGTGTGTGTGCTGTACTTAATAAGACAATTTTCTGTATGTCTCTTAGCTGGGGTTTCAGGATTCTTTCAATGTGTTGTTTTGTTCCATTTTTTATAATTCCAAGTGCACCTATTACCACTGGTATTTCATCTTGTTTTCAATTTCCACATTTTTCTATTTCAATTTCCAGGTCTTTGTATTTTGATAGTTTTTCAAATTCCTTGGTTGCTATGTTACAATCCGCTGGACAAGCCATATCAATTAGTAGGCAAGTTTTTTCTTTCTGGTTTTGACAATAATGTCCGGCCTATTTGCTTCAATTTTCTGTCTGTGTGGATGGTATAATCACATAGAATGGTGACATCTTCTATTTCTGTAACCGGCGCTGGCCGATGTTCATACCAGTGTTTGCTTTACACATTTTCCAAAGTGTTTGCACATTGTCCAGTGTAAAGTATTGCCCCCACTCTATCGTGACGATTTTTATATTCATTTGGGGCAAGTATAGAACATCCTGAGATTAGATGGTCTATTGTTTCTTGGTATTTGTCACAGAACCTGCATTTTGGATCCACATTATTATGTATGATATTTGCCTGAAAATTCTAGTGAAAAGACTCTGGTCTTGCGCTGCAAGAATAAACCTTCAGTTTCAGACTTTAATCCAGATGCTCGTAACCATCGATGAGTATTAACTTTATCAACATTGGGTTTATTTGCACGTTCTGGATATTGGCCATGCAGAGGGTTTGTCTTGCCAGCGTTGTTTCATCTGTTCAAGGGCTTTATCCTTGGCTTTCTTTTTCATATCTTTTGCTGCAATAGTTGGTTCTTGGCTTCTGTTTTGATTTACTACAGAATCTACTAAATGTAAATGTTGTTTGTATTTACTGCCTTCTTTTATTATTGAATATTTTTCTTTCTGTTTTCATGTTGTTTCACTAATTTTATCATCCAGTCATTTGTTGTTTCCATGTAAGTTAGTAAGCCAATAGTTGTTGTCTTGTATTGACAATTCTAGCTGAATAAGACCTCTTCCACCTTCTTTACGGGGTATGTATAGACGGTCTACATCAGCCTTTGGATGATGCATCTTATACTTAGAAAGAAGCTTTCTTGTTTTAGAATCCATTTGTCTGATGTCATTTAGAGTCCAGTTCAAGATGTTTATTATTATTATTATTATTATTATTATTATTATGATTACTATTATTATTTTATTAATGATTATTTTATTTTTATTTTACTTTTTCACATTTCGTGTGAGTCACGTTCCTCATTAAAGTGCAATAATTCTTCTTTTATGTTCCGTGTCACTTAAAGACGTAGGCAATCATGGTACTCGAAAACTTTCTGTTACTTTTAGCTCTTAATAAGTTTCGTGTTTTTGTTACTTCTCCGAAAACTTGTTCTACCATTCATTCGCTCATGGTCATCAAGTATTATTTTGCGCGGTCAATCTGCCCTGTGTTTATCGGGAATTCCAAGACCTTCTTACTCATTACGGAAATTTACAAATATCTCTTCCTGATCTTATAGTTTCCTTTTTGTTTCCATTTCCTTCAAAACCTCGTCGTTACTCACATGTTCGATCCATTGTATCCTCAGCATCTTTCTGTAGAACCAGATTTGTGTTGCTACCAGTCTCTTCTTCAACTTTGAGGAAATTATCAAATATATATATATATATATATATATATATATATATATATATATATATATATATATATATTTCATTTCATTTGAGCTCTCTGTGGAAGAGGTGTGCTTTTGTAAACAGTGACTATTATAGCTAATATAACTAGACTGCCGTGCGCCGACGTCTTAGTAGTAGAATCTCCGACTGACGCCAATTCAGTCGGGTTTCGATCCTAGCTAAAGGTAACCGGTGAATACATATATATTTGTATAAAAAATAAGACCAAGAGGCTGGGATGAAGGAGAATTTTAGCGTATTTATTTTTAGAAACACACACAGTGACAGTGACTCAATTCGCTTTTTGCGAAGAGTCGCGCTATATTAGCTATAATAGTCACTGTTTACAAATCCACATTACTTCCCCAGAGACCTCAACTGAGATAAAATCCAGGTAGAACTCAATGTCCGGGACAAAGTAAGGATCTTCCTGTTCTTTTCTCGTCTCTTACCCCTCCCTATAGCTTTCATTTATTCTAACATTCGTCCCACACTCTCATACATACCCTCTCACTAAATTTTACTTATTATTCTCGGAGTTTTTTTTTTTTTCTGTTTTCTTTTTGAATTTGGAGCTCTGATGAATTGCATCGTATTTACGATTCCGGTGGAATAAATTATAACCATGGAATATTAGTGTTTAAGCCTTTTTTTATATATATATATATATATATATATATATATATATATATATATATATATATATATATATATATATATATGTTTGGGGCACCAGATCCTTATTCACACATATATTGTTAAATATGACAAAGAATGGCTATTATGTTTGATCATGAGCCATTCTAAGCTTCGCAAATTGGCTTTAGTTTCGGGGTAATAGAAAGAAAAAAACTGTTCAACATTTTGGTATGTTTAGTATGCTGTTCTTCGATCTTTCTATCACGTGGTCATGTAAGGACGTCATAGAACCACATTATAAATTTGCGACCTGCTTCTACTATTCCACGACCGTTACGTAACATAGCAATCTTCTATATAAGCATCATACGATGTCATATTTGACGGTGAACATCTCTGTTGAAACGTCTATATAACCAAACAGTTGATGGATCTCCTGAGCCGCAAGCTTAGATCGAGGAACGGCATAATAACAAAATATCCAAATGTATATTTTTTTGCGTTTATTTTCTCACGGAACTGAAGCCACTATATGAAGCTTCAAAGTAATAGATATTACTTGTCTATTACATTTAATATAATATGAATGAATATATATATATATATATATATTAATATATATATATATATATATATATATATATACTATTAATTATATTACCACTATATATACTACAAATTATATTGACACAAAAATATTCACCAAATTCTAAACAACAGAACCAAACAATTATCGAATAGAGAACCATTCATAAAACTAAAAGAAAAGACCACAAAGGCAACTTATTAAATAAACCAACATGCATATTAATAAGCCCCACACAAACCAACATCGGAAAAATAAGAAAACAAATTGTAGAAAAAATATGCACAAAGTTAAGGAACATACTGGACATAAACCAATAGAAAAATGCCAAAGAAATAACTAATTGGTTTAACATATCACCAACGAAAAACTGTTCTTTTATTCAAATAGACATAAAAGACCTTTACCCGTCAATGAAAGCAAACTAAACAATGAACTAGACCTAGCAAAACAATACATAGACATTTTAAACGAAGATCTAAATATTATCAAACACTGCAGTAAATCAATACTGTACTACTACAACAAAATATGGACAAAAACAGCAACAACAAAAATAACAATACCAATATCGATCATACCATCGATGCATCAATGGGCAGCTAAGATGGCGCATAAGATGCATAGTTATATACATCATCAATAAATTAACAAAAATAATTAAAAAGACATAGGCTTATACAACGACGACGGCCTATTAATCGTAAAAAATGCAACAGCAGAACAACAAAAAAATATGAAAATAGATTATAGAAACCTTCAACATATTATGATAAAAAACAGATATAAGATCCAAACCAAAAGTAGTAAATATGTTAAATATAACGTTAAATCTAAAAAAAACAACACACACAAACCATACAGAAAATTAAACAACACCCCTATATACATCAACAAACCTCTACCCGCTCCTAATGTATATCCAACATCTAATCCATATCAGTACCTATAAGCATAAACAAAACAATATGAAGAAGTTCAGCAACATATAAATATTCAATCAAAACAAAAGAATATGAAACAGTATTAGGAAATATGCAATTATTCGAACAAACTATAATATAAAAATAAAAACAAACAAATAAGAAGAGAAAAAGTAACATAACCCGGTTCAATCCACCTTATATAATAATACAATATTAATAAAAATAGGAAATTATTCTTTACAATAATTGAAAATCATTTCCCCAAACACAACAAAGTATCGAAAATTATCAAAAAAATACAGTAAAATCAGTTACACTTCATGGAAAAACTGCAAAATAAAAATTTACTAATTCAAAGAAATGAAATAGCTATTTTTTAGATACTGTCCATTACTTTCCATAATTAATAATTATTTGGGAAAAAAAATTAAAAAAAGGCGAGAGAAAAAACATACATTTTTATACTTCATCAATAATAATTTTTTTTTTTTAAATATGAAATTAAATTCTAAAATAATGATTTGTAAAAATACCTTATAGTCTACTAGTTATTAGAAGGAGAAATGTTACTTTAAATCTGTAGGAATAAAATTTAAATATTAAAAATATGACTTCCTTATATTTAGATAACCCTTTTAGAAAATCTTTGTGTATAAGAATATGAAATAGGCGGATAAATAAAGATGTCAGATTATTTCATCATTGAAAACCCAGACGACACGCTGAATAAGGGATGTCTATGTTTGTTAGCAGGCATCCCCCACCCCACATAAACTTAACCTGACTTTGTTAGTAACATATATTTGACACATAAGTTGTCTATTGTATTATTACTAGTGTATATATATATATATATATATATATATGGGTGTGGGTGTGTCTGACGTGTCTTATGTCCTATTCACTATACAATTCCCGTATCCTCTCACATAGATTCAGTTCATTCTTATGCAGTAGAATTTTATATACAAACAAGTCTTCAAAGAAAACAAATTGTGTAGTTAGCGTTGGAAATTAGAGTCTTTTTAAATGGAAATTTTTGTCTGTCTGTTTTCTGGAAATACATATTCACGCATTTTGGTTTATATTTTCTCTAGTTGGGTCTTTTGTCGTCTGGCCAAATTCTTATCTTTTCAATGGAATGTTTTGTTCTTGTTTCATATGGCACGACACCAGGAAGAAAAGTAATATGGAAGCTCGCATACATAGCTTTTCAAAGCCAAATTCGCTTCCGTCAACATTCAATGTGCCACCAGGAAGTCTATTAATCGGTGAAACCTAAAAATTCTGCAATAAACTTTTAAGGAATGTTGATCTATAAAGTTTTTTTAAGATTCGGCCTCAAAAGAAAAACATTATGGGAAAAATCTTGCTACCGAAAACAGGCCTAAATTATACATACGCACATTTATATATAAAATTGGACAGTGAGGTTAACACCGAGCGGAGAGACGTGCGTGAAAACACGACGCTTGAACGCGAACTTCAGGCCTGATGATTGAGTACTAGTCGCTTGACGATTACCAGATCTTGAAACATCAATAGCAATTTGAATCATTCTTCATCGAGTGTTTTCGTTATGGAGTATTTATGCTCTTTCGAGATGGTCTAGCAGATGACTTCTTTAATTTACTGCGTCATTAGGGGTTTGCCTTTTGTAATTTTTTTCTTGCCTAAGTTATTTGTACGCTAGGCAATTTTTCTGTCGGTCGCACCAACATTGTTAGATTTTATAACATATATATATATATATATATATATATATATGTATGTGTGTGTGTGTGTATGTGTGTGTGTATGTGTGTGTGTCTGTTTTTGTGTGTGTGTGAGTGTGTGTGTAAAATATATAGAAAATAGGAAAGAACTCGTTAGGTAAACATGAGAACTCTTATGTATCGTTGGAATCATATTTTTAAATAAATAATTATATATATATATATATATATATATATATATATATATATATATATATATATATATGCTATAAAATCTAACAATGTAAACATCTTAGATATAACATTATATCTAAACAACAATATATACAAACCATACAGAAAATTAAACAGCCCTATTTACATAAGAAAACTCTACCCCTCCTAATGTTTACATAACATATATATATATCAGAACCTATATGCATGAACAAAAGAATATTAAGAAGTCCAGCAACATAAAATATTCAATCAAAACAAAATATACATATACATATATATATATATATATATATATATATATATATATATATATATATATATATATATATATATTTACTTAGATATATGGATAATCAGTCTGGCCGGTCACTACCCACCCACTGAAAAATTTATATATATATATATATATATATATATATATATATATATATATATATATATATCACATTATGAAGTGGACAAAGTCCGTCCAATTATTTTAAGACATTTTTATTTATACATTCTTTTTATAGATACTAATATTTAAGTAAATGCTCTTTTTATAATAAACAGTATTAAACAACAGTTACCGGCCTGACTTTGTTAGTAACATAAACAGAGCATTTACTTAAATATTTGTATCTATAAAAAAAACATATAAAATAAAATTTATCTTATATATATATATATATATATATATATATATATATATATATATATATATATATATATATATATATATGTATGTATCTGTGTGTGTGTGACTGTGTGTGTGAATGTGTGTGCGTTTGTGTGTGTGCGTGTGTGTGTTGAGAAGCAGCTCCTTATTCTATGATATATTGTTAAATATAACAGACAACGAATGCATCTTATGTTTGATCATGAGCCGTACTAAAGTTCGTATATTTGCTTTAATTTCGGGAGAAAATAAAAAAAAGAATTTTTGACGTTTGGATATTTTCTTTTATTTTGTTGTTCCTTGATCTTTGAATATCTTTATTTAAATGTCCATATCACCACTCTGATGATGGTTCACGTGAGCCTAAAGCTTAGACCTAGGGACACCATAATAAAAAATAGCCAAATGTTGGACAATTACCACTTTGGTAAGACCATCATCCGGAATAATTCAAAGATCTGAAAGGGAATGAAATCAAAGAGTTGCCTCAAAGATGTCAAATGGTTGTGAAAAATAATGACATATGATGCTTTCCTTTTTAAATGACTGTGATGTTTTATACCATCCCAATACGTTTTTCCGAGTATGACGATTTTCTATGCCTAACATTGATTGAGGCAGAAGCTGGAAATATTGGGCATTCAACACAATAATCCTTCATAATTGATATAGCAAGACAAGCCTGCTAACGATTACGCCACATCCAAATGCCCATGTTTGCATATGCACGGTGTTTTTTAAGTGTAGCTTAGTTGTGGCACAAAGATGCATCCAGTGAGGATCGTACACTCTATTCAATGCTAATTTATTTAGAAAGAAAAGCTTGCTAACCATTCCACCACGTCGGCGTGCCCATGTATGTATATGTGTGAAGTAAATAATGAAGAGGATATTTATATTACTCAAATAATGGGTTAGTGCATAATTATCAGGCGTTTCCTAAACATTATTTATTATGAAAAAGAAACATTCAACAATGGCATTCTTAAATGATTATTCCGGGTCGTACCATTATCGACACGCATTTTTATAAAGTGAAAACAAAATAATATTTCTGCTAAAAAAAGGAAAACAAGACAATAATTTATATCAAAAAATATCTCGCCTTTAAAAAACACAGATAATTAAGCACTAACCCAATATTTATTTTTAAGTATAGACTTCTTTGTTAATTCGGTAGTACATATTAATTTTGCAGATCGAATATTATGAGGGAAAATGTTATCTTCTAGTAACAAAGCATCAGATGCCTGATTTATTAATCCTACCTTATATATGCGGTTACTTTAAAATCATTTACGCTTAGTCATTGATTTTCCTACATGTGCTTCGATGAGAGAAGACAAGTCTTTTCACGTGTTGCCATTTTAAAACAGACTTTTAGTGGTAGGCCTTGATGTAACGTTGAATAGATTCTGAAATAGTTTTCATAACGCTTACTCGTTTTGCTAGAGTAAAAATATCAGCGCTTTGTCTTTGGGTTGCTTTACTTTTCTTGGTCCTTCTTACACACTCGCTCTCCGTCCCCCCCCCCCAAGCTATCTAACTATCTAGGCATGTATGTACGTATCTATTTATTTCAACTTGTTCCTATCTAATTCTCAATCTGATCTTAACTATATGTCTTTCTCAGCCTGTTCCAATCACAAATTCAACCTATCTATCTATCTATCTATCTATCTATCTATCTATCTATCTATCCCAGCTTGTTCGTATGTCACTCTCAATCTGATTTTATCTATCTATCTATCTATCTATCTATCTATCTATCTATCTATCTATCTATCTATCTATCTATCTCAACTTGTTCCTATCTCTTTCTCAATCTGATCTTATCTATCTTTCTCAGTTTTTTTTCCAATCAAAAACTCAACCTATCTATCTATCTATCTATCTATCTATCTATCTATCTATCTATCTATCTATCTATCCCAGCTTGTCCCTATGTCTGTATCAATCTGATTCTATCTATCTATCTATCTATCTATCTATCTATCTATCTATCTATCTATCTATCTATCTATCTCAAGTTGTTTCTATCTTATTCTCAATCTGATCTTATCTTATCTGTCTTCCTCAGCTTGTTCCAATCACAGTCTCAACCTATCTATCTATCTATCTATCTATCTATCTATCTATCTATCTATCTATCTATCTATCTATCTCCGATTCTTCCTATCTCAATCGCAACATGTTCCTATCTATCTATCTATCTATCTATCTATCTATCTATCTATCTATCTATCTGTATTTCTCAATAAGTTTATTTTAATCTCATTTTCCCTAAACCCTTTTCTTGAAAACAATATTAAAGAACATTCGTTTTCGACATTGTTCCTATTATCGAAGCCATTCAGTATTCATCCTCTTCCCATGAACGATTGTAGCCGAATTACAACAATGGCTGTTTATCGAGAATGGTAGTTCTACGGAAATAATTTCACTTGCAGATTTTTTTTTATATTCATTCTTAACTTCAAATTATTATTTTTATCAATGCACCGAAATTGCTTGTACTTATTCATCGCACTAATCGAAGATTATCCAGTGAAAATTTCAAATCGTATATCCTTTAATAACAAAGTATCAAATTATCAAATTTATTTATCTTCCTTTATATATTTGGGCGTCTCCTAGTCTGGGTTTGCCAAGATCGATTAAAGGGTCCAGTTTGCCCAAATGTTTCACTCCAAAGTAGGAGAAGAGCATAATGAGCAGGATGAAAAGACATTTTCCTAGGACGATAGTGCGAAGTAAACGTTAGCAGTCTGAAATTTGTAATCGCCTCGCCGATTTCCCATTTTAGATGACAAAAATGTTAAATTGTTATGTCATACTTCAACAAGTGAAATCATAACACAAAGTACAAATAAAAAAAAATGTTTAGAAACCTATGTTAGGTCACTGCAACTGCATAGAACCAATTGCCTAGGAATGAACATGTATCAATTCACAATCTATCTATCTATCTATCTATCTATCTATCTATCTATCTATCTCTTTCTTTCTCGCACACACACACACACACACACACACACATATATATATATATATATATATATATATATATATATTTGTGTGTGCGTGTGTGTTTGTGTGTGTGTGAATAAATTATAGACATTATTACAGATACTGGAAGCAAATTATATTTTAAAAAATAAAGCTGTCACTGAACAGAATCAACTATGAATACTGCAGTAATCAATCTATCTCTTTCTTTCTTTCTTTCTTTCTCGCTGTACACACACACACACACACACACACACACACACATATATATATATATATATATATATATATATATATATATATGTGAACAGAATCAACTATGAATGCTGCAGTAATTTTCTAAAATGCCTGTAAAGGAAGAGTTTTTCATGCTCTAATGCGTGCGTGACCATGACATTAAAACTTGGTGAAAAAAAATCCATAATGGATAATTTTTTTTCACGTTATAATGTAGGCGCAGACAATGTCAACCGCTTTGCATTTAAAAACAAAATGAAAGAAAAAATACCGTAAAAATACGGTAATTGATAACAACGCACAACTTTGTATAAATACTTATATTAATGAACAATATATAGCTTTGTATTACTTGAACCCCTGAAGATGATCTTGGATGGAGATCGAAAGTACTTGGGAAATGAAAATAAAAGAAATTTCAACAGCTACAGCATATTAGTCTCATCCTTTTAACATCAATACATGGAATGTTATTCGTGCGTATGAACGGATTTTGATAAGATTTCCTGATATTATATCTGTAATTTATTCAATCAGTCATGACTAAAAGAGAATTTTAAATTATATACATATATATATATATATATATATATATATATATAAGAAAAGTATATTAATATTTATATACCTAAAGAATTCTAGATAGAAGTTAATATAAAAAAAATTCGGGAATCTCTGACATTAAGATAATCTATGAAAAAGTGGAAAAAATTAAATTAAATTTAGAATTTCTTCGTTCATTCTACTTCATATATGTGTGTAATCAGGTTTGTCTAAACATTGCTTTACTCCAATGAAATCTTAGACGTCAACACTTACAAGCAAGTCTGTTTCATGCTAGATGCAATCGTCAGGCCAGCCTGACGATTGCAGGTGGCCTAATGATTGCAGGTGGCCTGACGATTGTATCTCGCATGAAGCAGACTGTTGCCTGTAAGTTTTGACTTCTATGTTCAATTTTATATTTACACACGCTCTATCTCTGATATTGAGCACTTTATCCCATAAATATAGCACATCTTAAGACTATATTTCTTAAAAACACAACATGCAGACTCACAAAACCTACTAGATGTAAAATAATTACGATAATATCAAAAAATATTCACTCCTAAATAAGTATGAATGTAAGAACAAAATGTTGGAAAACCACAAATAAATTTACTATTGACAGGTTCCAAAATCTAAAAACAAACCTAATTGCGAATTTATACAACGACAGTGTGCTCCACTAAAAACAAGTTAAGATAATAGTTGGATTTTTTGTTACAGTTATTTGAAACAAAAGCAATGGATAGAAATTTAGTAGCTTAAGACAGATCAAAAACACACATGTTAGATGTGGTGTTCAAATTAAAATGTTACATTTTTTATTTGTTAATTTGTTTTCATCATGTCGTAAATCTAAAATGTCCTGTTCTTTTTGCAGCACGCTGTAGATTAAAACTATCTCTACCCTCCCTATAAATGACATCATGATATATAAGGCCATCTCAAATAAAAATAAGAACAAACAAACGAATTAAAAATAATTAAGCACTGTCGAAAATCGATATCATTTGACAAGGAAGACACGTGTCTAAAGAAAGAAGGAAACTTCGACGTTCCAATGGCACTTTTTTAATGGTCTTTAAACTTGCGATCTTATCGGTATAGATTTACTAAATGAAATAAACAAAATAATCGATAAAATTCTATAGGCCTTTTCAAAGCCGACGGTCCCATCGTCCTTCGAAACTCTGCAGACCTATAACAGACAAAATAAGAAAAATAAGCATAAAAATTACCAAAATTATGGAATTCGACTTAAACGTAAAAAAATCTAAAAGAAGTAGGTTTCCTAGATGCCTCACTCAATCTAAGAAAAGATACATATCAAACATCAATGGAAATTCCAACGACAAAGCAGTTTACATCCACTCGCAAACAAGAGGCAAGCAGATCACCCAACAAATTAACGGCAGGTTATCTTACTCTTCTTCTAATGAAACCATCTACAACGAAGCCAAAAATATTATGAAACAACCCTAAAAGATTATAGATTTTTGGCAACACTCAAATATACACCGCATAGTTCAAAAAAGCAAACAGGAAAAGTTTCATATGGTTCAACCTACTATCCTAAAAAAAATGTAGGAAAAAGATTCACTAAACTCATACATAAACACTTCCCCACATCATTACATCATTCACTTTTCAAAAGGTATTCAACAAAGACACTGTAAAAATCAGCTATAATTGCACCGAGAACATGACACAAATAATAAAAAAGCACAACAGGAAAATAATCAAAAAACCACACGCGCAAACCAAACTCACCTGTCACTACAGAACAAGACTCGATTGTCCCTTCAATGGCAAAATGAAGATAACACGATCATGAAATATAAGGTCGCTTGGAGTAGGCGTATTCTTACTGAATTCTGTAGTAATGATAGAAGACTCACTCCCGCCTAGCTCTTGGCTAGCGAGGTATTTATCCGAAGCTTCCCCACAAGTCGGAATGTGGCACAAGGTCGGCGTTTAATTTATAGCCTTACGAGCGGGTACACTTCGGCAAAAATTCCCCGTAGACATCGCTTAAATGGGACCGGGTGTTTGTCTAATTTTCATCGGACGAGACTCTGCCCATAGTGAAAATGTCGTCTGAGTTCCTCTCCGACCGAAGGCAGAGGGTACGACAAGCTCTGATATCTCTACGAGATCTATGCTCCGGCTTGATCGTTATTTACTCGAAGCTTCTCCACAAGGCGAGATGTGGCAAAACGGCGGTTTTTAATGTGGGCTTTCAGCGTGCGTACTCGCGAGCAAAAATTCCCCATGGACTCTGCATACACGGGGTCAGGTGGCTGTCTACTTTTCTTCAGACGAGACTCAGCTCGAAGGAAGAGAGTCCGATAAACTCTCAGAGCCCTTCTCCCAGCTCGCGCGCGCCTAGGTCGGTCTCTACCCGTAATTTTTATGACGTTACTTAAAAAGCGAGAACTCAAAACGGATAACTTTTAAAATACCACCATGGAAAATGCATGTCAGTGAACTATTTACAGTTCAAATAATGGAACATGATTTAGACAAAGCCAAAAAATATATAAATACAATACCTAAATGAATAAAAAAAATAAGTAGATAATGAACAAATTAAATAACTAAATGCAATAATAATAATCAACAATAAATAAGTAATCCATAGTAAATAAATAGTAAACATTAAGAAACAGTATAAAATTAGTACAAATAATCTCATTCGGATTCACAATTATTGCTATTATTTAACCCATAGACTAACCGTTACCGCTCATCCAATAACCGTTAGAATAATAGAATAGGCCTTAGAACCCATAATGCACCACTGACCAACATATATAAATAGTCGCGCTAAATTATCACATATGAGCTGCATATTGTGTTGAAGAGTAGAACTGGCTGGTATAAATAGAATAAAGAAATTGTATGTCAAGTTATTACTGCACTATTTACATTATTCAGATTATTGTTCTCTTTTTTGTCACCATGTTTATTGTAACGTTTCGGCCGTTGTACGCTCCGGCCTTCTTCGGATGGTTGGAATGTCGAACTGAAACCTTTATTTCGCTCACTGTGGTAGACTGTTCTAGTTCCACGTGCCATGTTTTACTGGATATCAATTGTCATTTATCTCCTGTTAATTCCCCTCAGCAAGTTCCCCACTGGCTTAACCGGATATTGAACTCACACTCTTTGGGTCCTGTCACTGTATCTAGCTAACGCATTTATCCCCTGTGCCATGTGTCCTTGAGAACATCTGTGTATGAATTTCTAATGTCTTCAGCAACCATTTTTACCAGAGCTCATATTGCAATTTTTGTTGTCATTATCGCTTTTCTCTGGCACTCTTATTACTGGTTCCCATATTGTATTCATTTCTATGCTTGGTCGGCTCAAGAGATTTTTGTGGCCTAGCATATGTGTTGTAATATATATGGCGACAAAGATGAGGCCAATAGTCCGAATAATGTAAATAGTGTACATAATACCTCATCTCAGAAATATAAACAGATACTGAAGTTATTACTAGTTTATTGGGTTAGTCAGGTTTCTAGTCTGAAATATTTATTGATGCATCGATATTATATCGACATTAGTTTCCTCTGATATACTTTAATTCGATTAGTTTATTTGTGTTTGTGGAGGACGAGTTGACAGCTTAAAATATATCAACAGGCGATATATTCGTTTATTTTTTTTTTTTTAGCGTATCTCGATCACTAATAATAATGAGAATTCAAGCAACTATCTCAACCAAAAAGCAAGCGTAAAGTATTTGAAAACTGTGTGGAAGTGGTAAGTTATTTAATATTAAGAAGAATGTAGCCTACGAACAGCATTGGCATCATAATCCCTTCAATTATTTCCCTTAGGACATGTCATATTCATCCTAGCATTCATTTCACTTTTCAAGACAGTCTGTAAAATCCTCTTTTGAAATTGCCATCAACTGCCTCTTAGCGTTTATTCTTAACACTGGTCTGACATCTCCAACCCGTCGCATGTTCAACAGCGATTTTCGCTTCGGGAAAGACCAAAATTGGCAGGAAGTCAAAACTGGATTGAAAGACCAGTCTGAAACAAGATTTTGTCCAAGAGGTGATGAATTGACAGTCGAAATATACTAAATACTTAACAGACTGACCTTGCATACATGTAGAGAGGGATCTAAAATAGGACACTGTCTAACGCCGTGAAATGTTGATCATTTCGTTTAACTGTATGTGCATGTTGAACGGCACTGATTTTAGAAGTATGTTCAATATTGAGAAATTTTGTTTGGTACATGCATATTAACTATAGAACACAAAGCTCCAAATCTGTTCCATGTTCGAAGCATTCTGTAGTGATTTCCTAATGGTTTGGAATTAGAATCTATATTGGTCAATGCACTATGAACAGAAATGTACTTTTTCTAAGGTTAAGTGTGTAATCTTTGCCTTCTAGAAAAATTGACTATTTTAACATGCTTGAAGTAGGGTGGAAGGGGAGTTTCCATCATATGTGATCAAAAGCTGTCCAAGTCTGCTTTCGCATAGGAAAAATCGTTTTATGGAATGGTACAACAGGGGATGCCTTAAGTTTGGTATTAATCTGGACTCTTATTAGAGAAGAGTCTGGCAGGCTTACTTGAGGTATAACTTTCGATAAGCATTTATAAGAGATTTTAGAAAGAGATCGAGGAGGTTTGTCTGATGTCCCATCGTGTTCTGGACACTGGTATTTTCTCTGATGATGTGGATTAATTCATACACAATGGCGAAGAGTCTGCAATATGTCAGCAACATCTGTTTTGTTGGAGTGGTCTAGTATTCCTTTTTGGTGGATATTGAAGTCACCGTAGATATGACAGCTGGCCAAGGGGAAGTGAGTGAGGATATTATCAATCTTCTCAGATACTTGGTCGAAGATTACCGTCCCTTCGTATTGCGGGCGGCAGAGAGCAAAGACGAATGCGGTACCATGGCAAAGTGCCACACGGAAGCACATATACGGAATATTTTAGAAAGTAAAAGTCTATCGATGTATATATACCATTATTTTATTTTATTATCTACCCCGTTCGTAAATAAAATTGACTGCTCGAATTTCATTACAGTACGGTATAAATATCAATATTTAAATTAAGCAACGCTCAGTTATCAATCAATACCTGACGATTGCATTGGGCATGAAACTCAGATTTGTGCTACGGTGAGAAAAATGTTTATATATATTATTAAAGTAAATTCTAGCTTTGTTATATATATATGTTAATCTTTTCACCCTGAGCAAGGCAATAATGCCACTGAGAGTTAAATAAGATTTGAAAACGTTAGAGAAGAGAAACGATAATAAAAGAACAGGGTTCAGGATTTTCATTTAAACTTTTGAAGATCGTACATGGCAGGAAGCCATGAAGCCTGAAGAGAGATCTTCATGCGAGAAATGAGAAAAAATAAGTTATTAGAAAATAACTTAGCTTTACATCTCGCTATTTCAACATTAAAACAGCGAAAGCTAGTTAATCGTTTAGTTCTACTTTAAAATTCAAACTGTCGTGATACCAAGGAGGAAAACTCATTGAAACAAGTTTCCCCGAAAATAGACACAGGGAAAACACGTTCGAGCGATGGTAAAGAGACTTAAGCCGCGTTGTCAGGTTAGGGACGATAAAATTGCATACTTTTCCGTGAATTTCATCAAGAATCTAGAAATATGATAGCATGATCATTTTAAAAAAACTCCAAGAAGATTTTTCTTTTAAATCCAATGCAAAGAAATTTACAAATGTTTGTGTTTGTATTTTTTTTTTTTTGTTTTTTTTCTAAACATTTCTTCCTCTCCGTGTTCTGTTTTTAATACCAGAAGTTTCGCTTTTATTTGGCTGGTCTATGCAGAAAGAATACATGAAAACAAAATATTTCTTTGATATTTCAAGCCAGTTTGCTTGAGGCCAAAATAGTGGTTCTAGAGTATAAATTCAAGGTCTGTTTAGATATATTTTGTGCATACAAAAAGGCTTGGGCGTAGGTCGATAAGATGATGGCAAAACTGGATGTGACAGCAGTATTCAATGGACGGACGAATGTCAAATTTATAACTGTGCAAGATGGATTCCGTAAGATTGTCTAGTGAGTCACATGACAATTTGCTAGCACCAGATCCAGCAATTGATTCAATATAATCATTCCACTTCATACCTGTGGAAATGTGAGATCGAGAAGGCTCAGTGAGTTGCTCTCATGGAAGTTAGTATCAGTCATGATGGAGGAAAAGAAAAATGTTATCTAAGAAGACGAAAACAAGGCAGATTCGTTTTGGAGACGTTCAAGTTTACAAGCCATTTCTTGACTCAGTTAACAACTGATTAAATGTCATTTTGGGGAATTAGCTGCTAGTTTCACTTCATCAGACCTATCGAGCTTACTATTAATACGAGAATAAATAGTTGTGTCATCAGCATCAATACTGAGCTGGGAATTGGTGACATCGGGAAGGAGGTTGATGAAGACAGGAAACAGTGTATCGCATTAACCTGGACAACTCTAGAATAGTGGCCGATAAACAAGATTACCACTACATTAATTCTTAATCATGATAGGCTCAAGTCAAAGATTTCATCGCAATCACGCTAGGCCTTCTTCTGATAAAGATCAGCATACCAAACCATATAAAATGTTTTGTAGATCAAGATAGCTAAAGCCACAGCCAGAACATCGACGTTCTTGTCTAAAGCTTGGAAGGCCATTTTATTAACATAGCTTTCACAGTGTTGATTGCTGTTTTTTCTTTATCTATTTATCTAAATTATATATATATATATATATATATATATATATATATATATATAAGTTTATCTCTCTCTTTCTCTCTCTATTTCTCTTTCTCTCTCTCTCACTCTCTCTTTCTCTCTACAGATATACATACATACATATATATATATATATAGTACACGATAAAATCCAAAATTATTTCATATGGGGCATAGGTTTTTTCAAACGACGAAACATTCGTTATTCATATTCTACACTGGTATAGACTGTTGGTTTTCGAATCCTTTCGTCGGATGAAATAAGCCTATTCTGCATATGAGGTAATTTTGGATTTTATTGGCTAGTACTTCTTTGCTCTGTAATAAAAAAAAATACATTGAGCTATTTTTGTGGATCGCTTTTAATATTTTATATTACTAGGATCAACTTGGATTATATATGACGGATTTATTTCATCTACTATATCAGAAACCAGAAAGTGTTTGTTTATACACACACACACACAGACACACACAGACACACACACACACACACATATATATATATATATATATATATATATATATATATATATATATATATATATATATATATATATATATATATATATTACAGACGTTAGTACAAAGTTGCGTTTTTAAAACACTTAACTGAAACCGGAAATTGCTCTTACACACACACACACATTCACACAAACACACACACACACACACACACACACACATATATATATATATATATATATATATATATATATATATATTTTCCTGTTACTTACATAGAGCTCTCTTTGGATTAATTCCTTGGAATTATCCCACCAATTACAAAATATATATATATATATATATATATATATATATATATATATATATATATATATATATATATATATATATATATAACCATACATACATATAGATAGATTAATGCAGTTTTTTTATTAATGAGACTAACTCTTATCTCTTTAAACGTTATTTTTAGTGGATACTCATATTTTAATAGATATTCCGTTTATTCTGAACATTATATTTATTTTCGTATATCGTCCTGTATATTCAAGAAATCTTATTAAATAGAAATATATAACCTCTTCATATATATATATATATATATATATATATATATATATATATATATATATATATATATATATTCGATTCTCTTTACATATATATATAAATATATATATATATGTGTGTGTGTGTGTGTGTGTCTACATGTGTGATTGTGTATATATTGTCATTCACTCAATACATTCAAAGCCACTAAGAAGATGACTGAATACGTACCATCTAACTCATGTATACTAGGTTTTTAAGCTACATTCATACCAATGACAAAATATATGTTACACACAAAGTAATTTTCAATAAAAAGTACCATATAGTATCAAAACTATGACAATATACTGAAATCAAAATTACATGACGGACAGATGATTTCTTTTAACTGTGGAACTTAACTGACTCAACTTTCGATTATTTTCTTTCCTTATTACGTCGAGTATCTTTTCTTAAAGAGAGTAATGTACAAATTCTCATCGCTTATTTAAACTAGCTATATTTTCATCAATCTCAGGTTTTACATTAAACTCTCCTTTCTCTATCATGATATTAAAATTACTTCCCATACATAAGGGTTCAGTCGTTTCACCTTCCTAAATTCTCTCAGCAATGTCGTTGTGACATAACTTCTGTTATATGTTGTATATATGGAAAGTTATTCCATTCTTGTTCGCCTCATGTAAAGCCTTAAAGTTTACTTTTCTTCTTTCAGGTCAAATACTTGGTTGCTTTACGTTACTTTGGAAAAAGCGCTTTTAATCTTTTTTAACCAAACTAAGCAATTTTTTTTTTAAATGCGGCCAAATTTTATTTGAAGAATTTTCCCACCTTTGCGCATTATCATTTAAAAGAAACATATCCAAGAATATTTTTAAGTTCAATGCAAAGGAATTTACTAATGTTTGTGTTTTTTTTTTTTCTAAAAGTTTATTCCCCTCCGAGATATTGTGACTGTGTTCTTTTTGTAATATCAGGAGTTTCGATTTTATTTGGCTGTTTCAGGCAGAAAGAATACATGAAAAAATAAAATAGTTCTTTGATATTCCAAGCCAGTTTGCTTGAGGCCAAAATAGGAGTGATTCTAGAGTATATATTTAAGGTCTGTTTAGGAATATTTTGTGCATACAAAGAAGGTCGGCCGTAGAGCGGTAAGTTATACGCTAGTCTATCAGATTATTCTATGTGGCGGGAAATCGATTGTCACAAGATGTGAATTTACACTAATAGATAAATTTATCAAAATTGTTAGTATTTCAGCCTATACGATATTGAAAGTTTAGTTAAATGTGTGTCGATATTTTATCAAAATGTTGGTTACATTTTTAATTCATAGTGATCATAATAAATCATTTGAATAAAAGGGCGGAGAAACGATTTATTTATCTCAAAGTGAAATTAAAATAATGTTTTCCTTTTCAGTAACAATATTGCAATATTAAATAAACCTATATAATAATCGTTGAAATGTATATACATATATATAATAATGGACTCTGCCGTCGGTTTCGACGTATGAGGATCTGACAGATTATTGATTCAGCTATGAAAGTGTGTGCGATAATCTTAAGTGGCATTTAAGACCCACTACTCATTTACAAAGAAGGCCACATGTGGAGCAAGTGTGAGGATTGTGAGATGAGATCACTGTTAGATTGGTTGACCATTTAGATCTTGCTCTCGCTTCTTGAAGATGATTCAGACAAGTAAATTGAAAATTGCCGAGTCCACTAAAACACATTGATCTCCATTCTACCCGCTCCAAAGCTAAGCGCTCAAGGGTGTTATGTGGTATATTGACTGCTGACAAGTTGCTTTTCAGCTTGTCTTTGTATCTTAGCCATGGGCGTCCTACATTCCTGTAGCCCTGATCTAACTGGCTGTACATTAGGATCTTGGATATATATATATATATATATATATATAATTATTTTTATAAAAAAAAATTTATAACATAAGTATGTTATAAAATCACTACAAAAATAGCCATTTTGTTTCAACACACTCTGTGTCTTATCAAGTGATGGTGTTGAAAAGAAAATAAATGGTTTTAAAAGTTTCAGATTAATTAACGATCCTACACTAGGGGAGCATTGTTACAAAAGCTAGAATAACCAATCAAAAACGAAGTACAGAAAGATTCAAAAGCTTGACAACAAAATCCTGCTATTATAGCTATTTAGATCTTTAAATACGTGTAATATTAAAATAATTTTTACTAACTAATAATTATAAATTTATATGATAAAAATTTAATATTAAAATTAAAAACTGGCAATTTTTAAAATCCAAATTTAATCACTATTAAGTTTAAAAACTACAAATTATTGAGAAAAGAAAAAAAAAAAATATATGTTTATTCAATTCATTTCTTCATTGAAATTACGTCTGACAAGACAAAAAGCTACAATTCGTCGGTCATCTGATAATACATGTATATATTTTTTTTCTTTTCCGTTTTTATTTTAAAGTTTGTGAATATGGTCTCACGCGTGACACAACAAAATCACAATCAGTTTATAATACATACGCATCTAGACATAATTAGACACACACACACACACACACACACACACACACACACACACACACACACACACACACACACACACAAATATACACAAAAAAAAAAAAAAAAGGAAGAGGTGGGGGAATACATGAACAACTCCACAGCCCTTTACGAAAAAAGGAGACGTGGAAACTAACATATACACACACACACAGTTAAATGTGAATACACTCTACATACACATAGACACCGATATATACACAAACATACATCCACAATGGCATAGACATTGAGAAATCTAACCAGTAAATATTTCAGACTTAAATAAATGCTAACCACTTATTGAATTATAACTTAAGGAGCAAATATAAAGATAAAAATGTTTAAAATGATATTATTTAATATATTAAAACGAAAACTCTAAAACAATAAATGTCAATAAAAATATATATATATTATTAATCATATAAGTTGATAATAGTTTCATTATATATTTGCAAAAGAAAAACAGGATAAAAGAAATCCACAAATATATACATATATATATATATATATACGGCAGCAAAAACAAATTAACACACATAAAAAAAAAAAAAATATATATATATATTCATACATACATATACGTACAGAAATACACTCAAATAAAATATAAACATAAAACATATACGTACATATACATATCTATGATAAGTACATATGTACGTACATATACATATAAACCTAAATACACACACATATATACACACATAGACTTTAGATGCACACATACTTAGATATATAAAAAAACAGTCATGATATACCAAAGTTTCCATACCTACACATACACACAAACTCATACATAATAGGTTCCAACACATTCCTATATATATACATACACAAACATACATAAATATATATACACACATACATACATATCTACAAATAAACATATATATATACATAAATATATCTACCTGCAATAAAAACCACTATATATATACATGCATACATAAAAATACAACTTTCAACCAAATACATATATAAACGAACTAACATATAGATACATAAATATACTTCAAACACCAACACAACAATATACATATAGTCTAACATACAAATATATAAACACATTCATACAAACAGAAATATACTTAAATATAAATACACATACACAATAAAATAGGACATACAGATATATATACACATATATATATACACATATATATATATATATACACACATACACACACATATACATACATATATATATACAAATATATCGTGGCACAAAGCTGAAATCAAGGGGCATCCAGTAGAGGGAACGAACTCATTACTCAGTCGCACCCAATCTAGTGAACCAACCTGGCCAACCATTATACTGCCGTGATTTAATCATATACATACCTGTACATACTCATACACACACATATACACACACATACATACATATACACACATACATATATATGCATATATACATATATATATATATATCAACCATATACACACACACACACATATATATATATATATATATACAAACATATATTATATATATATATCTACATACATACATACATATATACATATACACACATACACAAATAATACATATATACACACACCCATACACACATACATATATAGGCATACACATACATATACAGTAATAATTATTAACCTTTTTCTCATAATCTACCTTACCTTCCCACATAATATATATATATACATATATACACACACACTCACATATATATACATACATACATACCCCACATACACCCTCACATGTAAAAAAAAAAAAAAACCCATAAATACATTTATACACCAACCTACACATTCCTCAGTGCAAATACTCTAACCAACACATAAAAAAATATATATATTTACACCAACACTGATAACTCTATGCAGGTAAACAATACACACTTATATCGTAAGTATGACCATTATGCAATAAAAAATACTAATCTATTAAAAATACAGCGACATATCATTATCATTTAAAGTATACGACCCTACACTGGGTTAAATTTATAACGGTGTTTACAATTTACTGTCAGTTCATATCTTTGATTTAAGAGATCAGCCTTGTTTTTAAATCTAATAATTTCAAATTTTTCATTAAGGCATAGGTAACATGGGGTATATAGGAGTTACATGTACGAGCTTTCGTAACCAAACTCCATTTAATCGTAGGTGTTTTGTTCTTATCTTTTAGATTCCAAAAATACTTGGATAATGGTTTATATATATATATATATATATATATATATATATATATATAGTGAGAGAGAGTCAGAGAGAGAGAATGGGCGTGATTATTTTTTTTTATCTTGAGGAGACCGTACGGTCAACACATTCTAAAAAGGTGAACGTTAGCGAGCAGCAGGAAACCCTGAAAGACACATTAGTCAATAGCGAATGAGGAGGGAAAATTGGAGCACAAATAAAATAGATTTTCATTATAAATAAATTAACAACTAAAAAATATAAGCATCTTCAAGAACCCGAACAAGGTGAACCAATCGAGCATTATGTAAAATGCAAAAAAATAAAATAAAATGCGTTATTATAATCCGCGGTAGATTTGGGATTGTCCAGTAAATGTTGCCCAATATAGTCGTGCACCGCTTGAGTGGTTCTTTTAACAAGACTCTGACTATTAGAACACATAATATATATACATATATATATATATATATATATATATATATATATATATATATATAATTATTTATTTAAAAATATGATTCAACACGCTACATAAGTGTTCTCATGTTTCAAAACAAGAGCCGAAAATCAGTATAATTATTTGAATTAAATTGAATTAAAGCACTAAACTGTGTTCCATCTTCAAGCGAAATTTTTATTTTTTTATTCCAAAAAAATTATATATATATATATATATATATATATATATATATATATATATATATAATGAAAATTTGTGATTGGTAGGGATAATTTCAGAGGATATTAAATCAAAAGATTACTCAATGCAGAATTAAATTTCAGAGCATTATAATAATAAATCAAGAAAAAAAAAACTTGACAGATCCATGTCGGATATAGTTTAATTCGTGAATATTTCTTTATTCATCTCTTCAGAGCGAAAGTTCTTAATATATTTTTAAAATTTTATAAAGAACTTTCGGTCTCAAACGATGAAGATGAAAAAATGCACGAAATAAATTATAACCGAAATGGCTTTTTTATTTTATATAATACTATTAAATGGATCTTTAATTTTTTGTTCTTAATTTTCATATATATATATATATATATATATATATATGAAAATTAAGAAACTTGCTACTACTATATATATATATATATATATATATATATATATATATATATATATATATATATATATATATATATATATATATATATATATATATATATATGCAAGTTTCAATACTCATATCTTGTATGTTTTTCTTAATTTTCGTATATATACCTCTAGGTGGTGTAATGATTAGCAAGCATGTCTCGGTGAAACAGTTACGACTAAGTAGCGAGTTCGAACCTCACTGGGCGCTTCACACATTCGGCCTTGTGCCACATCTAAGCTACGCTTAGAAAATCAATATATATATATATGAAAATCAAGAATAAAATTGAAGATCCATTTCGGTGTGTGTATATCTAATATATTTATATATATATATATATTAATAATATTTCTACAAATATTTAACTTTTCTTTGAAATCACTATTTTTAGGAAAATTATTGACTTTTCTATTGTTGATTGAAGATTTCCTTCCTAATCTTTTGTTCGACGTAGTGTGAAATTTCAATATTATAATTGCCATTATGCTCTGTTAGATTTAAAAGTTCCACCGATTTTAATTGTTGCTTCTGTTTTTGAAAATCTTCAAGTCATGTGTTTTCTTTTATTATCATGCTCATTGTTTAGGTTTTCCTCTGGCGTTAGTCCACGAGATATAATGAAGGGTGTTTTTCTTTCTAAGCGCTACAGGATTAATATGCACTGAGGCATGTTAACTCTACTGAGCTAAGAAAATGGTTATAAATAATCAAGAATCTATCAAACTGTAAAGGCCGATACAACAAAGATATAAAATAACTAGAGTTAATAATCTAATAGAGGCCAATTTATATCATAGTCAGTCGCAATATATTATAAACAGTTATCAAATATAAAACCTTCACTGATCAACAATCATTTTGCTAACCATAGAATGGAATAAAAACATCAAATTTAATTTAGATGAAATGAAATGGACAATAACGCGAATAAAATTGATGACTATAAATTAAGAGACTATATAAAATAATGTCTATAAATAAAAAGACTATATAAAATTGGTACACAAATACATAAACTAAAAGTAAAAGCTAATAAATTAAGTTGATTAGATATTATTTAAATATTATCTCTTGTAACATTTGAATAATAACAAAATCAACATATTAAAAAACGCAATTTTAGAAACAGTCTTGCCAACTTAAAAAATGCCTCTCTAATAATAAATACATAAATATATGGTATCATAATTACTACATTATCTTGTAGACTCAGTTGGATTTTATATGGTAATAGCTATATTAAATCCTACAGCTATGACCAATACAATGAATAACAAATCCTAGAAATATTAACTATAAAATTAAACAATTCAGCATTAATAAATATTAAATCAATTTAGAATAAAAAACATATTAAAAATCGTAATTCCCCATGTATAATAAAAAATAATCATCAAAACCGGGGGTGCGTATTATGCACAGCTTCAAAAAATTCTTAAAAAATTGCCCTCAAATAAAATAAGAATTATCATAAAATTAAATTAAAATAATATTATTCTATATTTAAAACATTTTTTTAAATAAGAGTAGGAAACGCTGGCCTTAATGAAATTGTAGAGATGTATCGTGTATGAGTAGAAGCATTTTCCAACAATTTTTGCTCAAATAGAAGCAGATAAAAATAAACAAATAAATAAACACTAGAAACTTCTACAATGCAATACGACATTGAAACTATCCTACACGAAAATATATAAATATATGTAAAAGATAAATATATATTTAGAACAAATATAATACCTCAATGGTAATGATTGATGGAAATGGAAATTGTTTAGAATTGCAATAATATTTTTACTGACTCGACTCTCATTTCAGACCTATATCGACCAATTAGAAAAGGTCAAAGTTAATTAAAATACTAAACAAACACTTCCTATTGGTTAATAATAGAAATACTTGACGCTCATTGACCTAACACTAAGCTCTACTGTAGGTGGGCATTTCTAAAATAATTTTCTTTAAACATGTTTTCAGAAAAAAAGTCCTCTCTTTCTAGTATTGATGGCGGTGTGGAAAGTGAAAGTTATGATTATACTATGGTTGTTCCTTCTAGTTTTCATTTTGGTACACATTTTAGTTGTTGCCGCAGTGAAAAGTGTGCAACTGATGCGGTGTCTGCTATTTAGTACATT
Source organism: Acanthosepion pharaonis (assembly GCA_903632075.3). Lineage (NCBI taxonomy): Eukaryota > Metazoa > Mollusca > Cephalopoda > Sepiida > Sepiidae > Acanthosepion > Acanthosepion pharaonis. The sequence goes on from CAHIKZ030000454.1 coordinate 1,190,362, forward strand.
TCTTTTCTTGGTGTCCTGTAGCAACAATATACATCATCTGACGAAGGACGCCCCCCCCCACTTCAGTATGTGCGAGCCTCATTGAATCTTTTTCTTAGTCGCTGAGCTCTTAAAATGTTTGAATATAGCTAAATGTACTTGCGTTGTTTACATTATTCGGACTGTTATCCTCATCTTCATTACCATATTCACAACGTTTCTTCATGTGGAATTTCGAATAGAACCCTTTACATTTTTCTTGTTCCACGTGCCATGCCTCTTCTGGATGTCTTAGTTGTTTCACTTTAACTCAACTCTCCAAATTTTTCTAGTATTGTACTCACAACTATTTGGGTCTAGTCATTGTATTTGACCAACGTCTTTATCGACTGGGCCATGAGGATATCTGTGTAAGAATTTTGTGGACTTATAAAATAATGTTTCAGCAAACATATTTTTACATTGCTCATATTACAATGTTTTTTTTTTGTTAGTATCATTGCATATTTTTTACTAGAGCTTATATTGCAATTTTTATTGTTTTGTTATGTGGACAAAATAAAGAGTTCGGTTTGAAATTCCAAACACTTGTAGGAGACTGGAACGTACAACGGCCGAAACGTTGTGAAATTGACAATGAAGATAAATGTCTGAATAATGTAAATAATGCAAGTAATTATAATACCTCATCTCAGATATATATATATATATATATATATATATATATATATATATATATATATATATATATATATATATATGCATACGTGGAAATATGAATAATTCTCGGGCCAAAACAAAATACATTCCCTCATCTACAAAACGCACTTCTTTATTTTACCATTAAACGTTTCTACATGATTGAAATTCAACATTGTCGATTCAGGTTGGGTAGTATGATTCAACAAAGGGCGATACTGACTACAGGATTTTTCCCTTTTTTATTTTCCCTTATGTAGAGCTAGTGGAAACTTCATAACCGGACCAGATATGGCTCCTTTAAAAAAAAAATTCTCACGCTTTTTTATTTCAGCAGATTTTGTGATGAGGACGGAACGAGCTCCTTCCATGTAGAGAGAGAGAGAGAGAGAGAGAGAGAGAGAAAAGAAAGAACAACAAAAAGTTATGTGTGTATAACTATAAAACCTTATTGAAATGTATAATTAACATTCCTGACAGTAAGTAAAATCGATTACTTATTTGAAAGTCTACATCTTAGCTGACAACACTTTCGACATTGTTATTTTAGTAAATACGATTTAATGTGTAAATTAATCCTTCCCTCCATGTTATGTTTACTATAATATCAATTTCGGAAAACTCTTTCGCTTGTAAACTAATCTTCTTGAAAAAAAAATATTTATTTTCTGCATAGACTTAGTTTGAAATTGTCTTGTTAATCTGATATGATGAAAAAATTGGCAAAGTATGCCGTGCATGGTTTTGATCGTAAAATCTGAGTACAATGTATTTTAATATTGCAGCTTGCTGAGAAATTCTGACCAATAAAATATAAAATACTTTGCGAACAAAAGGAAAATAAACTCGTGGCTTAAAATAGAAGAGAAACAGGTGGAATCATTCATGAGAATTAGAAACTATTTTCAACATTTTCTGTAAACCATCGACAAATCTAATAGAAGATGGGGAAATGTTAAAGAAAAAATTAACTCAAAAATAGTTTCTATTGGATTAACGGTGAATTGCTAAAAAAAAGTCCCATTCACTACGATTCAAGACTCAGTCAAAATTCTCAAAGTTTCTGTTGTGAAAGAAATACATTTTCTATGAGATAAGTAGCTTTACTTACTGTAAATAGAATGAATGGATGTTCCCTCAAGGAGGCACAGTGTATAGAGCGGCTATTAGAATTTAAAGTCAACCCAGACTCAAGTGGAACTCAGACATCTGACCCATCGCTAACTATGCTAAAAAAAAAAAAGGATGGTTCCCTGTACAACTCCAGCATGTACCTTACTCCTGTTATCCTCTAACTTTACAACACCCAGATCAGGCCGAAAATAAAGTACAGCCGCCGTATATGGACAGGAGCTGCCCAGTCTTCACTTTCTACTCTCGATAGAGTTCAAAAGCGTCCCCGCGTCCTTGTGGGTGACGAATTATTTTACAATCTGCAACGCTTTTCCCTGCAGACGTGACGTCGCAAGTCTCTTTCTGCTCTATCATCATTTCCATTGTGAGTGTTGACGTTAACTACACTCTTTAGTTCCTCCAATTCTAACCTTCACGGCTACGACTCGCCGTCCCATGCACATTTTAGCAAACCACTCCCATTCCCATCGTATTTCACAGGCGGGGTGCAAGTTCCACTCAAACAGCTTTTTTCCGACTCCCAACATGGTGCTTTCCTGATTACTAAACTCATAATCTGTTTAAATATAGAGTTAACCGTCATATTCCCCACATATCTGCACAAGATGTGACTCTTACTCTGTAACATTCTACCTCGAGTAACGCTCAATGTAAAAAAAAGGACACATTCGAGGAATCGATTAGTTAGTAAAATTCACTCATCTGTTTTAAGAAAATTCAATATATGTGCTGGTTTTTGTTATATAAACTGTGCTAGCACGAACAAGAGTCAAATACCTACAAATCATTTTCCCCAAATTCACATAAATAAAGAAAAAATACATCCAGTCTAAAGTTATTATTCAAATCTCATAATTCTCAATAATTCTAAAAATCCAGAACCAATATTTGTCAGATATAAACTAGTCCATTTCCAACATTGGTAAAGTCTTTAACTATATTTAATCATTTTAATGGTTATATTTTAAGATATTTGGGATTTATGAAAATGGTCAGGGGTCGGCAACTCATTCGACCCCGCGGGCCGGATCGTGTTATAATGACGGGTTGCGGGCCGGACGAAGGCCATTAATGAAAAATTAAGGAAAATTACATATGCAGACCCCTGTCAACCTAAATATTTAAAACCTTAATGAAAATAAACATTGAGAAATCAGAAAAACAAAAGAAAATCTAAAATTAAAAAACACCTAAGAAAAATTACTTTTCCTCAAGGAACGTCAAAATACTTCAAAGTGAAAAAAAAATCAACCGAAGTGAAATGGATGAAATTATGACGTGTAGGTTTGAAACTGTTATTGAAAAGTGTTCCACAAACGAACCACACACACACATCAAACAAAAACGAAGCACATATACCCATACATACGAGTACAAATAGTTGCAAACATATACTCTTACGTACGTACACATGCGGTATCATCCACACATTCATGAGGCATGTATGAATAATAATGCGCGTATGTTTAACTGTCTTTAGATTGCTGCTACCTCGCATGACAGTCCCTCCCTGGCCTCTTTCACTTTATCGATCCTTTCGCTTCTGTTATCTTTTAATGTAACCAAGGGTCATAACAAATATGTATCCATTATTTGACATTAAACGTAGGCAACGCAACTTTTTTCTAAACGGCCAAATTGCGAGCAACCCTGTAACGATATTTTGTTATTGTATGGAATCCCGACACTCCAAATTTTAACATTAAACGAAAAATACGAGTAGAAGGGTTCCTATAGACCCATACGTATCATAATAGCGACTTTCGCTTTTTGCTCAGTAACAATGAAATAAGGAAATCAAATCTGTAATCACTAAAAATTATTTTTTTTTTATATCTGGGAATCAAAAATTGCAATATATTTTATATTTTCTGGGTTTACTTTCAATTTTCAGACAAATTACTAAAACGAAACAAAATACCGAATTTATTTCTTTTTGCATAAACAAATACGAAGCGCACTGATTACATTCATTTGTATTTTATTTTGGAATTTAAAACATTTCCAATTTTATTCAGTTTATTTGCAGAGTAATTAAGCTTTAAAAAGCGTGATATTTGGCCCGTGTCGAGCCAGGCCGCATGCAAAAAAATCAGTGAAAGACTCTTGTTTGAGAAGAAGAGGGGTATGATAAGATAAGAACATGGCCCATTAAAAGATTCCAGCAACTTACATAGGATAGGTGGCAGGGGTTAGCGATGGGGTGACGCTGTTGGAGGAATGAAATAGAAAGCCGACTGAGACAACATTGTCCCTTTGAAGCTGTCGCCGGTCGGTCGGTCAAATCGGCTCTCAGTTTTTGTTTTATGGTTATTTTTTTATTTTTCTTTACGCTGAAATGGGGGTTATTGGGATTTGATCGTGTTTTTACGGTCATAATATTCAAATTTGGTTGGGTGGATCAGAGGAAGATAACAGCAGGCCTTTTGTCGAATTCGAAAGCCTCGTCTGTCATGTTAAAAATAGTCATTGGTAATCAGGCTCGAGGGCCGATCAAAATGCCTTCGGACCGCGGACAGTAGGTTGCCGACCCTTGGTTTAAACTAATATTAGTTTATGGCTATTGAAATATAATAAGAACTTTTTCTTTCTATAATATATTTGAAACATTGCTAAGAAGAAGGAAGTTAAATCCAGAAAAGCAGAAATAATAAAGTTATTAAATGAAGGAATATCCACATTGGAGGCATGAAACGAGATTCGTAGAGATTCTCGAATGATAAGACGGCTGTTGAAAATATAAGTAAGTTGAGAACTTGAAGCTAAGAAAAAGGCTTTACGAACTTGTCTCCTCGAGAGGAACATTAACGTCGCAAATTAAGATCTGTCAAGAAATTTCTTAGGTACACATTTTTCGGTAAAGAAAATATTTGAAAGCCTCAAAGTTGTGCCAGGAAATACATAAAAAATAACTTTCTTTAAGACTAATTTTCATGTTCTAATCTCGGGTGTCACAGGATGGACTTGACGAATGGGCCTAATGATGTATTTTATATGATGCAGTTATGTCTGTGGCTATAAGAAGACAGAAAGAAGATATCATGATGATATAGGCTGGAATTGTCCACTAAACCTTTATTGAATCATTCAACGAACATGAATCAGTTACACTGAACAGTGTTAGCTATTGCGACTTTATCGACAAGGCTTTCTTTCATTGGAACAAATCCCAACCTCGCAGATACAAGTTTTCTGGCAGTTTCCGTATCTGAATGATGCAAACTAAACTCTTGTTCAGCTGCCATATCAAAAGTGGTGTCCTTTTCTATTTCGATCTTATGATCCCAACGTTCTGTTTTGTGAACTTGAATTTGACAAAATAGTTCTGGTATTTTTCGATCCTTTTCAGGGAACCTCATCAATCCCTCAGTGCGTCTTACAAAACAAAATAAGGCGTTGTCTTTGGTTTTTGATGGACTGAGAAAAGAGTTCGTACCCGTCACTTACTGAAAATGAACCAGGATTTTGTTATTTTATTTTTTTATTGTTCTCAGTGTTGCCCTTCTACACATACAGAAGAGCTAAATAAATAACATGGAAAGAATGGAAATAACAGAATAGAGTTTCTATGTTTAAAATCTTTATGTTGTCATATTGGAAAATATATTGGTACAGATTTCGAGAAGTTAATTAAAAACGAGGATTTCTGTTTTGTTTAAATCACGGCATAATTTCAACAATGCTAAATATTTTGAGGATTTTAATCCGTTATTTTATTAAAGTTCGTTGAAAGGGGACAAAATCTAAAAAAGCTTTTATAAGTTAAAGAGCCAAGAAATAGTGCAAATGACTTCACTGGCAGAAAGCAAATTCAGTTCCAGTTCTAAGCAAGTTATGTCTAAATGGTAAACATTTTCAAACAACCCATTCTCCATCTTCTCAAAGACGCCTGTATAGGAACAGAAACGCACAAAAGAAAAATGTCAACAATAGTTCAATAACCACTAGTGCAATGGGAAGCAATCAAATTTTTTTTTTTTTTACTTTCATCCTCCTTTATAATTCGCAGTAGCATTATACATCATAGGTAAGATTGTTGCAAAATTCAAAATGAGATCAGGTTTCGAACGAAAATAAAAACCTTTCTTCGAGGCAAATATTTACATTCTATGTACCGTCATTTGGCCTTGTACATTACTAATCTAACAAGCAATACAAAAAGTGCCATAATATAATCTGAGAATGAAGAGAACCCCAAGGTATAGCCTATGGTAATGGCTTAACAAACAATTTGGATATTTGTATCCCAAAATAATAGAATTTATCAGTAGAAAGAAAAATGCCTCAGGAGATTCACAGATCTTCTTGGGAAAAATGTAAACAACTTCATGCAGTCACATTATTGTTACCAGAGTCATACGAAAATCCAAGGGCAACAACCCTTGTTTCAATTTATGAATAAAGAAATTACATTTTTTTAATTTAAGTATACATCCCTTTTAGAAGTCTAAGCCTCATATATAACTTTTATAAAGAGACAATAACACAACAGTCGATAGGCAGCTTATTTAATTGTGCCTTTGTTTTATTCCTGAAATCGAAGAGATTTATAAAAAAAAAAAAAGTATATTTTAAAACTGCGATTTCTTACATTAATGGTTTTCAAACACGAAGAAGCGATTTTACCGTCCCGGTAAAATGGACAGCAAGGCCATTGTGCCGGTAAATATAAATAATGATTTAGAACTAAGTATATTTTATACTTGAGATGGTCAATGCAGTGGTTGTATAGGCAGCACGTGAACAACATAGATTGTATGCTCTATGATTGTTGTCTTCAGTAAGAACACCAGAAATGTATTGGCAAAAGAACCAAGGTAAAGTTTTGGATTTGCAAAGACTGTTATGCCTGAAGTGCTTAAAATATTCAGAGACTTCTATATTTCTTTTAATAATTGATGATGAATTAATGATTTTAAATTGTGTTTTACCAATTGATGGTGGAAAAGATTTTAAATTGTCTTACCAATTGATGGTTAAAATAAATACACTTCTGCGTATATTTAATTTTAACATTACATGTCTTCATATTAAAAAAATATTTACCGGCAAAATAGACTGGGGGTCTATTTTACCGAGACCGGTAAAATAAGCTTAAAAGAACGTGCCTATTTTACCGGGCTGTCAAAATATCTTCTTCCTTTCAAAAAAGCAAAAACAGTATACACCAGATTTGGCCGTATCAGATCACAATACGTATGGCTGATTTTATTTCCATTCATTTTCTTCATAATTAAAGAACGTTTCAGGTTCTTCATTGATTAAGAAATCATTATTTTTGCTTCTCATTCCAGCTGATTGTTTTTTTTTGTTTTTCAAATCAGAATCCTTTTCTTTGTTTTCAGCTTGAGGCCTGACCATTTTTCGATGCAATATTCCTAGAATTTTTTATTACATTATATTTTGATTACAGTAAAGAGCAACAAATGCTACTAGAATTGATTGATTTGTTTCTTTTTACAGGTTATCAACCCTTTGTAAGTTATATGAAGCTGGAATATATTTGTAACTGAAAGAATATTCTTTTGTTGCGAATGAATAATAACAAGATAGATAGATAGATAGATAGATAGATAGATGATAGATAGATAAAATCAGATTGATACTGACATAGGAACAAGCTAGGATAGATAGATAGATAGATAGATAGATAGATAGATAGATAGATAGATAGATAGAATTATAGATCGAAGATGATGGCTTCGTGTGTATTGTTCTTAAATAAGTATTCTGTAAGGTCTGGTTATCCTATGTCTGTCCATGTACATTTTGCACATAGGGTTTGAAGCTTGTGATGCTGTCTGTAAATTTAGTTATTCCTTATACTTTAGACCTGTTTACGATTTTTTCCAGATAAAAGTCCGACTTGCTGGGTGGAGAATGAATGGATCCATGCCCTTTCTAATGGTATTTGCGTGTAAATCAAATGGAATTTGAACTCGTTTCTCCGGACGAGAAGAAAGTTGCTCATATGACCAGCCTTATTCTACATGCATTTCCGGGTGTGAAAACCTGAGATACCTCTTGCTCATAAACACTTACTGAACATTTTATCGAACATTCTCTATGACAGAACTGTCGGCATATCATGATAATTCAGCCAGGAAGAGCAGCACATATGGACAAAATTATTCGACTTATTTGTTGATATGTGTAACCCTTTTTCCCGGCCGCTAAAACGATAAATTTGTAGTACAGATTGTGGGGGTTAAGTTTCTATTTTTCGATGAATTATTAATTCATGCATTTTGCAAAAATAATGGATTAATCTGAGAGATGAAACCATTATGAGATGAAACCACGCATTGATGAACATTACCAGATCTCATATTGCAATTTTTGTTGTAATTATTGCTTTTCTTTGGCACTCCTTATTACTGGTTCCCATATTGTATTCATTTCTATGCTTGGTCGGCTCAGGAGATTTTTCTGCCCTAGTATGTCTGCTGATTACTTAATTTTACGAAATTTCCAATGATGTTCTTTGTTTCGACCTGATCCCACAAAGGGCGGTGATCTCCCTTTTCTCTCCAGAGAAAACTGCAATATGAGCAAACATCCTGAAGAAGGCCGGAGCGTACAACGGCCGAAACGTTGTGATATATAGGATAACAAAGATGAGGAAAATAGTCCGAATAATGTAAATATGAACAAATTAACATATTAAACCTAAGAAGCATAACTGTATAAGCATAAAGAACGGCTGCTGGGTTTAAACATAATTTGTCGGTGATATATACTGCTGATTCCCTGATATCAGGAGCTATAATCTGTTTGGGATTTTTGTGATACGGTAAGTACATTTGTTTTATCCGTAGTCTTCATCCACTTTGTTTTATTTTTTTATATCTATGTATACTTTTAAAATGTCCATATTCGAAACCTTAATACGTTTGTATCCCGTAATAAATTATTTGAGTATGAATAAATCTATTGTGCAACTTTCTGTAACTTCTTTAAATTAGTGCATCGTTAAATTATTGAAAGGTTTCTAGTAGGATCGTGGTCTGGAAGTAAGTAAAACTACTACTGATGAAAAGCGCTTACTGAGGTCTGAAACGGTTGTTTTTACGGGATGGAAACTAGTATTGACCCACTGAAAGATCAAATGTTTCCTTTGTTCTCCATTTATACGTAGTTTTGGGATCAAGCTGTGTTTTGGCAGCTCTTTGTAATTGAGTGCTGTCAAAGTTCCATTAACAATTAATAGACAGTGGAGGTCACTGCCAATAAAATTACCCCCAGGTCATAATTCTTCTACCAGCAAACCTACGGAAAAAACTCTTTCTTTCTCCTCGTACAAAAAGTTGTTGCAGTCAGGCTATCAAGATTGAAGTACTCTTCATCTGTCCACATGACATTCTGTAGATCAGGGTTCTCATTGAGTATCATCTCTGTCCAATATCATCTTGCTTCTTTGTAACATTTATTGAAACTGTTTCTTTTTTGCTAACATCGTGAGCTACTGGCGAAGGTTTTGATGGCATGATTTCGATACCGGTTTTATCTTGCTTATTTTGTAGAATTTTCCTTAATAAATTTTAATGTATGTCCTATAGCATCTCTTAAACTTCCTCTTCTAGTTTGCTCAGAAATGCCTCTAAACACTGCAGATTACAGTGATATATCAAGATTTTTCCAAGTTGTGTAAAAAAATCTTTTATGAATGCTTTTTTTCCTTGGCGTAATCAAGGTATTTCCAGAATCTGGTCGGGGTACGTTCAGCATTAGATATAGAAAAAAGCATCAAATTAGCATTTTTTTCCGAGAACACCGAGAAACAAAATTTAATTTAAAAAAAAAAAAAACTGAACTCATTTGAATTACCGGAATTTGAATGAATTTTCTAGAAATATTTCAAGCATCCAGAGGAAGTTATTTTTTCCATGTATGAAGAATTTTAATCCTGATGGATACAAGAAATTCTTCGAAACTTTCAGAGAATCATATGGGACAATTCTTAGTTCGGATTACAGAAAAGTACCGAATTCACAAATATTTGTACAGATTTTGGAAATCGAGAAATAATTTTTAATTACAAAATTGAACTCATATCAATGTTAATCTGAGAATAAAAGACTCTAGAAATGACTATAAACTTCTGAGCAATAAATATATATATATATATATATATATATATATATATATATATATATATGAGATAGATATTGTTATGGGATCTTACCCATCATAATAATAGACTATTCCATACTTAATAAATACTGCGCCTCTGGAGCAGGCAAGGAGTCAGTACTTCAAGTAGTTCAAGTTGAGTCAAGAGTCGAGTCAGAGGCAGTCCGAAACAGAGTCGCGTTCAGACAATTACTGCAAGACATTGGAATAGTGATACTGGTTGAGACTACATTGTTCTCTCTACTAAACCTGATTGTTCATACTAACACTTCTACTTCTTCTGTATATATCCCTGTTTATAATATACCTGTGTTATTCCATACCTGTGTTCGCGTTCTTCTTTATTGGTTATACCTTGGACTATCACCGTGGTACCGGACCATAACAGATATTAATAACGTGAGAAAGAAAGATATATATTAATAGCCATAGATTGATGTGGACAGACTTTTCTAATTCGTTGCAGTTGGCGACATCACATTAAACATCTGCTCCAGTAAGATCACCAAATTTATACAAAGTCGAGTCTGATCACTACTTAGATGGGTGACCACTTGAGAATACCAGGTTCTGTAAGCTTAGATATGCGGGTCGTGTAATGGATAATTTCTGGGAATTGTTAATCGGAGAGCCGAGTTCCAATTCCTGTTGGGCTCGTTATTTTTACTTATGCGCAAATACACTTTTGGAAAATTATGAATCCACCACTTTTACCACCAGCTATGGGTTAATCAGTTCGACTTTTATTAGTATAATATTATCGGCAAAAATAATTTTAAAAAATCTGAAAGAATATTTTCTGCCTTTAAATAACCTGCAAAAGGTTGATAGGCCTGCGAAATCAAATCCTTAAAAAAATGTTTATCTTTGACAGAGAGGGCTCTTTTCTTACGTATTTCTTCTATAAAAAAAAGAATACTCATGCACTATAAAGCAATTTGAAACTATATAGAGTGGTAAATAAATCCGGTTTCATTCGCGCTAATAGATTAGACTTTTCTTGCGAAAAACAAAAAAAACAAAAACCTCAGTTCCGTTTGGAGACATGGGGGCGTTATCATATAAATATATTTTTATTAAATTAAAATGCATCAATCCCTTTCATAATATAAAAGAAAGCCACGGGCCATAAATACTAGAATAATTTAAGATTTTGATGAGAGGAATTTTTCTATCTTGCTTACACGCAGTTTTATTTGAAAAGACAATTTAAAAGAGAATGATGGGAGAATGATAACGATATATGATGATGCTCATCGAACGAACTGGTACATATCTGTATGTACATTATGTACTGTAACATACATATCTGTATCTCAACCGAAATTTTTTGCTTGTGTTGAGTGTGGGCTGGGAGATATAAAACCACTTCTCCAGCGTTGGAGGCACATATGGCCAAGTGACAAAAGAATCTACCGAAATAATTAAATAAGTGGTGTTTCTGAAAGTTAGGGCCTTTAAAAGAAATACTTTCAGCGCCATCATCTTTCAGCTAAAAAGATATTCTTCTCTTGCTGGGGGTGAGCTTTCAGGACCCTCGGCTGTAACAGATTTGACAGTTTATATCCTTCCGCATACCATTACCTTCCGCTCACCTATTGGCCGGCCTTTTGTTTTAGCACAATATGACTTCTTCAAAGTTAATATTTCGAGTTTTACTTTGTTGAAATTCAACTCTCACAACGGATCCAACAATGAAGACTTATTCAACCTTTAAGTCTACCTGTTTCTATTTTCAACTATAACGGGCTTTGCAAACTCCCCCGACTATTCCTCTTCGATTTTTCTCCTTCGCTATTTTATTTCTCTCCCGTTTTTGCGCCGATTAAAGCTCATTCTATCCCTTGAAAAATCGATAACAATAGATGAAACAAGATGTTCGATTTTGGCATGTTTTCTTCTCTCATCATCCTCTCTTATTTTTGCTTCTTCAAGAAAAAAAAATTTACTTTTGCTCGCAATTCCGTCATATCCATAAGAACCATTCCCATTTTTAGGCAACAGCGCAGCGAAAGCCAAGAATAACATTCCTGCCCATTCTCCATAGCGTTGAATTCGTTCAGTCGATTTTGGGTTTATTTTAGCAGCTTCGAACCTTCTCTCGTTTGGCTAATTATATATATATATATATATATATATATATATATATATATATATATATATATATATATATATATATGCAAGTATGTATGTATGAGAAGCACAATCGATATTAAAGAGTTTGGAAATGCCAAACATTGGTCGTATTCAAAATAAGTTTTTCTTCATGTGATTCCTTTCAGGCCCAGTCATTTTTCTCTATGAAATTAAAAGTCGGTGGAAAGCTCATTCACACATTGGTCTTGACATAAGGACTTACTGACCTTAGTTTTGTCATGCACAAAATCATTATTGCTGGATCGAATTCACTTCACAGTAGTAACCCACTGATCAAATTCCCTATTACTCTAAGATGAAGCCTCCAATCAATCTACTCTGTTTGATCTTACGCAAAGCCTCTCAAAAGTGAAATGCTTAACGATGGCTGAGCTGTAGTCATAGTCTGCTAAACAAGTTTAAAACAATTAATCCACATACGCCGTTTGACTAGTGTGGTGCAAGTTCAGACTTTTACGATACAGTAATAGACAACGGCTCGGATTGAGGAATCGGCGAACCGAGTTCGAATTCTAATCCATTACATACACTTACGTGCTAATACCCTTGGGAAAGGTAGGAATCCTCTTCTCTCCAGCTATGCGTAAATAGCAGGACAGGCTGGTTCCGTAGCTTTGGATGGCAATTGGTCTGCCGCAGGAAGAATTGGCAACATACTGCGGGAAGAAAATCTACCTCGTCAGTCATGTATCATGGATGGCATATAACCGACTGACAGGCTTAAACAGATATATAATATATAGACTGGAATATATAGATAGACAGATAATGTACGTAACTATGGGTAAATAGCAGGACAGAGCGGGAGTGAGGGGAAAATACTGTACAAGGAAGAACACTGGAGAGTTAGACGTCTCAATCAGCGCATAAGCTATAGGGCATCTCCTTAGTATGCCTAGCATAGAAATGCAAATGACAGAAGTCTTCAACTGCAGCAACAGCATCAGTAAACAAACACGATGTCAGTTGCATAACTGACAGTGACATTGGCTGCATAATGAGCAGAGATGTTTTGGTTTAAAGCTCTACTCTAGGTAAACGCGTTGGTTTGTGACTCTTTAGTGTCTGGCTGTGAGTTCAATCCCTGGGTCGGACAGTGTACTTGTACTCAGTGGGAATGGGCGGGCAAATAAGCAGTGCTAAATAAAATGAGAACTAGACGATGTCCTTAGGATATGGATGGTGGAATAAGAACAGTCTACCCCTGTGGATCAAATAAATCTTTAAGTTACCCTGATCGATATAAACAAGAGGAAGGCCGGTGGGAGCAACAGCCGAAACGATAAGACGAGGATAATATTCCGAATGTAAATAGTATAAATAATAAATCTGCATCCCAGAAATTCGGGCAAAAGTTGCCGACAACCTAGTTTTACTAGCCATTTGATAATCTGGGACAATTCTTACTCATTAATTCTTGCTAAGTAATACTTTGATCTTGTGCCAATCTACACTTAATAAATAATTCCTATTATCCAACGATCCATTCTCCAATAATTTTTAGTTGTCTTATATATGCCAATGGTCCTTTTTTTCTCCGTGTAGAATGACAATATATTTCTTGTGTTAATATCTAATACGGACTTTCAACCATGCCTGAAATCCTGCCATTTTCATAGTGAGCAGGGCAGCGCAAATTCTTTCCTGATACTTATATGTGTACAAATCATGTAAATATCGACACATCTGAAAAGATGACAGCACGCCATAAAATTCAATAGTCAGTCGACCATTTCCATTAGATGTCACTTTCTCCGCCGTTATCTGATTTAAGAAACGACTTTCTTCTGGATGAACTCTGGTCAACATACATTACCCTTGTTCTCATTCGAATTTTGTCAAGCTTATCACTTTGCAACAAGGTTTTTGACCTCCATCTCTTTGTACAAATACACAATTTTAATGGAAATCATCGAGGAATAAAACAAAGAAGATGAAATCATATCATAGCGAGATATACGATTTTTTAAATGAATTGAGAGAGAAAAGATATGACTCTGACAGGACATGCTAATTGTAAGCAATTAATGGTGACACTGCTAATTATCTTTGATCAGTCTGAAACGAATAATATCGGTCTATGACGTGTGTGACCTGGAAGCTCTAATTTGTGATTTTTACTAATTAAGCTGACAGGAGTTAGGAGTTCAAGCTTTTTAAGAGAGAAACAATTAGGTGTGCTACTGATTTCGCCGATCGATTTCCCGAGTCGATCTTAAATGCATATTATTAAACCAGAATGGTTTATTCAAAGGTTTTTCCCTTTCCATGATTTTTCAATAACAGTCACTTTTCGATAATGCAACTTTTTCTGCATCTTATCTTTACATCTTAGGTCAATATCCAGGTACTGCTTACAGGAAGAATTCTTTTTCCAAACTGCATTTATTCACAGAATTAGCTGAAAGAAAGAAAGAATATTTTTTAAATGAAAAAAGAGGAACATATAAATGAAACGGATTTCATTAATTTTATAGTCGAAACAAAACGGACAAGAAATCTATAAATTTAACAAAAATATTCTATGAGATCAGGTAATTTTGTTTGGATGGGGTAGCTAGCCATGTGAAGCAGCCAAAAAGAAGAGGACCTGATTAAAAGAAGTTTTCCTTAAGCTATTCATTTCTCAACCCATTATTGACAGAAAGAAATTGGTTGAGGTGACAAACTGGACCTGCAACAATAGAAATGCGAAACGATGTTCTTCAGGGGAGTAAAGGTGAGTAAATGATCTAAGAAGTGTTTTAACAGAAGACATTGAAATTCGAAAACGCCTTGACATAGCCAAAGATTCATTGCAAAGGCGAAGCAGAGTACCAAGGGACAGAAAATCTTCATCAGAAAAGATTACTGAACTCACAGGTGATTTCTGTCCTCTTAAATTGCAGTGAATGCTGGATAATATCATCAAAGATTAAGAAGAAACTTGAAGCAACTCACATTGTTCTGTTGAAGGACGCTGATGTGATCATAAACCAAACTTGTGAGCAACGACGAAGTTTTAGAGAAAATTCAAACAAGAATGAAACATATACTTAACATAAGGAAGAGACAACTGACATTTCTGGGGCACATGATGAGGAAGGAGGACTTGGAAAATCGGATACTCACAGGACAGATTGAGGACAATAAAGATAGAGAAATAAGGAAATGACAACATTTATTAAGCTCTACAAAGGACAGGAAATCGTGGAGAGTCATCATCACCTAAGTCCCGAGGGAACACGGCATATAAGGAAGAAATCACATAACACTCTAATTTTCGGAAGTTTTATATATCAGGTCATCCCATAAGTTCTGTCCGAATTTTAAATTTTTGTTAAAATGAACGAAATTTAAAGAGTATTTTATAACGTTTAATGGAGCTGAACATTATTTTTATGTTTAGATGCATTTAAACTGATCAAATTTTATTTCAGAGAACAACAAAATTAAATTTTGTTTGATTAAAACCCTGCTAACATGGAAGTACCCAAGAATCATTTGAGGCACATAATGCTTTATGAATTCAAGAAAGGAAACTCAGCTGTCGAAGCGGCTAGAAACATCCACTCAGTTTATGGAGAGGAATGTGTGAATGAAAGAACTTACAGAAGATGGTTTGCAAAATTCAGAGGTGGAGATTTCACCCTTGAAGATGAAGATCGAACCGGACCTCCAGTTGAGTTTGATGAAAAGCTTCTTGAAGCAGCCCTTGAAAAAAATCTTGCTTTATCAGTTGAGGAATTGGCCGTGGTTCACAGTTCAAACCATACAACAGTTCATCGTCATCTTCAACAACTTGGAAAAGTTCCTAAACTTGGAAAATGGGTGCCTCATGAATTGTCTGAAAACAACCTCAAATCCTGAGCTGACATCTGCTCTTCTCTCCATTCTCGCCAACTTGTTTCACCTTTTTTGGATAGACTTGTGACTGGCGACCAAAAATGGATCTTTTATCGACATGTTAATCGTCGTAGACAGTGGCTTGGTAAAGGGGAAGGACCCCAGTCACAGCCAAGAAGGGAACTTCATGAGCAAAAGGTTCTTCTTTCAATCTGGTGGGATCGCCAAGGAATAATCCACTTTGAATTCTTACCACCTAATGCAACAATTAATTCTCAAATATACTGTCAACAATTAGAGCGTTTGAGCCAAGCTTTGAGGAAAAAAGACCTGCTCTAGTGAATCGAAAAGGGGGTGATGTTTCATCAGGACAATGCGCGACCCAAAACAACAAGAATCACGTCACAAAAGATTGAAGAACTTGGTTGGGAGAAAATTCCTCATCCACCTTATTCTCCCGATCTTGCTCCTTCAGACTACCATTTGTTTCCTAGCTTACAGAATAATTTGGAAAAACAGATTTTGTAACACAGGAAGAGGTTAAAACTGACATTTGTGAGTTCTTCGAATCAAAGCCAAAAGAATTTTACAGTAATAGAATTAGTAAGCTTGTTAATAGATGGAAGGAAGTCATAGATAATCAGGGAAAATACATTGTTGATTGAATCTGTAATTAAATGTAACATTTGGTCACTTGTTTTCTTTATTCAAAATTCGGACAGAACTTATGAGATGACCAGATAGTAATCTTGTTAATAGATGGAAGAAAGTCATAGATAATCAGGGAAAATATATTGTTGATTGAATCTGTAATTAAATGTAACATTTGGTCACTTGTTTTCTTTATTCAAAATTCGGACAGAACTTATGGGATGACCAGATAGTAATCTTGTTAATAGATGGAAGAAAGTCATAGATAATCAGGGAAAATACATTGTTGATTGAATCTGTAATTAAATGTAACATTTGGTCACTTGTTTTCTTTTATTCAAAATTCGGACAGAACTTATGGGATGACCAGATAGTAATCTTGTTAATAGATGGAAGAAAGTCATAGATAATCAGGGAAAATATATTGTTGATTGAATCTGTAATTAAATGTAACATTTGGTCACTTGTTTTCTTTATTCAAAATTCGGACAGAACATATGGGATGACCAGATAGTAATCTTGTTAATAGATGGAAGAAAGTCATAGATAATCAGGGAAAATACATTGTTGATTGAATCTGTAATTAAATGTAACATTTGGTCACTTGTTTTCTTTATTCAAAATTCGGACAGAACTTATGGGATGACCAGATAGTAATCTTGTTAATAGATGGAAGAAAGTCATAGATAATCAGGGAAAATATATTGTTGATTGAATCTGTAATTAAATGTAACATTTGGTCACTTGTTTTCTTTATTCAAAATTCGGACAGAACTTATGGGATGGCCAGATAGTTATCTTGTTAATAGATGGAAGGAAGTCATAGATAATCAGGGAAAATACATTGTTGATTGAATCTGTAATTAATTGTAATATTTGGTCAATTGTTTTCTTTATTCAAAATTCGGACAGAACTTATGGGATGACCTGATATAACAAACTGATTTGTCTACGATTTGTGGCAAAACATTTGCAGATTTTCCGACATCTGCGCCACATTAATCCTAAGTACGAACCAATGACGTTCATCGATTGGTGATTTTTAAATAATTTATGATTCGACTGTGCTAAGAACTCTATGGACTGAACATTTGCGCAACTAAGAAGTTTTAGAGAAAAATGGACGAAAAAAAAAACGACACTTACACTTAATATCCGAAGAAGACAATTCAAATTTCTACGTTACATAATGAGAAAAGAGTGCTTGGAAAATATAATACTCGCGGGAAATACTGAAGGCAAGAAGAACTCATGAAAGCAGCGTGTGCCGAGCGTGTGTAAATTTTTAGCTGAACAGGTATTGCAAGAGATAGAGAAACGACAATCATTGCTAACAGCTTGAAAAGACAGGGAATTGTAGAGAGCCATGATCGCCCACGTACTGAAGAGACACGGCACATAGAAAAAGAAGAAGTAAAGGAAAAATGTGCCTTTTTATTACACTAAATATGCTAATATCTATAGATTTCTAGGGCACATAATGTAGATAGAAGAATTAGAAAAATTAACACCGACAGGACCTATTACAGTCAAGGTGACAGAGGAAATTAGCAAATAACTTACTTAACGTGATAAAAAAGACAAGCCTTACTTAGTGTAAGAAAGTATAAGTAGAGAGCCATGACCGCCCACTTCCTGGAACGACACGGTACATAGAAAAAAAGAAAACAAGAAAAAAAATCCTTTTTATCCCAAGAAAGATGCTATAAATTTCTAGTGCACATAATGCCGATAGATAGCTTAGAGAAAGTAACACCCATAGGACATATTGCAGTCATGAAGCACTGAGTAACCTTCCTAACAAGAAATAATATCTATAAAAATATATATATATATATATATATATATATATATATATATATATATATATATATATATATATATTTTATCATGAATTAGTTCAAAGAGAAAATAAGATGATTGTGTTAATCTCTTGCTTTATAAATCAACGTT
Organism: Acanthosepion pharaonis; assembly: GCA_903632075.3. Lineage (NCBI taxonomy): Eukaryota > Metazoa > Mollusca > Cephalopoda > Sepiida > Sepiidae > Acanthosepion > Acanthosepion pharaonis. The sequence goes on from CAHIKZ030000454.1 coordinate 1,208,893, forward strand.
CAAAACCATGGCCTATAACTCGGACCGAGCACCACAAACAGTCGCTCTTGCGTAAAAGTTACTACAGATAACAATTTATCCATTTCTTTGTCGAAAACTCGGTATCTTTACTGATGACACAACTATTTACTCCTATCTTAATAATATGTTTGTTCGCTTCCTATTAAGTCAAATTGGCAGGTGATCTCAAAGGTAACTCATAATCTGTTCTTAACCTGGGAAAGGACTATCTTGTTAATTTTACCACCTCCAAAACGAAAGTGCACTCTTTTAATCGTCTAACAGAATGCTTTTCGTCATTCATCACCATGGCTGATGCTAACCTTCAGAAGAGTGACTCATTTTGCTTTGAAATGAAGTGGAAATGTTATAGTCAATCAATTGTTAGGTCTGCTGCCAGGATAGATGTACATCTGTGTCATGGTAGACAGTTTTTCTCACCAGAATATATATTTCATATTTAGATACCTACCATTCATGCTTGTTTTGAATATCGCTGCCACATATGGTCCGAATCTCCTGCTATATATTTAGAGATTATTGATAAAATCTAAAGAAGAATATGCAACGTTATTGGTAGTGACCAGGCATACTTCCCAACGTCGTAAATTAGAATCTCACTACCTATTTATGATAACTGTTCTGATGAACTTATCCCTACGGTAGCTAGTGTTTATGAATTTAAGCGCTGTAATAGATTGGCGGCAAGCTTTTGTTTTTGAAATGGCAGGGTGTGTGTGTGTGTGTGTGTGTGTGTGTGTGTGTGTGTGTGTGTGTGTGTGTGTGTGTGTGTGTGTGTGTGTTTGTGTGTGTGTGTGTGTTTGTGTGTGTGTGTGTGTGTGTGTGTGTGTGTGTGTGTTTGTGTGTGTGTTGTGTGTGTGTGTGTGTGTGTGTTTGTGTGTGTGTGTGTGTGTGTGTGTGTGTGTTTGTGTGTGTGTGTGTGTGTTTGTGTGAGTGTGTGTTTGTGTGTCTGTGTGCGTGTCTAACGAATGCATGGCCGCAATTTTCGACGGATATGCACCAAGATTTACATGCACATGCTCCAAGTTAGCGGGAAGGCCAAGACCGACTTTGCATTTCCCAATTCCCACCATCGATAGTGGAAATAATCGATTTTTCATGCTTCTACGGCAGTTTTCATGTAGTTTGCGGCCATTTTGTACTGGACAGAGAGAGAGCCAATAGCTGGCTGCCACGAATAGGCAGGAAGATTTTATTGGCCAGTGTTAGAGCCAACAGCTGACTGACACGAATGTTAACTAGCATGCTAGCATGCAAAAAAATCGATAGCTGCATTCGTCAAAAGTGGGAAAAATTTAAATCTGCATGGCACTTTACTCCAATTGGCTCATTCGCTTGCTTAAACTCAACGTTGATTCTGATTCCTCAGAACTGGGATGGATGTGAAAAAGTATTTGTTGTATTCTTTTATCATTCGGTTTTTCCAGTTACGAGTCCTTTTTAAAGCTGATCGTTTTGTGTTCATTTTGTTTAGTTCTTTTTTCGTAACAGATTTAATGTTTAGTATAGAGCTTAGAAAAAAATCGCGGAATTAAGGGATATAGCAACATCAGCACGGCAAAGGGCACTCTTTTAAATGTAAGGAAGGGCAAAAATATTTTAAGTCAAGTGATAGCGATTGCTGTATGAGTCGTATGATTTTTTAATCAAGCACGGGCAACGCCGGTCTATGCTGCTAGTCTTACAATAAGTTAGATTTCAATGTTTTTTTTTCTATTGCACTTCTCGCTTGTGGAACTCTCTTTAATTCTTTTTCATCCCAGGCAAAAAATTAAAAGCAAAGTCATTTGTTATCTTCTGTGTTTTTACTTCCTGTCCCGTTACTGTTCTTCATTCCCTTAATCGTATATTTATTCTCCTATTCTCCAACACTCTGTAACCATTTGCGTCTTACTACTTAGGTTTTATTGCTTTGCTTAATGTGAAATGATAAAAAAATCTATTTTAGGTATAAACTTTATCCATTATGCGTGCAATATTTATGTTTACATTATTCTGACTGTTGTGCTCATCTTTATTTTCATATTCACGACGTTTCGGCCGTTGTACGCCACAGCCTTCATCAGGTGATACATGTGGTAGTAGTATTTTATGGTCGCTATGTACAAGCAATGGACTCACCGCAGTTGGTTATTTAACTTGTAAGTTCTATTTTTCCTAAGTTTTGCTTAGTCGAATAAAGCTTAGCACGTTTACTCTTACAATTACTACAATACACGTTGAATTTCGAACCGAACCATTTATTTAGTCGACGGGGAGGATTGTTCGAGTTTTCCCTGCCATGCCTACAACAATCTACCCCAGTCCATAAAAACCTCTTTACAAAAATACATCAATATAATCTGATCTACCAACTGATTTCTAACAAAGAATAGGTATTCTATTCATATGAAATTATCGTTAAATTTTGTCGGCATTAAATAACCCGTTGAGATTGTTATGCCGTAAAATAAAATAAACCAATCCGAACCAAACCAAAGCTGGTAAGAATAATCGATGATCAAGACTGGATGAAAAGAAAAGTTTGTTTTCAGGAAAAATTGTTTCTTATCTTCTTTAAACTTATTTTTTCTAATTCGCTGTCAAATCTTCGCAAATAATAAATTAATATAATTTTTCTTTTGATTTTCTATTATCAATTCAGATTGCCATGTTCCTTCTACGTTTAAATAATTCGAAACAATAAAATGTGTTACTTCCCTTTCATAGCGTTCTCATGATCATTTAAACTGCGTCTAGAGATTATATGCAAAAGAGGTATGTCAAATATTTTATGTAAAATTCATAGATATGTGTTATCCAATGAAATAATTTGTACTATTATGTATAGCGAGTAAGCATGAAAGCAATTTTCAATTTCAGATTGATTTTTAGTATTTTTTCAGTAATTATAGCAATTTACAGTGTCAAGAGATTATTTGCAAGAACTAAAATTTAATATTATGGCTCGTAAAAAAGAATCAACAATGAATGAAAAGAACTATATCATCCAAAAAATTAGCAAAGGAAAGTCTTCGCTTCAAATTTCTAAGGATTTGAAAAGGGATCATCTAACAATCAAGAAAATATGTCAAATGGGAATTCAACCAAGGAAAAAAAAAGTCTCAGGCTGAATTCAGGAATTTAACAAAGCGAGATCTATCACATATCTGAAGAGAATTAATATGAAACCCAAATTTGTCAAGTGCGTTCATATTTGAGGCCACTGGAGCTCCTATGGTGTCAAGGGAAACAAGATGTAAAGCATTAAGGAAGTTTGCTGATGTAAATAATCAAATAAAAAAAAAAAACATTTTAACAATAAAACATCAGGAAAGAAGATTGCAGTGGGCAAAAAAATACATGAAAACTGATTTCAGTAAAGTGCTTTTTACAGACGAATCAAGGATCACCCTCGATGGGCCCGATGTATGGGCTCGAGGATGGGTTTGCAAGCAACATGACTCAAGAAAATTTTTTAAACGCCAACAGGCCGGCGGTGGGATCATGATATGGGCTGGAATTATTGGTAATGCCTCGTGGGTCGATTTAAACTGAAAGATGGGGTTAAAATGAATTCCAAAATTTACTGTGATTTTCTGTGATATTGAGTAGAATTTCTTTGAATGGCTTGATAACCAGTCTTTAGCCAAGCGTAGATCTATGATCTTTATGCAAGATAATGCACCAAGTCATGCATCAAAGTTTACTAAATCCTGGTTGAAAGAAAAGGGATTTGTTGAAGATTCTCTTATGGACTGGCCTTCAAATAGCTGTGACTTGAATCCCATTGAGAACCTGTGGAGCATCCTCAAGAGAGATATTTATTCTAATGGAAGGGAATTCAACAGCAAGTGTTACCTCTGAGAGGCAGTTAAAGTTGCTGCAAACAATTTACCAGCCGCTAAAATTGCAAATCTAACATCAGATGTTGACAATAGGCTGCTAAGAGTTATTGAAAAGAAAGGAGCATTTGTGCAATAAATGTTAGGAGATTCTTATTATTTTTTGTTAATATATCTTTTATTTTTAAGATAAAATGTTTTTTTTTATGTTTTTCCTTTAAGAAATTGACGAATTTGTTCTAAAATCTTTTCATATTATTTTTACATTAGTTTTATAAGGTATAATAATCTAAAAGTATCAAAATAAATAGTTGAAAATAAACTACTGACAGTCAACTTAGTCTGTTTTGTTAACTAAGTAAAGTTTTTCCAACCAAAAACAATAGTTTTCTCTATCACTATATATCTAAGTTAATAATATTGAGTAGAATCCAAACAACATCATAATAGGACTTTTAACATTAAAGACGCAACTCTTTGTATCAAATCATAACTTGCATATAATCTCCAGACGCAGTTTATATTCAATTTAAAACAACTGTAAATGACAAGCACTCTCGATTTTTTCTGAGCTTAAGTCGACCACTAAAAAAAAGTTATATTTTTCTTAGCGTAAAAATTTCACGATTTGAAGGATTAGTCTCATTATCACGCTGCTATTATAAAATTAATGTGGGTCTAAAAAGAGCTGATGTCTTGCCAGAAAGCGAAGAATAAGTAAATCCCTTAAATTTGTTGATATTATTATTCAGACTTCTCATTTGCTGAGATAATATGATTTGTTTTCCTTTTATTCATGCGAGAAAAATTGAATTGGCTCTTGTGCCCTCTTTTCATGATTTCGTCCTTCTCCCTTGGCTTCCTACCAACTTATCTCTATTCGATAACGTGCGTCTCTCATTTTGTTTCTGATTTGAACTATCAGCTCGTTTGCCCATTACTTCGAAATCAGTTACTCGTTTCCTTTGGCCAGTGAATTCAGATTGTGTCAGGTGAACAAACACAGCCTGGGTGCACCAACGAAATCGATCAACCCGTGTTGCTTTCTGCTAAGCCCACGTTTTTCTGCTCAAACAAAAAAAAAACGAAACTTAATCTTAAGAAATTAATCTTTAAAGGACGGTTTTCTTCTTTACTTGATTTATTTTATTAGAGTACAACTGTCAAATAGAGATGGATATTTGGATTTTGCCCATATTCATAGTAATTTGGTCTGTTTTGTGAGGTCAACGAACACACGTTGTCACTTTCGTAATGCTCGTTGTAGTAGAGACTTTATAATCGCAGTTACATCGAGTCTAACGCCGATGAACAATACTGATGCCAAACGCCTTCGAATATCACTCGCACTAATAGTACTTGCTCGATAATACTCGCTCGAATAGTAATCACCGAATAGTGATCTGAATAGAGAAATAGTATAGTGAAGAGAGTAGAGAATAGAAATAGCCAACCGAATAGTAATAGAGGATAGACTAGAAAATGCGATCGTTAGTCGTCAGCTACTTCCTTCATATATGCGTTTCCTCTATGGTCACGTGGCCTACTTAATTCAATAATGGGATCGCCTGTGTTTGCTCACTGCCGAACTATGTTCAATCTCAAATGTCGGCAGCGACACTTTATTCATATCTAACAGTCTTCATACCTTTAGAATGAGCATTTAAACGACTTTATATGGTCATTTTCCGATTTGTGAAGCTGGAGAGTTAAATATGCTATGATGTCATCCACGAGGCACATTTGCCGTAAATACCTGATGTTTAGCTTAATGATACGAATCAAGATAAGGAATATTTTATAGAACCCATTTTGTGTTCAAGGTCTGATTATTATTGAAACTGTTGCTTAAAGTACAAAGAGTGAAAACTCTAGGCACCGATAGAAGAGAGTCGCGCATGCTCAGTAAGTTATAATGTTCTCGTTCGCTTCCGTTGTTATGCCAATGCTTTGAAGTAAAGTTTGTAGAGATTGGTTAACTCACCAACCTGCTGAGTTTCCACAAATGATCGTAGCTTGTGCAGCAGGTTCTGGCTAAGCACAACATTCCCCAGATCTAACAACAACCATATTCCTCAGATCTCGAACTTCAAAGATCAAATACCACTTGAAATGAACAAGATTTAAAGACGTTGAAAAATCCAAGACAATGCGATGAGGCAGGTTCTCGCTACACCAAAAATAAACGAATCCAAGGAAAGTTCAATAAAAACGACACATTTGTCTACATAGATCTAGAGACCATTTTGTAATATCGGTCTGATGAGAATAATTTTTTTACCGTTTCTTTCGATGATGTTTTACTTTTTTTTTTTCTTTGGTATATATATATATATATATATATATATATATATATATATATATATATATAAATTGGTAATTATTAGGGATAATTCAAGGAGACCATCAATTCAAAGAGAGCTCAATGTAAGAACAGAGCAATCTAATAATGTAAGCAGGCGATCCTTAAAAATCCATTCTGTTATAATGTATTTAATGAATATACGAAAATATATTCATCTCTTCAGACGGACGTTTTCTTAATAAATGGAGTTAATTTATCCAGATGAACGAAAAGTAAGAAGAAAAAAGACAAGGAAACGGTTCTAACATTAAAAGAGGAAGAAAGAACATTCACCAAAGTTCACCAAAGATGAACTGAACTTCAGTTCATCTTTGGGGTTACAAGGAGTTTTCTTGTATTCTCCTGTAACTGCGACACATAAAAATCATAAATTGCAGTCTGGGGATTTAGATGGCATATTGTAATGGATGATGTGGTCACAGAAATGACTGGGTTCTTGTGTAGCATGCTTCAGAGTCCTGTTACCAGACATAGGGTCTTCCAGAAGCCACTGTTTTAGCTCAGGAAAACACTACCTTCTCAAGGCACAATGTAGACCTCTGTGTTGAGTCTGAGGCTCTGCGGGAAGATGAATGGAGGCATAACGTCGCCATCACCAGTGATCTCTTTAAACAGCATGATACTGACTGTATATTTGTTTTTCATCAATCTTGGTACTTCTATAATATTCTCAGATTAACACAGAAACAATCTAAAATGATCGTATTGCAGTTTCGGAAGCGAATGCCAAGCATTACAACAAAATTCTGGCGAAATTTATTGCGTCATGGTGCGCTTTCACTCATATACGGCGCCCAACTGAACCAACTATACCGTTCAGACGACAAAATCAAAAGCAAAGAATGCGCATGCGCGAATTTAATAATATAAAATGGCGACCCATTGCACTATGTATATATGTAAATTATTTACAGATAGTGTATATTTAAAAGAAGGAAATGAATAAAAAGATCGGAGCAAAAACTAATCTTAGCCGACGCGTTTCTTCCTCTGAGGAAATTTATCAAGGTAAATGTAGGATTTATTTTGTTGTATAAATACGTGCAACAAAATACATTCTACATCTGCCATGGTTAAATCTCTATTCGTGTATATAACGCTCGTATTCAAAATAAAAAATAGAAAAAACTTAAACAGTGTATAGATGGGGAAAAGCTAACAGCACCAAAAAAAAAAACCTTTAAAAATGACTAAAGAAGTGACCGGAAACATTTGGGGCAATGAAAATTATGTGAAAACATAGGGATGGTTGAAAAAACTAAATAGAAAATAATTAAGTCTTCACTTTCTGCAATATTTAATGAAATATTTAAAAGGAAAAAGGTTGCTGCACAAGTATAGATCATGATATAGATTGTGTATTTGGGAATAAATGCCTCCTTTATACAAGTTTCGCTAAAGACGTCTGCCAATCCACTGAGATTAAGTTTTTTTATTTATTTTTTTTTTCTGTTCTTAAAAATGTTTTAGTTTTTGGAAACAATGTGTGTAAAAACTATCTAAATGTTCTGCATATCCGAGCGCTTTCGGATTTTCTTTTAGCCATTATCTAAATTTGTTGGCTTATGTAAGTGTCTCAAGTTATAGGAATGTTTTATTTTCCAAACACGGTTAGGACATTGTGGCCGTGTTCGTATTTAATGTTACTGAGTGTTGTTTTTTTTCCTTTGTTATTTTAACACGCACATACACACGCACACAAACACACACACACACACACACATATATATATATATATATATATATATATATATATATAAGACTATGACAAAGTGAAGATTTTCAATGCGAACAGCAACTGTCTGAAAGAAAAAGAGAAAATGTATTACCAGTATGAAATTAATGGAAGTCCTTCTTAAAAGCAAATAGGAAAGAAAGACGAAGCGTTTTAATTCGGAAAAAACAGCAGGAGTCACGTTTAGTAAATGTATAAAAAAAAAAATACGTGTGATGGAAGAAGCGCCAAATTAAGTGAAAATGAAAGAAAATATTTTTGTTCTTTCTTTTTATTTGGAGACGCGTATTTTCATAAATAGCCATTTTATTGAATTCGTGAGAACTGGGAGCTTTACGTGCTTCATGGAAGATCTGACTTCTTTACCAATCAAATTACAGACTGTTGTCAGGATAATATCGGGAAATTGAGAATGAAATGTTTTACTCACGGAAAGTGATGAAATACAAGACGTATTCAGACAATTTATTCTCTTCATTCTCCTCGTCGTCATCAGTCTTATTATCATTATTATTATGAATATTTTTATGATTTGCGAGAGAGCCAACATAGTAAGGCTATGATAAAACTATACAATGCCCAATGTAGACCCATCCTGACACAGACACTGATAAATATATTCCAGGAAACAAGTATCACAGACGAAAATGTGTTTAATATGGTCACAGGTTTTGATAAAAGCAGATAAGACCTAGCAAATGGGATTGAGTGAAAGTGTTCCCATATATCTAGGTCACTTCTGCTGCCAAAACAACTCTCTCGAAAACCGACTATGTTGCGTTCTCATTACTTATGCTTAACAGACATGCGCAAAGGAAAAAGAGACAAATGCGTAGGGTCATGCTACTGAAGAGAGATGCTATACTTCTGAATGGTTTATTTACTTCAGGCTACCTGAATTCACCAAAACAAAACCTTTTCATAACACCTTCAATCAATAAAGATGGGAAGACATTTGAACTACATTAGGTTTAGCATCAATGCTTTTATAATCATTATTATAGTTTGGGTGTTAAGTTTCCTGCTTTGTATCCTGTCGAGCCGTTCATCCTTGGTATAACGATAAACTCGCTATCTCAATTTCTCTCACATTATTTTAAACATTTCCCACGAATTTATGAAGTATTGAATAAATCTCTATGTGCATATGATCCCAGCATTTCTGTTAAAATTCATAATAACTTGTTCATACAATATATGGCAACGTTCTGGGTAAGACGATAAACTACGTCCAACAGCATGGCCTCTGATCTGGAGGTTTTCAGTAGCATGGAACCACCTCTTAACTGCTGATGTTCTCAGGTCCACCCTGACCCGAGGTAGTAGCATACGTTAGGGTCTCAGCTATGGACAGATAGTCAACCCCCAAACTGGGATCAAAACACTATGATAGTGTAAAAATAGGTTTTAACACTTGAAATATTTTATAAAAAAATTTTCAGCAATACATTTTTGAAAAAAAATATTACCAGCAATATATTTGAAGTAAAATTACCAGAAATAGATTTTTGAAGAAAAAAATATTGCCAGAATTATATTTTTGAAAAAGAATATTACCAACATTAAAATTGTTGTCGGCATTAAATAACTCATTGTGGTTGATATGCCGTAAAACAAACCAAACCAAACCAAACTGTAGAGCCGTTTCTAAACTATGGTCATTAGGCCCTATAAGAGAATTGTCATTTAATTGATAGCATTTTTCTTAGTATATGGGATCTTCCTAGTCGGGCGATATTCTGGGCAATCTGTATGTTGATGTTACCTGGGACACTGTTAGTAAAATTATCCATTCTTTTTCTCACGAGTTCCAGACCTCCGATTACTGTCGATACAGTCTCAGTCTTCATTGCCCACATCCTGTTAATCTCAATCTCCAGGTTTTGGTACTTGGACAATTTCTCGATAATTTAGTGTTTCTCTCAGATGGTAGTGCTATGTCAATGAGCATACACTTCTTGATTTTCTTTTTTAATAATATCAGGTCTGTTGGCTTTTATTTCCCTGTCACTTTGAATTGGCATGTCCCAGAGGATAGTTACATCGTTATTTTAGGTTACTATTATTATTATTATTATTATTATTATTATTATTATTTGGAGAGAAAAAAACTTCTTTTTGACCTGCATTTGTTTTTTTTTTTATCACATGTTGATTCATAAAAAAATGACCTAGAGGAAACCAATGTATTTTTTCATAGTTTTCATTTAGTTAAGAGACAGCTATAAGAAAACAAAAAACTGACATGAACACAACTCTTGGAATAATATAGGCTGTACTTTTTAGAACTATTTTTTTTAGTTTCCTGGAGAGATATTTAACCAAGGATTTTGTTGACTTGTTTTTGATTTTTCTTTTTTATAAGACTCAATGCTCCAGACACAACAAAAACAGCTTTAGTTTTGAAGTGCCATATTTATTCTATTTGCATCTTCAGGTCTCAACGATACATGGCACAGTGGATCCTCCAGGACACATGGCACAGTGGATAAAGGTGTTAGTTAGATCCAGTGACAGGATCCAAGGAGTGTGAGTTCAATACCCGGTTAAGGCAGTGGACAACTTTCAGAGGGGAATTAACAGGAGATAACTGATAACTGACATCCATTAACGCATGGCACGTGGAACTAGAAGAGTCTTCTACCCCAGTGAGCGAAATAAAGGGTTCAGTTCGACATTCCAACCACCTGAAGAAGGCCGGAGCGTACAACGGCTGAAACGTTGTAATAAATATGAAGACAAAGATGAGGACAATAGTCCGAATAATGTAGATAGTGGAAGAGTTACGTTAATCATTTTGTTTATTATTATTATTGTTGTTGTTGCTGTTGTTGTTGTTGCTGTTGTTGTTGTTGCTGTTGTTGTTGCTGCTGTTGCTGTTGCTGTTGTTGTTATGTGTTGTACGATTTAGCGCAAAGCCTCAAGTTGAGATTTCAAGAGACAACAAGCTTTTTGTTTTTTTATTTCACAAAATTCAAACAAAGAAGATACTATATAATCAGATGGAAAAATGTCATTTTAACATAAAGAGTAATCTACTTAAACGTGAAAATTATCCATGAGTGTGAATTTTTCCAATTGATATATTATCGAGTCTCTAGGAATTTGTATCTGTATATTTGTTTGTTCATTTTCATATAGGTTTTATTTTACATCCTCACCCCAAGCAAAGCGATAATCTAAGAGGCAAAGAGTTACTGAGAGTAAAAGGAAAGACAAAAAATTAGTGAGTAGAAAGACAATAAAAGAACAGGTTACAAGAAGGCAGAAGATGAATGATTTTGCAAAAACATTAAATTTTTGAGAGATCGTCGTAATCGACAGGGAAGCAAGAACCAAAATTGATTTCCTCAGATTAGAAGTTTAAGTGATTGCACTAGACACCTTTTCCATATGAAATATTATCGCCGTATAAATCACCATCTAAAGTTCATCCACAGATAATATAATATAACATAAAATAGACTTGAATGGTTTGCTTCAGTATCTACTATATATACTTTACATACACAATCTTTGTTTGTGTATCAATATATCAAATGAATGCACTTAGTGGAACACACTTTTTCACATGGTATCAGGTGTTTTTATAATTACATTATGCTATATTCATGGGTTAAATTACTCAATATAAGCAATAGAGTGTAGTAAATATAAAAGTGGACACTGAGGTCAACACTGAGTCGCATCAGTCTGTTTAAATTATTACACCATATATATATATATATATATATATTTATATATATATATATATATATATGTGTGTGTGTGTGTGTATAGATATTTATATATGTATATTTATATATATATATATATATATATATATATATATATATATATATATATATATATATATATATATATATATATATATATATATGTATACTACTGTAACTGTGTAATGATCCTTACATGTTTATTGTAATATTCTGAAATAAAAAATATTGCTCTACTATGTATTGAGCCTCTTTTAAATTAAAAGTTACGAACGTTGGAAGCGTACTCTATTGGTTCTCATCGCACCTGTACACACACACACACACACACATATATATATATATATATATATATATATATATATGAAGAGACAAAACTGCATTTTCTTTTTTTTCTGCCAACACCTCATCTGAATAAGGTTAACGAGATTCGCGTAGTGATACACAGACTGGGAGGAAAAGAGGAACTACAACATAATAACATTATATATTAAAATTAGGAAAGAATTAAATATAAGACGAGGAAGAAATAAAGGCAAAAACTAGAATAAATATTTCCACTGAGTATAAAATGAAAAGTGGAAACTCACAAGCCTCCCAGTAAAGAAAAAAAAGTGGCCAAAAAAGTTTACCTTTATGGAATTATTTTTTTTTTTCATTTCAAAATTAATTACAATTTCTGTGTCATCAAACACACACACACACGCGCACACACACACACACACACACACACACACACACACATATATATATATATATATATATATATATATATATATATATATATACACAATATATGGATAATACCTAGTGTTTACTTAACAGTAAATAGAAACCAAACAGAAGAATTGTCCATAGAGGCAAATTCGGAGCAATAAAATACTGCTACCTGTGAGCAAGGTTGATCTTTCGAGATATCAACTCTTGTCTCTTCAATTTAGTATGGGGTACCCATTAAGAATGCAACTAGTCTTATCTTGCTAACAATTTACATACGACGACATACTTCTTTCAAATAATATAGTTCTCCAATTTATTTACTGTAGTCCGGTATATAATGCACTGAAATATAAATCATTTACAAACGTAAATTATGAAATAGACACTTTGTATTGAACGTGCTTCTGTCATCACGTTCGGATACATAATGCTTTTCTTTTTCTTTTTTTCCGCCTTTTTTTTCTGTATGGACATGAGTAAAGTAATTTTCTTTTCTACCACTTTAGTGTCCTCCATAAATTATCCATAAACAAAGCGGGCTTCCAAAAATGTCCAGCAAATGTAAATATATACCGTTGAGATTTATTAATGGACTTGTCAAACCCTCGGCCTACTGGAAGCTGAAGTCTCTTAAATGAAAATGGTACATCGCATGAGTGGAATTCTAGATAGAATTGCATCCCTTGCTTTGGAAAAAAAAGAAACAGTGAGTCGAAGTAATGTCTATGTCACGAAGAATCACATTCTAGAGTTTCTTGAGACCCAGAAGTGTGCCTTAGCAGATCCTTAATTACGTAGCAAAAATAGTGGAATAGGTTCCATTGGATCTAGTGGGCATGGTGGTAGAAATAACAGTTCCAAAGTATTTGCAAGACAATAAGCTACTCACCGACTCAAGAGAATATCGGCTGTTATGGGTAATGAAATTGTACATGACAACTGTCAGTTGATAATCATGGCTTTATACTTTTAGGTAAAAGTAGAACCAGTTGGCACCGCTTTTTTGCAGACTTTCGAGTCCAACCGTTAACCTGAAGAGGTTCAGCGACGTGCTATCAGGAGAACCCGACTAACCCAACCGCGTCCATCGCCCACAGTTTTCTGTGACTCCTGCTCACGACTCTTCAGGAGTATCCTGGGCCTTCAAAGCCCTCTCCGCCACTGCCACAAGGGAATAAGGAGAGAGGATGATGATCCAGATGCTTAAATCCGAGTGGGTGCCGACGACGACGATTTAAATCACCATATATATAACAGTACTTTAATTTGTATAACACTTTTACAGTTTTCAGATTTTTTTCAGGCGTTCACCCCAAGCAAGGAAAGAAGCCACTAGGACGCAAGGAGTTACAGAAGATCAGATAGGAGTGATAGAAGAAAGGATGAGGAGAAGGGTAGTGGATAGATCAAGCCCACTGGAGATGTCGATTGACATTACATTTGAATAGTTGGAGATTATAGCTCTCAGGGAAACTGGAATAGGGAAGGGAGTTCCACAGGCGAGAGGTGCGAGACATGAAGCTATTGGAGTAGAAGAGACGGCTACATTTAGGAGTTTCGACAGTGAAAGGGTGAGAGCGGGATGCCAGCCTCGTAGGGTGCTTGAACTTATGAAGTCTGTGAACCAGTGAATGCAGCTCCTCGGAGCAATTACCATGAAGTTATTTGTAAAAAAAAGACAGAGAGAGGCGACGGCGCGTCTGTGAGAATGTGACTGTAGACGAGATGCCAGATCAGGGCCATTTATATTGCATATCCGCCTCTGGAGCCTATCAAGAACCCCGATGCAATCAGAAGGGGCTCCAGACCATATATGGCAGCAATACTCCATGCAAGGGCGAATTGTTGATTTGTAGATCTGGAGGATCGATTCCGGTGTGAAAAATTTCCTGGCGCGGCACAGGGAGCCAACTTTCTTTGCGGTGGACGAAGCAATTGACTCAATGTATTTGTTCCATCTCAGGTCAGCCGTCAACGTGAGACCGAGCAGCTGCAGAGAGGTGCTCTCGAGAATTTGAGCGTCAGACATTCTAATGGAGGGCAGGGAAGGGTCTCTGTGGGGATTAATAGAGAGCAGTTTTGTTTTTGAAGCATTAAAGTTGACCAGCCAATTCATGTCACTAATAAATCCTCATATAGATGATAAAACTAGACCGTGCTCAATTCTCCATTTTCTATTCCTTTTAATGCTGTAAATCATATAATAATTAATAAAACCTGTAGGTGCGAGTAAATTCTTTTTTTTTCTCACAGTTTCTCAAAGCAAGCAATAAACAAAGATTCCAATGATGTTCGTGAATTTTGTTAATTATGAATATTTTGGATCAAATTTTGGATCAAAGAAAGTCCACACGACAAAGCTATTTTTGAAGTAACTACTTTGTGATTTACAAAAGGCATGTGGTGACAATTGGAGATGAAATAGTAAAGACATTTTAGTTTGTAAAGGATGGAATGTAGAGACCAAAAAGTTCTCTTTTCATGTACGTTGCATTTTATTCCAGTTTTGGTTTCATGGTAACGAAAATGATTGAATCGTTTTCTACGGCTTATCAAACTTTAGCTGATTATTTGAAGCCATAAAATATGTTTATATTATAATAAACCAATTATCCCAGAGCTGGGTGGATAAGAGATGGCTTATTTACCTTATTATTTAAAAATGAAAGATATTTTTAATAGTAAGAATTATTTTTATCGAGTGAATATTGTATTAACAATATTTCTGGAGATGATACTACTACTACTAGTACTACTACTACTAATAATAATAATTTTTAGAAGCAAATCTTAATATTTAACCCATAACTTGGGAGAAGAGATGGGCTTATACCTTTCCACAAGAATATTTGCGCGTAAGTGAACATAACGAACACAAATGGAATTGGAACTCAGCTCTCCGATTAACAATTTCGAGCCATTATCCATTGCACTAACCGCACATCCAAGATTATAGCGCCTGTTAATCCCAAGCAGTCATCTATCTAGGTATAAACAAGCTCGAGTTATGTTTGATGATTGTACAGATGTATCAATTTGATGTTGTCGTAAGCTGCAACGAATATAAAAATTGTAATGCCTAGCGGATGCCATTTGGAAAATCTGATATGGCGGGGAGAAGATTTAAACAGAAATGTGTATTCGTTTGGAAGAACAAACATGTACGCGTTCTAATCTTACTAAAATATGTGCAAGCTTGACTGACTTTATGTTTGCCACTTGTGTAAGAGAAATTGAAAACGGGGAGCTGTCTTGAAGAATCACTTACGAAGCCATAGCAGCGCATTAGTTCGGATATAAATAATGGAAATTGCGAATGAAAACCACGAAAAAAGCTTTCATGTGAAGTGATTGTCACCTCTTTGCATAAGACCATCATTAAATATATATATATATATATATATATATATATATGTGTGTGTGTGTGTGTGTGTGTGTGTATATATATATATATATATATATATATATATATATATATATATATATATGTATGTATATCTATATCTATCTAACTATCTAACTATCTATTTATATATATATGTGTGTTTATATATATATATATATATATATATATATATATATGTATATGTATATATGTATATGTATATGTATATCTGTTTTTATCTATCTATCTATCTATCTATCTATATATATATATATATATATATATGTAAGCAAATATATGGATATAGATCCGGCAGTATGAAGAAAAATATACTGAAAAAAAAAATCCTAATATGCAATTATGCTGTTTTAATGTTTAATGTCAACGTCGGACGTTTCGTTCTAATAGACCATCTTCAGGACATATTCCATGTTAATTATGGTCTATGTTAATTATGTTTCATGAATATGTCCTGAAGATGGTCTATTAGACCGAAACGTCCGGCGTTAACATTAAACATTAAAACAGCGTAATCGGGATATTAGGATTTTGTTTGTTTTTCAGTAGTATATTTTCTTCATATATATATATATATATATATATATATATATATATATATATATATATATATATATGTACATATATATATATATATATATATATGTATATGTATGTATAATTTGAATCATTGATTGTATAGGCTGTGATTAATCATTTCAGTAGATTTATTTTACAGCCCAGTTTAAGTGTACAGCTCCTAGCAAGATATAATAATGCAGACATAAAGACGTAAAACGGTATTCAAATTTAGGAATTATTCCGAATTATTTTATTACAACTGAAGAAAAAATGAAAGGTAAAATCACTTCTCAAAAGAACATGCACACACTCACGTCATTTGCAGGCGACTTGAATAGCACGTGAGTATTAAGCGACAAGATCCAACATTAAGTTTCAATACCACTGACAATATATATAGTATCAAATACGACAGGCAATTATATATATATATATATATATATATATATATATATATATGCTGGACTCTCCCGTCGTTTATCGTCATATGGGGATCAACCAACAATCTTCACCTCCATAATCAAATCTTTGTTACCAAAGAAATCTGCTTTTTGAATAGGTCTACGGATCTCAGTGTCTCACTTACCGTCCTTTGTCAAGACGCTTCCTAGATATTTAAAGTTCCGCGTCTGCTTGATTCTAGTACAGATCTCTGATTATTCATACGGTAACTTAACGTCCCAAGAAATTTGCAACTCATTCCAACCCACTGTCGCCCGAATTTCCATCCTAATATAAAAATTATCCAAATATTATTATTTCAACGTGTATTTCTTATTAAACGCAATGTTAATTAAACGCCTGAATGGCTTCAAATTTTACACTCCACCAAACTTTATTTAAACTGTATTTTAGCTGCATTAGACGGCGAAACTATTTTACTAAGGCTTCAGTTAAAGCGACAATTACTAGGATATCATAATACGCTTACAAACACCCACCACTTAAAATTAAAGCCCTTACTCTTTTCAAACTTATTTTAGCAGGAACTACGCAAGTTTAGTTTTATAACCTCTGTAATAATATCTACCCAAATGCATGATGGGGTCTCTATTTATTCTGACGCTTTCCAATTATTACTCGTCCTACCCACAAAATTAAGTTTTCGAAAATCAACCCAATCCCTCATTATATGTAAAATATATACATGGCCTTTTTATATAAAAAAAACAAAAAAACTGTATCTCATTGAAAATAATCTAAGTGAAAATTTCGTAAATAATTTCGTCCTCCCTTATAATTTCGAACTTAACGTAAACAATCGTCATCGCATCTTTGCGGTTCTAAACGATTCGAATTGTTACACTCTTAATACTTTGTTATTCTAATTACTGACATTAACTCCCACTTTATTCAAGTGGCTACACTGTCAGTAACTCTTCATTCAAAATGTTACATCCTCGCTACTATTTATTCGAATTGCAACAATGTCATGACAACTTCATTCGAATTGCTACACTGTCGCTACCTCGTTATCCGAGTTGCTACAGCGTCACTACCACTTTATAAAAATCGCTAGGTTGTCAATAACGTCTTATTCCAATTGCTACAATGTCACTATCTCTTTATTCAAATTGCTACCTGTCACTACTTCTATATTCGATTACCTAAACAATCTTTATTCAAAGTGATACACTGTCACTACCACTTTGTTCGAATTGCTACATTGTCGTGACCTCTTTATTCTTATTACAACATTGTCATTAGGCATTTATTCGAATCGCTACAATCTATCTGCCACTTTATTCGAAATGTTAAAGCGTCACTACCTCGTTGTCCGAATTACTACATTGTCAATATCTCTTCATTCGAATTGATACACTGTCACAACCTCTTTACTCGAATTGATACAATGGCACAGCCTCTTTATTCGAATTGCTACTCACTCGATACCTCGTCATTCGAATTGTTACAGTGTAACAACATCTTTTTCGGAATGATACGTTATTACCTCTTTATTCAAATTGCTACACTGGCATTACCTCGTTATAAGAATTGCCACACTAGCACTACATTTTTACCCGAACTGCTACAGCGTCACTACCTAGTTCGAATTTCTACACAGTCACAACCTCTTTATGTGAATTGCTACGGCTTTATTACCTCATTCGAATGGCTACACTGTTATTACCTCTTTATTCAAACTGCTACCCTCTCGCTACCTCTTTATTTGAATTGCTACACTGTATCTACCTCGTTATTCGAATTGTTACTCTATCATTACATCGTTATTAGAATTGCTGCACTTTCACTACAACTTCATTCGAATTGCTACATTCTCACTACGTCTTTATTCGAATTGCTACATTTTCACTACGAAATTATTCGAATTGCCACAATGCCACTACTTCTTTATTCAAATTGCTACCCACTCGCTACCTCTTTATTAGAATTGCTACACTGTTATTACCTCTTTATGTGAATTGCTACATTCTCACTACCTCTTTATTTGAATTACAACACTGTCACTACCTCACTATTCTAATTGCTACATTCTCACTACTTATTTATTTGAATTGCTACACTCTCGCTACCTCTTTATTCGTATTGATACACTGTCACTGGTTATTCCAACAGGATAAGTAGCTTCATCTTTTGCTTCTTTTCGTTTTTTTTATAGTGAATGTCTCCACATATACACAACTGCCGTAAGAAGAAATTCTATAACCAAAGCTCTACTAATTTCATCATGCCTCATAGAAAGAATCTCATAGTATCGAAGAATCTCTTTAAATAATATATAATGTAAGTATATCTGTAAAAATTTAAAAAAAAAACACGCTAAAAAAAGTTAAACGGGATAAAATTTACTCTAAATAGAATTAATCGAATTATTTGATCATTACCAGCAGGGTAACCTGTGTGAAGGAGTATGATGTTGGATAAACCCAAAACTCCTAAGGATCTCAGGGCAACCATACTAATGATGTGGTTTGGTTATCTTCAGATGATTTTGTAAACATGAGGAATATTTTCTGCGGTTTTGTTGTTGCTGTTATCACCTTTTTAACGTTTCAGCCGTTGTGCCCTCCGGTCTTTCTCATGTGTATATCGACCTGGGTAAACTATAGCGAATTCTGAACTTCACCCTTTATTTAATCTACGGGATAATACTGTTCTCGTTCAACTGTCAAGAGATATCTAGTTATTTTATGTTTTTTAGTACTGATCACTTTTGCTCGCCCGTTTCAACTGAGTGTCAGAATACAATGCCCAACGCAAGGATTGGATTGATTGCTTAATGTCCGTCTTGTTTTCTCTGCTGCTGCTGCTGACATACTGCATTTATTTCTATGGGATGCCTACTAATAAGGTCCCCATAGCCTAGGATATGCGCTGACTCTTTCAGATGTTTAACTACTTGTCCATTATTTTCACTTCATTCCACAGAGTCTGATGACTACCGCTTTCCTTCCATGCATGATCAGCCCTTCCCAATTTCAATGTCTCAATTCTTTTCTCTTTTTCTCCAACCTTACTTTGACGGGCGGCTTCTTGTTACACTTTTATATCCCATGACATAACCACAAGGAACCGAGTACGCACATTTCTTGGCCATGTTCTCCCCTGTGTCTTTTCCGATAAGCACTTGACTTAAGGTAGACAGACCGTGGCCATTTTATGGTGATCCTCCTTGTCCATTCTATTCCCAACTGTACACATTGATGTTATGTTTGCCGGGTAGCTTTTTATTTTCAA
The DNA here is from genome assembly GCA_903632075.3 of Acanthosepion pharaonis. NCBI lineage: Eukaryota > Metazoa > Mollusca > Cephalopoda > Sepiida > Sepiidae > Acanthosepion > Acanthosepion pharaonis. Next base: position 1,228,937 of record CAHIKZ030000454.1, read on the forward strand.
GGTGGAATGGTATTGAATACTCAGAATATAAACAGTGTAAATAATGATAACTCCTTATGTAAGAAATTCAGACAGAAAATATTTTATTATGCACTAAAAGCTTAACAATTATCGAAACTTATTAACGTTAGTAATGGTACTTGTCATGATATGGCGCTTTTTGTTTACAACCCGCGTGACGTCGAGATGAACTTGTTATACATAGCGGTTGCTACCAACGTGACATCCACACAAAGCCGCCTGTAATTTCTCTTGTATACTTGACCATTTTTATGAATCTATTTATCTGTAGAGGCCACTTTTGCCACGAGTAAGGTGTGACTTTTGATTTCCTGTCAGATGAGAAGCAGCTTTTTACGACTCTCGAAAGAGAAAAATTAAAACTTGACGCATGACTCGTCATACTGCGATAAATCGTATAATAACCCGGTACCATCAATTTCGTAATTTTCAATTTGAAAAAGAAATATACCTCGTTTCCACTGCCTTCTTCGAATTGCCTGACTTGAATCAAGAATTAATCGGTAAAAATTTAAATAACATTTAATTTGTTCGGTTCAAATTCTCCGATTATAGATTCTTACATCATATACGAGACACGATGGAGTAATGGATAGCGGCTGCGATTGAGGAATCGGAGAGCTGAGTGGAATCGGAGAGCCGAGTTCGAATTCCAGTCGAATCAATTATATTCACTTACGTGAATACCCTTGGGGAAATGTATCGATCCTCTTCGTCTCCCCACAGATATGGGTAAATAGCAGGATAGACCGGGTTCTATAGCTTTTGATTGCGACTGGTCTACCGCGCAGAAAGAAATGGCAACCTACTGCGGGAAAAATCTGTCTCAGTCATGTATCGAAACATACATGATTGCTGAAACGAGTATCACGCATGGCACATTACCGACTGACATGATGTAGATGCGATAATTACAAAATATAAGTATTCTATTAGGTTGGTGCAAAAATAATGACGTAATAATGCCGTTTTTGACGTTAAAAAATACGTCAAAAAACGAAATTATTACGTCATTATTTTTGCACCAACCTAATATTATCAACATTAAAACAAAATCGAAGAAGAATGTATATCAGGAAGAATACAGACCTTCAGTATCTGTCTATATTTCTGAGATGAGGTATTATGTACACTATTTACATTATTCCGACTATTGTCTTCATCTTTGTCGCCATATTTATTACAAGGTTTCGGCCTTTCAGTATCTGTCTATATTTCTGAGATGAGGTATTATGTAAACTATTCACATTATTCGGACTATTGTCTTCATCTTTGTCGATGACATAGACGAAAAAACAATTTCAAGCTGATGGAAGCGACATAATCATTAACACTTTTAATTTGCCTTGTTTACTAGAGCGGTAGAATTAAATTCTTTAAAAAAATACAGTCCTTCATCAGACGATACAGAATCCACAAAAACTTTACAACTAACAAAACCACGCCGCCTGAAGTCTTCATATAGAAAGCAGCTATTAAAACGGATAGAATATGTAACTAGAATAGAAAACAATAATATAACGGAAATGTTGACATCACGCTTAAACAAGACGTTAGACATTAAACAGGCATCAATGCTAAAGAGAGCAATAGTGTAAGCAGACTTGAAAAGCCAATTCCCTGATTTAAATTTCCACGCAAGTTTCCAATATTGAAAAGACTGAACTTGAAATTAGCATTACCAAAAGTAAAATTCACAAGCAAATAAAATAATCAGTTTATAGAAATATAGTTTTAAGGTGAGCTATATTTAAGGGATAAAGTGTTCAATATCAGAGATAGAGCCTATGTAATTATAAACCTAAAAGTGAAGGATTGCATACAACATGAAACAACCTGTCTCCTCTAAGTGTTAACTTCAATGTTCACTATATATATATATATTATAAACAAAAGTAAAATAGAAAATTATAAACAAGGCTAGAATATGTAAAACTTGAGTTGACCCATGCCCTTTGTGCCTCCATGAGAAACTGCACATTATTAAGTTTCTATATAATAATCTATTAAACAACATGAGTTAACGGTTTTTGGTCGACATCATCAAATTCATTGTTTGAATAATTAGCTAAAAACAAGCATACAATATAATAACTTTTATAATCCATAGCCCAAATAAATAGTTTAAATACCCTACAAAAAAGATAACCCTTTATGAAGTCGTCAAAAAACAAATGTTACGGCGGTGTTTTTTTTTTTTTGTTTTTTTTATATGCACAAATCGCTTTCATAAAGTAATAAAATAAAAAAAATAAATAAATCTCCATAGACACGTAAACCAGACTAGGCTAAAACATCTTCCGTTTCAAATTTAGACACCCCCACCTTACCCTGACTTGACATCTATGAAAGTAATTCTATAATGATACTTATTATTAACACACGCCTACCCAATTTGAACATTTCGCCCTAGCTGTTACCACGGAAATTTTGATTTCAATTATTAAAACACGTAAATTTCAGAAATACGTTATTCCAAAAAAATTTCGCTTGAAGATGGCACAGAGCTTACTTTAACTCAATTTAATTCAAATAATTATATTGAAGTTTTCGGCTCTTGTTTTGAAACATGAGACCTCTTATGTCGCGAGTTGGAATCATATTTTTAAATAAATAATTATATTTATGCTCTACTTTTGTATCGAGCACTATTTTTTAAAAAATAATAAAAAAAATACTAAAGAATTTGGATTATTTACCTAAGCAGTTCTTTCCTATTTTCTATATATTTTCACACACACACACACACACGCGCGCACACACACGCGCACACGCGCACACACACACACACACACACACACACACACACATATATATATATATATATATATATATATATATATATATAGTTATTTATTAATCCTCCTTGTCCCTTCTACACACGCTGGTTACGTTTACCGGTTAGTTGTTATTCTGAAAAGCTACGTTTGATACTTATCATAAGGTTATTAATCAGCAGATTATAAGTCATAGAATAAAACAGCTTCTGAATATTGTCCTGATATTATATGCACTGCATATCTTCTCAATCTTTTCCGATAAGTCCTTGACGTAATGTAAAGAGACCGTGGCCATTCTATGGACATCCTCCTCGTCCCTTCTGTTCCCATCTGTACACACTGATGTTATATTTCCCGGTTACTGGTTATTCTGAAGACTACGATACTGATCATTTCTTGTTTCCCAGGGTTATTTCTCAGAAGAGTTTAGGCTATAGAATGAAACTGCTTCTGAATACTGTCATAATGTTATATGGACTGCAGATCTTCTGAATCATTTACGTTAAGCCCTTGACGTAAGGTAGAGAGACCATGGCCATTCTATGTTCACCCTCCTTGTGGCTTCTGTTCCCATCTGTATAGACTGATGTTATATTTGATGGCCAGTTCACAACCAGTGTTACTAAACAGAGATGATCCCGTAGAGTGGAACTGCATCTGAATATTGCCCTGATATTATATGGACGCAGATCATCTGAATCTTTTACGATAAACTTTTGAAGTTAGACAGACAGACCGTGGACATTTTTTGACATCCTCCTTGTCCAATCAGTTCCCATCTGTATACGCTGATATTATGTCTGACGGGTAGGTTTTTATACTCAAGGACGAACAGTATTGAATATTCCGAATGTAAATAGTATAAATAATGATAACTCCGCATGTCAGAAATTCAGGCAGAAAATATTTTGTTATGTGCTAAAAGACTAAAAAATTATCGAATCTTATTAGCGTTAGTAATGAAAACTTGTCATGATATGGCGCCTTTTGTTTACAGCCCGCGTGATGTCGCCATGAACTTGCTATACATAATGGTTGGTAACTATGTTTAATGTTATGACTACGTTTTAGACAATTTTTTTAAGCATTACGCCCCGAGCAAGCCACTAGGATGCAGGGGGTTGCAGAAGATTTGGAGCGAGAGCAGATAGAAGTGATAGAAGAATGGATGAGGAGAAGGATAGTGGATAGATCAAGGTAACTGGAGATGTCGATTGACATTACATTTGAATAGTTGGAGATTATAGCTCTCAGGGAAACAGTAATTGGAAAGGGTGTTCCACAGGCGAGAGGTGCGAGGTATGAAGCTATTGGAGTCGAAGAGACGGCTACATTTAAAAGTTTCTACAGTGTAAGGGTGGGGAGGATGCCAGCCTCGTAGGGCGCTTGAATTCATGGAGTCTGGGAACCAGTGAAAGCAGCTCATCGGAGCAATTGCCATGAAAGTATTTGTAGAAAAGACAGAGAGAGGCGACGGCGCGTCTGTGAGAGAGTGACTGCAGACGAGACGCCAGATCAGGGCCAATTATATTACATATCCGTCTCTGGATCTTGTCAAGAACTCCGAGGTAAACAGAAGGTGCCCCAGACCATATATGGCAGCAATACTCCATGCAAGGGCGAATGGTTGATTTGTATATTTGAAGTATCGATTCTGGGGCGACAAATTTCCTGGCGCGGCACAGAGAGCCAACTTTCCTCGCGGTGGAAGAAGCAATTAACTCAATGGATTTCTTCAATCTCAGGTCAGCAGTCAACGTGAGACCGAGCAGACGCAGGGAGTTGCTCTCAAGAAGTTGACTATCAGACATTCTAATGGGGGTGGGCAGGGAAGGATCTCTATGGTGATTAATAGACAGTAGTTTAGTTTTTGAGGCGTTAAAGTTGACCAGGCAATTCTTGCCCCAATTAACAACCGATTGGAGGTCCATTTCAAGACGCACGGCCAGGTTAGTTTTGTCACCGACACTAGATATGTTTTTGAGGGAGGAGTAAATTGTAGTGTCGTCCGCGTAGATGCCAACTTGGGAATCTATGGCGTCAAGAAGGTCGTTGATAAAAATAAGGAATAGAGTGGGGCCAAGGATGGAGCCTTGGGGAACACCTGCGTTCGTGGGATAAGAACTGGAGGAGAATCCGTTGAGAACGACCTTCAATTCCTGCACGAAACTAACATTGTATATAAATTTAAATGTCTTATGTGATATTTATCTCCAAGGGAGAAAATAATATTTATGTTGGGCACACTACAACCACGTTGTCTGGGTATTGTTTGTTGGGGGCCGAGTTTTCATTTGAATGATGTGTCCACCATTTCTAAACATTTATCTACCTGTCCACATTTCGCAATTCTTGTTGAAAATACATCTATACTTTTTCGTGGAAATAATAAGCAGAAACTACATGTTATTGGAGCTATCTATATTTAAAAAAATGGTTCCAACCCTTAAAACAATAATTATGAATACAGCACAAATGTTTACAGTAGATAGTTTTAAATATCGAGGTTTGTACTAATACATTTTAATTCTTATTTTTTAAAAACTCTTGACAACCTCATGACACGGTTACCTCCCCTGATTCGTTACTCAAGCTAACGCACATCACACAACTCGACGTTCTTCACTTCACAAGTAAAAACAAAATTAACTATCATATTTCAGCAAGTTTGTCTTTCAGAATATTGAAAACTACAATATTTGTCTTGAAATAAACAAGAGCCGGATGATGACATTGTGCTAATGTCGAAAGTACTCGGAATAAACTATATATATCAACACAGTAAATTTGTCTCTCCCTTCTCTCAAAAATATTAGCCGTGAAGATGAAAGGATCCAATTGAAAGTAAATAGACAAAACTTGTCTAAATTATTCAAGGAAATATCTCTCTCTCTAACCCTCATATATATATATATATATATTGTTTGTGCATTTGGGCAGCAATCCCCTTTTATACAAGTTTCATTAAAATGTCAAACAAAGTACTGCGGTTAAGTTGTTTTATTTATTTTTCTTATCATGTAGAAATTGACAACACAAATATAATAGTCGCATCCACATGTAAAAAAGGGTAAAAATAATGGAATCGTTAATAATAATAGAAAAAGTAAAAGCCGTCACTCAATGACATCAACTCTGAAGACGGCCACATTTTGCTGACCGTGTTTGGAAAATAAAAAAAAAATTCTATAAGTCTAGATACATACATAGAAAATCCATACATTCAGTTAAATGTAAAAATAAAATCACGCTGGATAATGGCTAAAATTATAGCCGAAAGTGTCCGGAACATTCAGACAATTTATGCATAATTTTGTTTCCTGAAATGAAGAAAATTATAAGAACACAAGAAAAATTCCATAACAAAACGTAACAGGAGTAACTTGTCAGTCGATTTTATTGAAACTGTACGCACACACAAGACACACACACACACACACACACACACACACACACACACACACACACACACACACACACATATATATATATATATATATATATATATATATATATTGACATTGAAATTACTAGTTGATAGTTGGGATAAAAATTATTTTTTGTTGCAGAATGAACGATAAGATATTGAGGCGAGAATATTTAGACCAAAAGGTCATAACTCATTCCGCTACAAATGTGGTATACCAGTGACGATTTATCTTTGTTAAAACATCTAATGAAAGGGAAAAATGGTTCATGCCTTCTCCAAAATAACCTCAGTCTAATTTCCTTCTCAATGTGCTGATTCCGTGCTGGTAGTCGTTAATATACCTTGCAGCCACAATTCATGTTAGATATATCTAAATTCTCTAGCTAAATAACGATGCAAAAAAATTTGTCCAAGAATAGGAAAAGTTAAGCATTGAAACGAGGGGTTGAGATCGTTTCAAGGTTGAATTGGTTGAAAAGTATGTGACGAGTCAAGATGAATCAAGTATTTTTAGTGTATATGGCTGATATCCCACGTAAACCCAACTCTGTCGGAATGGCACACAAGTCACTGCTCTTCTAAATCCGTCTTGACTTTTTTTTTTACTGGTGAGTGGAAATCCGTAAAGACGTGGACAGCCAAAATACGCATTGAGAATTTTAAGAGGATTGGTGTTTATTCTGAACGAAGTAGACAAACCCATATAAAGAGAAGTGGATGTTTCTGTGAAACTCGAACATTCTACGTAGACACAAATAAACTGGAATAAACTTAATGCTCTGTAAAATTACAATATTATTTATGGAAATATATTACATGAAAGACTACGAGAAAATATTTTTACTAACTTTTAATATAAAATGTTTCATTTTATTATGCAGTCAATGTTTTCGTCATGAAAATAATATTATTTAATCGATGTCAGTAACATTTCGAACATGTGTATATGCTTATATTATAAATATACAGTGAGAATTTCCGATTGTAATATACGCTTCATTATATATATATATATATATATATATAGACAACAATTACAAAGATTAAAATAAGCAAATATTTGAGAAATAAAGAACTTTTTAAGAAGATTATGTTGTGAATATAAATACAGAATATTAAGAACAAACAGGAAGGCAACTATACCATCGGGTTAAAGGAAAGCAATCTACCATCCTCTGATTAAACTCATCTTACAACAAAAGCATAAAAACAAACGTAGACAAAATCATGCACAAACATTTCCCCCGATTCAGCCAACTGCACAAGATATTCAACAGAAACACAGCAAACATCGACTACACATACGCCAAGAACACAACAGAAATAATACAAAGTATAACAGAAAAATTAACCAGCAAATCACCCCTACAAATTAAACTACTTGGAACTGCAGAGCAAATTCTAAATGTCCCTTAAATGGTAATTGCTTGCAAAAACATAATATTCCAAGCCACTGTAAAATTACCGATACCAAAAGAAAACATTTCCTTAGGAGTAACTAAAGGAGAGTGGAAACAGAAGAACAACACAGACAAAACATCCTTAACAAATAGTAAATATACGAACAGTGCAATATTTTCTAATCATATATGGGAAATTAAAGATCAAAATATCATGGCAAATGACAAAAACAACTAGTACTGAAAACGAATTAAAAAAAAAATTATAAATTTTGTCTGGAGGTGAAAAAGGGCTCTAATCACCACCAGGTCAACAAAAATGACTAAACAAACGATCACGAAAAAAAATTAATACTTTACATAAAAATCGAAAAACAAAAACGAATACCATGTAAAACATCACAATGAAAAATGCATATATACGCGCGTTACATATATATATATATATATATATATATATATATATATATATATATATAGAAAAATAAATATGAAAAAATATACAAAAATCCTGATATACAATTTAAAAAAATAAACAACGTCGGTCTAATAAACCATCTTCAAACAAATTCATAAAGTTTTATAGAATCAGTTATTTGTTTGGATAAGTCTTGTTCTTATGTACCTCGTCTTTGTCATGTTGTATTGATAATGTTATAATTTATGAATATGTCCTGAAGATGGTTTATTAGGCCGAAACGTCAGCCGTTGACATATTAACATTAAAACAGTATAAGTTGTATATAAGATTTTTGTTTGTTTTTTCCGTATATATTTTTATTCATACTGTCGGATTTATATCCATATATTTGCTTTCATATATATATATATATATATATATATATATATATATATATATATATATATATATATATATATAACGCAGAAAATGTAACTTACTTTATACAGACTCAATACTTTTAACTAAACATATAAGATTAGCAGCCAAAAAAAAATTAAACAAAATAAAGAAAAAATATAAATAAATAAACAAATTAAGTAAACTTAATTAACAAACTAAGAATAAGCACATAAATACAAGTAAATGTGCTTTTGTTATAGTGGTACACACCTATTCTATTGTTAATAGACTCTCCCACCTATAATAAGTAGGAGTAGTAAGAGTAAAGAGGGATTCGTTGAGTGTTCAGTCGATGCCGGACGACCGTTAGTCGGATACTAAAGTATCAGCCACCACGGCTAGATTTACTACTGCGTCATTACCTATTATATGAAGTTCCTAACGTTTTGTACGTCGAACCTATTTTAGGACCGACTTAGTACAAATACAAGCCTCCACTGTGAAATTACTACACTCAGTGAGCCCTTTTGTCTTAGATGCTTTATTGCATTGCCTGGGGTGAAATAATTAAAAAATACATAAGGCTTTGGCCCTAAGCTGCAATAATTAGGCCTTCTTTCTTGGCTTTTAACCCGGTGCTCCTCAGCTACTGATGTGCTTTCTCTTGGTTCACTTATGTTTCTTTCGTTCTTTTTAGGTCTTTGCCACGTAATGCCTTGTTTATTATTATTATTATTATTATTATTATTATTATTATTATTATTATTATTTTCTTTGATTTCTGGCGTTTACACATTTCTTTCCGGCTCCCGCCCAGGGAGCTAAGGTTAGAAATGGTGTCATGACACTTTCCACTGACAAAAAAAAATAAATAAAATAAAAAAAAAATTACATAGATAAAGCCCTTCGTAAAGTTTGGGCTGTACTTGTTAGAACAATTTTTTGTATCTCCTTGAGGCATGGACTTCCAGGAATCCCTTCAATTAGTCTACTGCAATCTTTTCCAACCAGTCCTAGGGCTCCAACTACAACGGGTGATGTTCCCATATGCCACATTTTCGAGATTTCTATTTCAAGGTCCTTGTATTTTGACAACTTTTTGAATATCTTCAAAGATACATTGCAGTCAGCAGGGACTGCCATATCAATAAGGAGGCACCGTTTTTGTTTGTGGTCTTTAATAACAATATCCGGGCGGTTGGCCTTGATTGTTCTGTCAGTGTGTATTGTGTAGTCCCATAGAATTGTAACAGATCCTATCTCCGTAACCGGGTCTGGGTGGTGTTCATACTAGTTTCTTTCAGTTTCCTTCCCCTAGAAGTTGCAGATTTTCCAGTGCAGATATTGGTCCACTCTGTCATGTCGGGTTTTATATTCAGTGGGTGCCAACATCGTGCAACCTACAAGATGATCAATTGTTTCTGGATATTTATCACAGAATCTGCATTTTGGGCTGACACATTATTTTAGTATATGTGCTTGATAATTCCTAGTTAGTAAGCATTGGTCCTGCGCAGCAAGGATAAAACCTTCAGTTTCCGCTTTCAATCCTGCACTACGTAGCCACTGATGGGTACGGGTTTTTGTCTACGTCATCTTTTTTGGTACGGGCAGGGTATTGGCCATGAAGCGGTTTATCTTGCCATCGCTTCTGTATCTGGTCGGTTGCATTCGTCTTTGCTGTCCTTTTTAGGTATTTTGCAGTTTCAGCCGGTGTATTGTGCTGTAGTTGCATCTCTACGCCCATTTGAAACTTCATTTTGAATTTGTTGGCTTCTTTCATTTCGGAGTAAAGATGCTTACTACTTTCATGTTCCTTGACGCATACCATTATCCAGTCTTCTGTAGTTTCCAAATATCTTTGGAGGCCAATTGTTGTAGTTTTGTAGGACAGTTCTAGTTGAACTAATCTTCTGCCTCCTTCGAATCTAGGCACATACAGACGATCAGCATCAGCTTTGGGATGATGCATGCGATAGCAAGTGAGAAGCTTTCTCATTTTGGCGTCCATTCGCTTAATTTCAGCTATGCTCCAGTTAAGTACATTAAAGCTGTATTGCACCAAAGGGACAGTCAATGTGTTCATGGCTGATATTCTGGTTTTTTTTTTTGTGTTTAGCTCAGTGTTTAGTACCAGACGTACGCGCCTGTAGTACTCTTTTCTTATTTTTTCCTTCATTTGGGGGTGTTGTATGCCATCTCCTTCGCTAATTCCTAGGTACTTATAAGCTCCTTCATGCTCCAGTTCCCTAATCTTTGTGACAAAATCTAAATCTATTAAGGGTGTTTCTGTAATTCTACCTTTCTTGAAAGTTACTTTTGCACATTTATCTAATCCGAAGTCCATACCTATGTCGTCACTGAAGTATTTTACAATATTGAGGAGGCCTTTCAACTCATTGTCGTCTTTGGCAAAGAGTTTGAGATCATCCATGTAGAGTAGGTGATTGAATATTTTCTTATTTAGCTTGTAATCATATCTACTGTTGTTCAGTTCATGTGTAAGAGGGATTAAGGATAAACAAAACAGAAGGGGTGACAGAAAGTCTCCTTGAAAGATTCCACGTCGAATATTCAGACAGTTGGATATGGCAGTGCCCCCGGTGTGACTAAGGTATAGTTTGGTGTTCC